>WBMY01000207.1:179708-313628 GCA_013397315.1 Donacobius atricapilla | reverse complement strand
GCTCGTCCCCCGCTCCGCTCCCCGCTGCGTCCGCAGCCCCGAGCCCCCGGCGGGACAGCGGCGGGGCCCGGGCTCCCATCGGGACCGCTCGCTGTGGCGAGGGGCCCGGGGAATGCGGCCAGGGCCGGGGGGAGAGCGGAGTCAGCTGCTCGGGCTGCTGCGGGAGAAGGTTCTGTTGCTCTTGGACCAAACTTGGCTTCGGGGAACCTGGCCTCGGGTGGGAGCCCCGGGAGGGAGCCGTGGGACATGCCCGGCGCCTGCTGCTGCTCAGGGTGCGGGGGTCTCGCCCCGCGGGGGCCGCGCCCCTCCCCCCGGCGCGCTCCNGGGGATGCTCCCCGCTAGGCCTTGGCTGGAGGCTGCGCACCGTTTTGGAGCTCGGTTCTCCGCAGGGAACGCGGACTCCTTCCAGCCTTGTGGCAGGGCTGAGTGCTGGGAGGTTCGGGATGCTCCCGTTTCCGCCTTGGGAACGCCTTCCCTTCGCAATCGACCTCAGGAAGCGAGTGCGGGAGAGGGGACATAGCCCATAGGGGAGGCGGCACATGCGGGGACATGAGGCGGGGGTCAGGTTTTCCTGAGTGCAGAACGTGTTCCGAGTGGGACTTCCCTTCTCCTACCCCGGTGCTGGAGGCGCTGCCCACCCGCAGACCTGATGTGCCCCAGGGGCCGTGGGTACCGCTGGGGTCCTGCCTTGCCGGTGCCATCGGGTGCGGATTTTACCCGGGTGCTTCCTTGCGCGTGGAAGATCCCTGCTGGCAGCCTTTTCCTTCTTTTCCCTGCGCGGTGGCAGACTGTCGCCAGGGACCGTGCAGGCGGGCTGTGTGACTTCCCATGGGCGTGGGATATCGATGTGCGGCTCTGCCCTGCGGAAGGGAAGGTGTGCTCAGGCCAGCGCATCTCCTGGGGAGCCTGCTCCAGTGCTCCTGCTCTGGAGAGGTGTCACATCTGGACTGCTCCCTCTGGACACGCCGCTGTCACACTTCTCGGGCAGCCGGGCAGCTGGCACGAGGGTTTAGGTGTCCCGGGGTGGTTTGTGCCGGGAAAGCTGGGTGGCTGTAGCTGTGAGCCACCTTCACGTGGGCCCCCCCCCGTGCCCCCTCCCAGCAGGATCCCCTCCACACGTCCCAGGCTTGCTGTGCCCCGCGGGTCCTGTGCAGCTCCTTGATCTGCCGGCGCTGATGCTGAGCGGGGCCGCACCGCGGCTGCGGGATGTCCAGCCCTGGACCCTAGGTGGCACCGGGCTTCCCCCAGGTGCCCGTTGTGTACCAAAGGGTGCCCTGGGCCTATCTGCAAGAATGGATGTGAGTACAGGCGTCTGATCACTGCCCACAAAATTCCTCCTCCTGAAATCCCCTTCTCCTCAGCGTCGCTGACATAAGGTGAAACAAGCGCAGATTGTGCAATTTTAGGGCTCTCTACGGGTTTTGCCGCAACCAACAGTAGACGGGGCTGAATATAAACTGGGTTTTTATCGGTTTCCCACGGTTTTTATCTGTTTACCGATGCAAAGCTCTTGCTGTCAGAATGAAAACAGATGTTTGGCTTCCTGTTTAAGCCAGAAACACCTCTGGTTAGGATGCGAGCAGTACTAGGATCTCCAGCCCCATCCCCTTCACCTCAGGGGCTTCAAAGGCTGCCTGAGCAGAACTGTTCTTAAACTCCTCTGGTTGCTGCCAGAGGGGCATCCCCCTGCTCCCTTTAAAAAATAATAAGGGCAATATAAACGAAAAGCTGTGCAATTGGTGGAGGGGAGTCTCAGAGCTAAGTGCGGAGGGAAGTGAACATGGCTTGGCATAGCAGCTCAGCTGGATCTCTAGTCTGGCTCCAGGTCCCCAGTGCTGCTTCCCCATGTCCTTGTCGGGCTCTGAGTGCCTTGCTGTGCCCCGCAGGCACTCCAAGGAGCTCTTCAGAGGAAACCCAGAGGGGGATCTGGGCCCTTGCTGTGGAGAGGCAGCAGCAGCAGTAGGGTGAACATCCATCCCCTGGAGTGCCATGTGCACACATAGACCTGTGAGATGGCCCTGCTCATTCTGTTAGAGAGAGAGTGCTTTCCTGTGTCTGCTTCTCTGCTTTAACAAAGTGAGAGGTTGCTATTTTGCTGTGGGACACCTAAAAGCACAGCCTGTGCACTGGGTTGGAGTCCATCAACTTGGTTTTCTTTTAGTTATTCCAACAGTAATGCTGCCCAGGGGCAGTGGCAGGAGGGTCCTGCTGGTGCTGATGCAGGCTCGGGGTGTGCACAGGGGTACAGAGCAAGGTGGCACTTACCCCAAGGGCCACGGCAGGGCTCTGCTGAATCCCAGCTCCCGGGGTGCTCCTTTTGCCTGTGCAGCTTGATGCTGGTGCCCTGACAAGTAGCTTTGTGTGTAAATGGGGTTTCTTCGAAACTCCTGGGAGGAGCAGCTGACAACAAATAGCTCAGTGGCAAAAATGTGTGTGTGTGTGAACTACAGTCTAAACGGGAGAGGGAAAACATCCAGTTACTGAACTAATGCAAATGGAGTTGGCTTTCATCTCTCCCTGCAGCATCCTTTGTGGAAGGCATTTGCATTTCCCCAAAGTCAGTTTGCTACCCATCCTTCAAGCAAATCCAGAGCTAGAGAGCAGAGGAAAGCCTGTTTACAAGTTGTGGGGTGGCTTGCCAGATCTGGAGAGAGCTGAAGTCAAAATATTTGATAATGAAAAGTCTTACTTGAAGGTAGTGAGACTGAACGCGGCAGAGGATGGCACACACAGACTGCAGTGTGTGCTCCACTGCTGCGTGCAGGGTCGGGGGGCCATTCCTGAGCTCCTGCTCTGTAGCATTCCATGCAGCTGACCCATCCAAAAAGGTGACGGGTGGGATAAATGCCTCTGACCTCCCCCTGGCACAACTCTGAAATGCCACCGGGATGTGTTCCTGCACAGGGCGATCCTGGAGCTGTCCAGCATCACCCTGTTATGTATGTGGGAAGACTCCTGTGGCTCCCATCAGAGATCCACCAGCCCTGGGGTCTTCAGGTGTCCCTCAGTGGTGTGGGGGGCTCCTGGGTCTGGCAGCTGCTATCAGCTCCAGGGTGGACTGCTGCCATTCCAGAGGGAGCCTCCAGCTCGGAAGACAGAAACAAAACAGGATTTCAGGAGCACTCCAGCAACAGCCATTAGCTGTGCTAAAAGGATTAACAGCTCTGCAGGACTCATCAAGTGTTTAAAACATAACTCAAGCATCAAAGGCGACTCTTAAAGGCTCACATTTTCACATCAAGTCACTGTGAAAATTTATATCCAACTGAATTTAAATATTCACTAGGCTTGTTAAAAACAAAAGGAGAAAAAACAAAAGGAGAAAAAACAAAGGCCTTTTTTCCTTAAGTACCAAGACACTTTGAAGAGAGCAGTTTACAGCAAAGTGTGCACATTTCTTTGTTATGGAATCACCTTTATGAAAGTCTCCTGTCTCTAGATCACTGTGTCTGTCTTAAGCTCAAGCTCTCCAAAAAGGAAATGAATATGTTGGTATTGTTTTTGTTGTTTTGTTTTTTCCCTGGCTAGGGACCACAGAAAAGAGATGAAAAAGTGAGAAAAGCTTTGTAGAGAAAGTTAGATAAGAGGGTGGGGGTGTGTCAAAACCAGACCTATAATAGGAAACAAGCCACTGAAGTGCTGGTGAAAGTACCTTTTATCTTGAAGGCTCCAGGTGCTGCGCAGTGCATTAATACACGTAAGAGCCGAAAAACAGTCGACAACAACTGGCACCACGACCTTTGCTGGCAGCCGAGTCACCCCAGGTGGGTCACAGGCTCACTCACCATCAGTCCCTGGCTGCCTCTCCGCTTTCTCTGAGTTCATTTTTGGGCCCCTCACTCAAAGAAGGACATTGAGGTGCTGGAGCAAATCCAGAGAAGGGCAACAAAGGTGGTGAAGGAGCACAAATCTGATGAGGACTGGCTGAGGGAGCTGGGGGCCTCAGGCTGCGGGAAGGGAGGCTCAGGGGGGACCTTACAGCTCTCTAAAATCACCTGAAAAGAGGCTGTAAAAAGGTGGGAGTGGCCCAGTTCTTCCAGGTAATAAGTGACAGAGCAAGAGGAAATGGCCTCAAGGTTCACCGGGGAGGTTTAGGATGGATATTAGGGAAAACTTCTTCATTGACATGATTGTTAAGCACTGGAACATGCTGCCCAGGGAAGTGGTTGAGTCACCATCCCTGGAGGGATTTAAAAGATGTGTAGATGTGTCACTTAGGGATGTCATTTAGTAGTGAATTTGGCAGTGCTGGGTTCGATTCTACAATCTTAGCAGCTTTTCCCAGTCTAAATGATTCTAAGATTCTGTGATTCCACAGCCAAGGTGTGATGTTGCTAATTCCAAGCCCCTTCCCATGTGTGCTTGGTCCTGGTCAGCACCACCATCATCTTCCAAGGAAGGGGCTGTGATTTAATTCTTCCCTGTGACGTGCCCTGTCTCAGTGACATGGGGTCATCCCCATACTTCAGCATGTATTCACCCTGACCACTCTCACCCTGCTCAGAAGCCTCAGTTATTTCCAGTGCCCTGGGGAGATGTAATATAGGTAGTCAGGCTCCCTCTGCACAAGGTGTAACTGGAGCGGAGCCACTGGAATTATGGGTGCATTAAACACCGCATTTAAACTTAAAGAATGATTTTTTTGATGTTCACTGAGGCCTTGAACATTGTAGGATTTCATCCCATTTCGTTAATTTTCTTAGTTTTGATTATTATTGAATCAGCATCCCCAAAAAAGGAATAAACACATCTCTCCTTCCTCTTGTTTACGTATGAGTTTGATTTCTTCCTCTTCACACTGTCCTGCCTGGTGCTTGGAAGGGCAGTTCTGAGAAATGCCACGAGGAGCAGAGCTGCTGCTGCTGCATCTTCCCAAGGGGATTTGCAGCCTCCCTTCCTTCTTCCCTTCTCACTCGGCCATTTCCGGGAGGCAAACTGTAGGACCTGAGCAAACAGCCTCCTGCCCTGGGACCCTCTGGGCTGGGCCAGCTGTTTCCCCCTGCCAGGTGCAGCGAGCTGCTGTCACACAGGGCTGCTGGCATGGGAAGGTGTGTGAGCACAGACTTTACAACCATGTACTCCGCGCACGGGTGGGATGTGAAATGCAGGAATTAGGAGGTAGACAGGGTTTTTCCATCAAGGGTTTATAGCACCTTCCTCACTATGTGTCTAGACATAGCTATAAATGAGGGAGAGGGCTATTACCTGGGAATAAAACAACTGAAACTAGCCCTGGAGAGCTTGACGCTGTATTTCCAGGGAACTGGGAGATTCCTTATGATTAATGTAACAATATCAAAGGCTATAAACTCACCCCAGCTGGGTACTGAGTCAGGGGACATGCTTAAAATGTACCTGCCACTTGGCATTAACTGTGGTCTCTTGCCAGTCCTTGGCCATTCCAAGGACTGCCACTTGCTCACGGATCAGGCGTTCAGCTCTGTTGACTCCACCAGCTCTGGTGGCATCATAAAACAGCCCAGTGGTCACCACGGTCTGATTTCTCATTGCAGTGTGGACCAGTGGTGGTGTGGAAGAAAGAGGAGAGGTCATGAGTGGAGCCCAGGCTGTGCAGCTCACTGGAAAACTGCCTTCACACCTGAAAACTTGAGGCAGGGACAGCAGGAGCTCTGCTGTGCGTGTGGCAGTGCCTGTGCGGGTGGGAAACGCCTGGGAACTCATCCCAGAATGCCCAGTCTCCATCCCAGTCCTTTTGATAGCAGTGGGAGAAGTTATACTGCAGAGATCTTATTTTTTGGATGCAAATTCTGTTCTCTGATCATTGCTTCTGCCACGTCCAACACAGTGCGGTGTAAGTCTGCCTAAGGCTTTGCCACACTGTTATAGCATCAGCAAAAGTAATAAAGAAGAGAATGGACTCCCTGGAAAAATGCCATGAAGCAAACCACTGACACACTCCTGACAGTGTCCACAGTGAAAGCCCAGAGAATTGTTTTTTTCAGCTAAGAGTAACCTACCTACACTAGTCTGAGTGACTGAGTGAAGTGGCAGAGGATGTCTCTTCTGATCCTTTGTTTGAATTAGAGGATGAAAAGGGGAAGGGAAAGGGTCACACTGATGGCTGCGACCTTTTGGGACCTGCTGGCCCGTGGCTGACATGCCTTTTGAGGCAGGAAGGATGAGAAACAGCAGCATGGCAAGGGGTTGGTGCAGGACACAGGTGGTGGGGAATTTGGGTCAGCACCTCTGTGGTGGCAGGAGATGCTCCCCAAGCTGGGTTTCCTCCCCTAGGTAGGTTTCCTCCTCCAGATTAGCTTTCCTCTGCAGAAGGTGCACCGTGTCCAGGCTTTGTGCCCCTGCAGAGTTTTCTTGTGTCACATATTCAGGATTAGGAGGCACTTGGGTAACATGGGCCTCTGACCATGTCTGAGTACCTAAGACTTATTAAAAATTGCTCTCATTTGACTCCACAAACAGTGCCATTGAAAATGCAGCAATGCTTCTGGGATGTGAGTGAATACTGGCCTTGAATGAAGTCATGGATAATGGGAAATAAGTTATCAACAGCTGTTTAACTTAATATTACTTCCATGCATGACACCGAGCTTTTGCAAGAGGTTAATAACCAGATGCAGAATCCATCACTGCAAACACAGGCACCTGGCAAAGTGCATCCGTAATTTTTCCACTGGAATGTTATTACAGCTGAAGGAGCGTGGTAGCAGGGAAATATGCCGATGGGCCTGGCTCCATTGGCACCACAGGTGATGTTGTTGTGGCTCTGTGCAGTGATTGGGGGACAAAGGTGCTTTCCTGTGGGTCCAGCTCCCCCAGACTGAAGGGGCTAGGATGGCATCATTATGTAGTTGTACTAACAAAGCTTTTGCTGCTGCTAATCAGGTGCTGGGCAGTGCCTGTACTGCACAGTGACCATGGAGCAAAGAGTGAAGGAGGATAGGGAGGCATTAATAGAGATGTTTAGAAGGTGGTGGAAGAACAGGAAGCGTGCATCAGTTTTGAATCTCAGGATTGCCACAAAAAGGAATGCAGCTGATGCTTCTCAACATTTTAACCCAGAGTTATGGGTCCACATTACCTTAGGCGGCTACTGGTCTCTGGTATGGCTGTTCCAGCCTGATGTTGGACCCGTAATTCCATGGAATTGTAATTCCAAGAGGAGGTTGGCAAGGGCCAGAAGCACTCAAGGAGATTGGAAAGGCTCTGCGAGCAGTGCTTGGCTCTACAGCCATGTGGCTTCTCTGCAGAAGGACTCCTTCCCAGGCATGTCCCAAAATGTGGAGCTGGGGCAGAGGAGGTATTGCAGCCACCTGCCCATTGCCACATTGTAGGCCTGCCCTGGCTATTTTAGCTCCATTCCACTCACTTGATCCTGGCCATGGATGCTGCAGACTGTCAGCAATCAGCTTCACACATCAGAGCCAAGGGAAGGGCTGGGGTGGGATGTGGAAGGAGTGGACCCTGCCTGCTCTCCTCTGCCTGCTCCACCCACGGGGTTCCTTAGTGCTCCCCCTGATGATCAGGCAGACACGAGGTCCCTGGTGTCAGTGCCTGGCTGGGACATGCCTGGGATGGCTCTGAAGACACTGAGCAGTGTGACCGAGCCCTCGGCAGAGGCTCCTGGCAGAGCTGGACGGGCTTTCAGTGCTCCTGGCTCCCAGCCCCTGCTTTATCCAGCAGACCACACTGCTGCTCAGCAGAGCTGGCTGCAGATGCTAGGACAGCAGCTGCAGTCCTATTGATCCCTGTGGGGATGACAAGCCCAAATGAGGACCCTTGGGAAATCAGCACAGAATACAAAAATCTGGCTGCAAAGCAGAAGCTCAGACTGTGACAGCTCTGCAGACAAGCCCGTGTGAGAGTCCAGCTGTGCAGAGAGTCTGCTTTGAATGCGGATTTGTGACTTGGGATACATAAGGAAATCTTTGCTGGCTTGCACGAGCCCATCACACCTTTTTCTTCTCCCAGAGGAAGCATCTGGAAGGGATCCAGGTCCTTGCACCCATGGAGGCAACAAACCCTCAGCTTCCCTGTCTTCCTCAAGTGGGTTTCTGAGGTTGTGAAGCTGAAGTGAACAAACAGCTAAACATCTTGTAAGCATCCAGACATCTCACGGTCTCAGGGCTAGAAGGGTCAGAGAAACACTCCGGCCTCCCAAATGAAAGAAGCCTCTCCATGTCCTGTTGCTGCACTGGCTGTTGCCCAAGTAGATGGGGACGTGTGTTTTCAGGCCATGCCACATTCCTGGTGTTTGCACCCTGCTGGACTGTTGCTATAAGGCACAAAATCAGACCACACAACTTTAAAATTTATCAGAAAGCTAAAAAAAAAAACTTATTCAAAGTCTAACCCCACTATATACTAAATCGCTAGAGCTAAACCGATTAGTACTAGAAGTAACACCCATTCAATCACATTAACCAACACAAAGAGACATCAAATTTCTCCACCTCTAAAGAAAAAATGAAAACAATATATAGTTAACAAAAACATCTTCTTTTGTTTATAGGAAATTCCATAAGAACAGTTTTAAAAATCAAAACATCTCAGGCTGAAAAATCAAGGCTACATCGGACTAGCTGGCGGCACTCTGGCCTTGCTCCCTCCCCAGGTGTTACAGGCCCCAGAGGTAGCACCTTTAAATGGCTCAGTGCATTACCTGCTTAGGCAAGCACACCTCTGGAGTATTGCTAGTAGCTGCAGTTAAGAAGAAAGCTGTGTTACTAATCCTCGTATGTAGCTGTTTTCTTCCAACTCAGGTATTCCAGCTGAACTTTTCCACCCTGCGCTGTTTGCAAACCAGGCAGAGTGCGAGCATGCCCTCACCCTTCCCACACACAGACACAGCAAGGGAGCAAGCAAATGGCAGGTCCCTGGTTGTCCTCAGCAATTAGCAAAGAGCTCCAGCTGCCACTGCTGCTGCCCTGGGATGACTTTTCTGTTCCCTGTGGGCTCATTTCTGCAACAGCAGCAGAGCTGGGCGATGCGGGTTCACTTTTTTATAGCCACAGCTTGCCCTTGGCCATCATTTACATGGTGAGGTTAAATTGTACTCTGAAATCAACTTTATTCTTAAAGGTCCTGAGTTCCTGAGTTATTAAAGGTAGGACAACCTGGGCTGACCCTTGCGGGCTTGCATGCCTGCATTTAAAGAGCAAAGGAAATTCCTGTACATGCCCCAGCAGCACCTGGTGCTGAGGCTGGTCAAGTTCTATGTCCAAGCAAGTGCTCCCTGCTGTGGACTGTAACCTTGTGATTCTCTTCTAGAACTGGTCTTTAAGCTCCTGCTGAAGTGTGTGTCTGTGAGCAAAGTTCTGGCTGGCAACAACTTCCCTGTTTTCTCCAGGACAACCTGCTGCACCGTGGCTCTGCTGAGCAGCACTTCCCCTTGCCCTCAGTCTCCTGGTACTGCTCACTAGGGATGCTCCTGAAGTTTATGCTGCTGCTACATCTCTCTTCCTGGGTAGCTTCCACATAATTTATTTACCTGTGGAGCTATGGGCTCCTGTTTTAAAGCTTTCTTTTAATCACTTTGCAAAACACCCAGCTTCTTGCTTACTCTTGTTTGAGTTCCCCTTATGTATCTTAAATTTTGGGGAGCAAAACTGCTGGTTTTCAGCATGCAGCACAGCAGCAAACCA
The DNA here is from genome assembly GCA_013397315.1 of Donacobius atricapilla. NCBI lineage: Eukaryota > Metazoa > Chordata > Aves > Passeriformes > Mimidae > Donacobius > Donacobius atricapilla. The sequence continues at coordinate 304,008 of WBMY01000207.1, read as the reverse complement.
CACTGGGCTCCCTGGGAATGGGAGCCTCTTCCTTCCAGTCCTTCCCATCCCTCTGCAAGGTGCAGCAATATAATCACTGGCTTGTTCAGTTCTTATTTCCCTGATAGAAATCAATCTCGTGTTGTCTTTGGTTTCTCCTTTGATTTCTTGGCTTTTCTGATCTCCCCACACTTTCTGCAGCTACACAACTCATCCAAACTAATAACCAGCATGGTTTTTCACCTCAGGTAGCATTGTGTGCCCTCAGACCTTGGGCAGTGCTTATGTCTCCCTCACTCTGGGTGGAGGTCATGGTGGGGCTTATAACTTCGTAATTAATTCTGTCCTCTTTATAAGTTGGCTTTGGCAATGAACCCCTGCAGTCCTACATGGATCCTGTGTCAAATTCACGGGAATTTCACGAGAGTAGCATTGCTTTGAAGTCCTTCTTCACACCCAAGTCTAGCAGGGGGAGCATAGGAAATTCATAGTTGCAAAAGAACTTCGCAAAGTTGTATAATGCTCCATTTCCTTGGCAAAGGCAAAATAAAGGGAGAAGGGAATAAAGAGTGGAGAAAAATGCTGCAGACATAAAAGGAGAAGATGCTGAACGGGAGGGGAGAAATGGATTTGGGGGGAATTTATACACCTGAAGCCAAGTAATCACAGAGCTTGGGTGGTTTAGGTGACTGTTGGGACTCATTGGTCTTCATTAACCTTCCAGCCACCTGGGTTCAGGTGTCAACTCAACGTCAAGCCACAGCTGATCAAAGCTTTCTCTGTTTGAAAAACTGTGGGGAAATCAGGTTTTCAAGTGACTGAATGGGATTTTATGAGGCCCCTGCCTGCCTCAATATTGTTAAATCATTCAATATCAAAAATCTAAAAATGGATATTTTGGGCCTGAATCCAATTCTGGGCCACAGCCAGAAAGAGCTAAAGAACCCCACACTGCTGTGTTTATTTGCAAGTGAGGAACCTGTATTTTTCCGCATGTGCCGCCTTTCTTGCCCCTGCCTCCCAGAGAGCTTAGGCAGGATCCAGGCACTGCCTTGGCCAGAGAGCAGCACAGAAAGCAACTTCAGTAATTTCTACTGAAGTGAATGACCTTTTTATTTCCTCCTGTATCTGCTGGAAATGCTCTCCCCTGACCCAGAGGTACACTGGTGTACTGGCGGAGCGTAAGAAAGATGCCATCAAGCTGGGAAAATCGTCTGGCTTGAGTAGCTCTGGGATGAGGGCTGTCTCCCAAGGCTGTTTGTTTGGGAGAGAAAATGGAAGTGGGTCTAAAGAGTGGAAGAGGCTTTCCCAGGATAGCTGTGACTTGTCAGGGGCTGAGAGAAACATGCCATGCAAGCCCTGAGTCTTCTGTTTTATCTCTGTGTCGCTTATCTGGAAAATAGAAATTACTACTGGGATGGCAGAGTGTCAGATGAAACTGCCAAGTGAAGCTTTGCTTTTGGTGGCTGCTGGGTGAGGAGTGCCCATGTTGAAGAAGTGGTGGAGGCCTGGATGAACAGCCTGGCTGCAGGAAAAAATGAATGAGTTTCGATGCACAGCAGGTGCTGATGCCACCAAAGCACCCCCAAGCGAGGGCTTTCGGTTCCATGGTGGCCTCACACAAAATTCATGGCTGCTGTCCAGCACAGGGTGGCCAAGCATGCTTTTGCATTCCATTGACAGCAGAGTGACCTGCTCAGGTTAAGCTGTAGACAAAAAGGTGTGCAACCAGGCTGCAGGGTTCTTGGAGCATCCTAGAAACTCAGAACCCTCCTAAGCTTCCAGCCTTGTGCAGCCCGGTGAGCTCTGCCCATCTCCTCCACCGGGGTATTCTCCAGTGGCTGGTGCTGTAGAGGTTGTAGGGTAATATAAAATCACACCAGTAGCTTCCACTGGTCTTCTGCATCTTTTTATTTGGTTTAAAACAAAGTGTTTGTGAGTCATCACAGGGAATCCATCGTCAGCCGTCTGTCATGCTTAATTGGGTTGTCCTGTAAAATATCTTGCATATAAGTAAATCAAAAAGAGTGGGGCTCATAAAAGGGCCAGTGTGTGGCACATTGATGTTATTTATAGGCTTCTCTGTGGTGCTCATCACCATGGCAGCTGTGAAGGTCGATGCTGACACTTGTGAGGGAATGCCACGGATGTTTTTAAAAAGCCACATGCATGGAATGAAGCGGTGCTTATGTGTTCCAGTGGAGCTGAGAGCAAGGGTGCAGTGTCCTGCAGGGAGCCCCCAGCCCCAGGACAGCGGGAGCAGGGGAAAGGGCCATGGCAGGTGATAGCAGCTCTGTGGGCTAAGGCTTCTGGACCTGTAGAGCCCACAGCTCCAGTGCCCTGGGTGCTGCATCCTGGCATCTACTTGGAAAAGTGGGCAGTAAGCCAAAGGAGAAGAAAAGTACTCACATGGAAGAGGCTAGAGATCCCTTCATCCATTTTCTCCTCTTCAGGTTGAAGCTCTCATGTACCAGCCTGTTTTTTCATACCTTTCTATTTAATTATACTGTAGCCAGTGGTGATTGCTCCACAAGCATCCAACAGAAGCTTACTTTCTACAGCTGGTGTTTTCTGATAACATTCTTTCTTCTTAAAAAGCAAACAAAAGCAGCATCTCCTCATGACAGTTCTGTAACTGGCACATAAAAGGCCTGCTTCAGCCACATCCAAGGAGAGCTGGTTTGAGCATCTGCACCTCAGCCTCCACCTGGAAAGCAGCCTCTTGGAAAACTCTTCACAGTCCCAGCAGCACTGCTGTCTCCAGCAGCGGTGCTCCAAAATGACTCTCAGGGAGATGTATAACTAACCCTCAGTGTGGTCATTTTATTACACAGCTACCTGGTCTCTCAGCTGAGCCAGTGACCCCAGTTCCTCCAAACTCCTGGCCAGGCTCCCTGAGTGAGTACATCTTCATCTTCTCACTTGCATCAGGGTCATACCTCGGCCCTGACCCCAGAAACCCTGCACTTTAGCCAGTCCTTCATGGATCTCTCTGCCCATCTGCAAAAAGCTTTCTATAAGCCCCCATCTTCCTTCTACTAAACTAGCTGTGTCTCTCCCATCTGCAGGCAGGTGTTTTTTCTCTGAAGGATGAGCAGAGGTCTCTGGAAGGGGCTGTTTCTTAGCAGTGTCCCTGGTGCACGCTGTGCCTTTCCCATCATCCCTGCTCCTCTGCAGCAGAAACCAAGCTGTGCCTGCTTTCGCATCCTGTGCAGATAAGCAGGTTCTTCTTCCCACCCTGTTCTCATCTCTGCTCTTTGCTCCCCACAGGAGCAAAGCCTCAGTTCCCTGGCTGCTCTTAGCCATGGACTTTTAGTTCCCATGAGATACATGCTGTGTCCCCACCCCAGACACCCCTGGGCTCTAACTGCTCACAACCCTGCCCCCGGGTTCCTCAGGAAAGGGGAACATAACAGTTATTATTTAACTCACTGTTTCCACCTGTTGATGGTAACAACACATCTGTAAGCATTCAATTTATGCTTTCTTCACAGCAGTAAACTGCCTTTGCCAAAGCCATTTGGTTAAACAGTTGAAGTAAATAAACTCACTGGATTTTTTTTTTCTGGGAGCTTATGCAAGCACTCCACTAACATTTATTGCCCTGGCATCCACTGTTAGTCCCACAGACACCTGCTCATGGAAATGAGTCGACATGTGTGGACTCGATATTTCTGAGTCTGAATTTTAGCTTGCTAACTATTGCTAGCTCCTTTCCCAAGAGAAAGTTGTCAACAGTTTTCTCTTTTCAAAACATGTCTCTCTCAAAACAGGTTGAGTAAACAGTGTTCCCTTTGCCATAACAACTGTCCCCTGGTGTTGTTTTGTATTGCTTAACCAATGGAGAGCAGTGTCAGTCCCATGGACCAATAATAGACCTTTTTACACAGCATGTTCTAAAAGAAACTGTTGGAATTGTAAAGAAAGCCTTCTTTCTCTTCTGACAACTCTATGGAATCAATCTATTTTCGTGTCTTACTGTGATACACATGGGTAACGGGTGTTAGGGAGTTGGTGTGATCCCTTCCCTGCCTCCTACAACTCCATTCAAGAGCTCTTCTTGCAGAGCAAATACATGGGATCTCTTTTTGCTCTAACACTGATATGGTTATTAAGCTTTCTGCAGTGGAAAAAAGATTGCAAGGCAATTCAGCTTGCTAGCTAGGTCATGAATCCATGTAGATGTTATGAATGGAAACGATATGCATGTGCCCTGGGCTTTGCCCAATCATACCAAGCAGTAATACAAGTCAGGATGAAAATAAATCTTAATACCAACATGGCCTACATGAAGCAAATACTTATTTTACATAAAACCTAATTTTAGCATGTCAAGACTGTAGCCAATCCACTTTGTCTCACCATGACTTAGCATAATGACATACATATAGGTATGAATCTATAGATTTGTAAACCTGCTCTTTCCCCCTCCAATTTTTTTTGGTGAATGTGAGTGCCTTGAGAGGCAGAACTTGCTGTATCAGTGAGGAATCTCTCTGCACACTCACAGCCCTTCTCTCCCTTACTTGGGCATGGGGAAGGCAGCACAGACACCCAGCTCTGCCATATTGTGTATTGTGATTTCTTTGAGCAGCAGCAGCTAAGAAATGCCAAAGCACGGCTTTAATGCTGACTGGGATCAACTGAGTAGAACAAAATGCTGATGAGTGTCAGGTCCTGGGGATGCTGGTGGGGGCAGCCCTGCCTCCCATACCTGGCCCCACCGTAATAATCTCAGTGCTGGCAAAACAGCAACATCAAAATGCTCTGCAGCATGGGGTTCATCAGTGTGCACGCCCTTTGTTTGATACCCACTGAGAGAGAGTGTGGAGAATGCCAGAGGTTGTGAGGGAATGCCCTAAGGGAGTCATGATATGCTCAGGATTTCCAAGTGCTTCGGAGAAAGTAGTAGAGGAGGGCTTTGTTTTTCAGAAAAAAAAAAAAACAAAATAACTCCTTTCCAGCATTTCCCCTCCTTTCCTGTACCCTTCCCGTGTGGTGTCTGAGCTGGTTTATGCAGCTGTATTAACTTTCACTTCACCTTTCTGTGCTGCTTCCTTCCCCCGCACACTTTGTCCTAGGAACAGCCTAGACTCCTCCACCAGGGCTGGTTTTACAGGAAGAGTTTGGATGAGCAGCAGCAGGGTGGTGTCAGGAGGAGCCTGTCTCATTCCTTCCCCACCATACAGTGATTCTCAGTGCCCTGTGCCAGCCTGGGGGCACTCCACAACCACAGCCGTGCTGGGGCTCTCACAGCTGCTCCCCGTGGTGCTTCTGCTGCCCAGTGCCTTTGGGATGTGGCTGTGGGGCTGGTGGCCCCTGTGGTTGCCCCAGGAGCCCTGTGGTTCCTGCTGCCTGGGAGGGCACCAGGCTGGTGTGCGGCTGTGGGAGGATTTTGGCTTGCGCTGGCAGCCAGCGAGGAGTGTCTGGCACTGGTGGCTGGAGACAAGGCTCTGCCTGTGAGCCAAACCAGGCTGGCAGGCTTGGGAGCCAAAAGCAGAGTGAAAGACATGGCTTTAGATCCCTTTGTAGACTATTGCCTTGGTGCTGAAGCCACTCATGACACATCTGTCGTGAGGAGCAGATGCTTGGGAGCAGCCACTGGTGCTTTTGTGAGGCCGTGGTGGTGTGGAGCAGCTCTGGAGAAGCAGACACCCTTAGGAATATGTAGGGGGTGTGGATCCTCACAAGCTGCAGGGAAGGAGCTGTGCTGGGACGCTGCTGCCTTCCTGCTGAGGGGGAAAGGGCTGCCACAGCCCCCCTGAGAGGAGAAGAGAGGTGCTGGTGCTGGGAAGGTGCAGCCCTGCCTCCCCAGCGGAGGAGCACAGCAGGTACGGCAGATGAAATGACCTGCTGCTCTCTCCTTATTAAAAGAAAATAGTGTTTGCTGGCAGCAGTACAGATCTGACACCTTGATCCATTGAAACGTTCTCAAAATATAAATCAGGAGGAAGCAATCAAAGCCCCACATGCAGGGAGAGTTTCTCCTCCTGCTGCTGCCCTCTCCCAGGGTGGGAGAGCCCTGGAACCCCATGGCAGTTGGGTGTGGATGGGGTGGATGTGAATGGGAGCTCCCACCACAGCACCAGTTTGTGGGGAGGTTGGACTGGGTGATGCATCACTGAGCCCATCCCTCCTGGCTCAGCCCGAGCAGCTCTGGAAGGAGAAACTGATCGTGATTTAAAGGTGTCAGAATCAGCAAATCGATCATGTCCCTCGTTAATCTGCTGCTGGGATTGATTACCCTCACCATGAACTGCCCGATACAGATACACACCTTATTTCCATCCTAAATTAGTCCATGGGCGTGGTAGCATGGTACAGTGATGCATGGAGGGGTGTGCAGGGGCTGAGTGGCCCTAGGCCAGCACAGGCTGAAGGCACAGACACCCATTGCCAGCACCTAGAGGCCAGGAAGAGGGGGCACAGGGGTCCCCATGATGGATCCCCCAGAGCAACTGGTTGGGATCCCTGCCCAAGGGCTTGGGGACATTGTAAAGGGGGTGGGATGAGGGATGGTACCCTGCCCTGGCATCCCTAGGACTGGTTCACAGCACAGTACATCATGTACTGGTTCCCTTCCCATGCAGAAGGATCTTCCAGCAAAGGAGTGGGAAGAGTCTCGCTTTGCTCTGAGCTAAATTGTGCAGTAAATTAAGCTTGATCTGCATGAAATTTCCTCTGCATGTATGTTCCAGGGTGAACCTGGGAACAGGTTTTATCCAAATTCTTCTGCCTTTTGTCTTTAATTTAAAAAGTTAGAATCTCCTGTAATTGTCTCTGTGCTCGTGGAGAATTGGGTAATACTAAGAAACCCTCCGGTGGCTAATTGAATGCCTTATAAATGTTCTGACTCTAAGCAAAGTTCTCTGTCTTACATTGTAGAGATATTTAGGTCCCATTCTGTGCTAGGGTGATAATTTTATGAGGGATTTTCATATCTTTTGGATGCAATATGGGATGGATCATTACCTTTTTTTGCACTTAATTGCTTTTATCATCCAGAAATACTCAGTGCTTAATGATAATAAAGAGCCTATGCTAAGGAGGCCAAACACCAAGTGTGTTATTGCCAGTGCACAGCTCCTCGGTGTGGCATTTCATGTGTCACCCACCCCCTGGGCAGGGTGGGCTGCTCACCCCAGAACCCCCAGGAGGGAAGAGCAAGGCCAGAGCCCCATAAAGTGGGAATTGTCTTGTTTTCTTGAGCATCTGTGTCCCCTGCCTTTCTGGTAGCTTACCTGCGGCAGCCAGAGCACAGAGGATGCTCCTGCAGCAGCTGGGGCTGAGGTGGCTGAGCTCCCTGGTGCAGGCTCCAGGATCAAAGAGGGCACTAGGAGCAGGCCATGCTACTCTGGAATCAGCTTGAACAAAGGAAATTTGCTGCTCTTCAGGCAGTCAGGTTGCCTGCTCGGCCGGGCTGGCACCTCTCTACCTTTGCTCCTCAGAGGCAGGGTTACAAAACCAGATCCAGATGTTTGCTTGTTGTGCTGCCTGTGACTTTCCAGGAATGCATTTTTCAATGGCCGTCTACAGCTTTTAATTAAAAGAGCACTCGCATAATTTATTGATTACTTATTAACCCTTTGTAGCTGCTACAAGCCCATCACAGACATCGGCAGTGTCCTACTGATGCTCATAAGCTCATCAGCAGCCATTGTAATTGATGGATTTAAGCAATCTGCTGACCTGTTGGGCCCAGCAACAATTGATTAACTATTCATTAAAACATCTAGAAATTATTTATGAACCTTTTATAAACTATTTATAAGTGAGCAGGGACAGATTTATTCATTGCTGTGTATGGGCTTGCAGTGGAGGGATGGAAGGAGCTCCAAGCTGAGATTCCAGCAGCCCAGCTCCAGGCAGCAGGAAACATGCCCAATGTCACAAGAAAGCCTTTGTCACTCCACACGTTTCTCCAAATTACACTGGCTTCCTCTGGGCCCCGTGGGGGGTCAAGTTCCCTCATAGATGTGGGTCGTTCTCCCAAGGATCAGAAATAGCACAGAACGGAGAATTTTCTGCTTTTCTGCAGAGTCAGGTAGTTTAGCTAAGTAGGGGCTGGCGAGAATCCAGTAGCAGCTTTTTAATATACTGTTGGGCTAAACTTAGAGGAGAGGATGAGCAGGCTTGTGTGATGCTTTGCTTCTAGTGGCATAGGATTAAATTACCATCCCATTTTACTTCATATTAGTATGCAGGGATATAGAGAGCCAAAGGCAGCAGCTGCCAGCAAAACCCTGTTGGCTGCTGGGTGCTCTCGGGCAATGAACTGGTTCCTGGGTAAATTGGGGATGCAGTGTAAGAGTCAGGTTCAGGGCCCACAGCTGAACATGACCCTAGCATGGAATGTTTCATTTTCAGGGGTTTTTCCTAGCTTGATAGTAAAAAACCAAAAATCTGTTTTCTGTTACTTTTCAGTGCAGTAGAGGAAGGGAAGGTGGAGCGGCCTCGCTCAGCTTAGACTTAATGAATCATTCCCATGTTCCTAATCCATAATGTTTGTACCAAAAATGGAGACTTTTCCAGGGACTGCCCAAAATGAGTAATGCTGTTCCTTGCTGCAGGATTCCAAAACACTCACTGCTGCTGGGGGTTATCTCCAGCCCACAGAAACGTGTAGGGCTTGACACTGAGGAGCCTCCCTGTCTCTGGAGCTCACCATCACCAAACAGAAGCTGCACATATCAGATCTCCACGTGCTGACAGAAGAAATGACACCTGTAATGGGATCTTACCATCTACGATCCCTTCCAACAGGCTGTCCAAAATCCCGCCTGCAGCAGATGCTGTCCAGCAGGACACAGGGATAAGTGATGACTTCCCAGGAGCTGGTGTTTGCTGTGGCAGGTCTATCAGGTGGCAGGGAGGGGATCGATGTGCCCCATGTTTATTGTACAAGGTTCCTCCTCTCCTTCCTGCTTATCTATGTTGTTTTCCTGCTGGTGATGCTCAGCTGGCTGCTGCAGGCCAAGCCATGTACAAGCTGGAGGGCTGGCTTGCTGCTCAGCAGAGGAAGGGAATCCCAGCATTAGCAGCAATCTGAAGTGGCAGATTTGTGTGGTGATGAATGGTTAGCTGTGTTTCAAGCCCTTGTTTGGATTTACAGAAGGAGTGTGTTTACATGCATGTAATTTGTTCAGCAGAAAGCTGTATATAGTTATTATTTAAGCATAAACTGGAGTAATTCAACATTGCACTGTGTGTGTCCTAATCAGTTTAAAGCTGAACTGAGATCAAATTAGTGCAAGCCTGAATCTGGCTGTGCTGTCCCCGTCCTCCCATAGCCTGGGCCCTGAGGCTTACAGGGTGTCCTGCAGGGCATAGCTCACACAAACATCATGCAGAATTTCACTTGTATTCCACCTCAGAGGAAAGAAAAGCCAGCTCTCTGCAGTCTCACCTGCAAGTGCACTTGAGCTGTTTTGGAGTGCAGCACGAAGAAATCAGCTTTCCCTGGGAAGAGAATACAAAGACGCACCCAAAAAGCCACAGGAACACTCAAACCAGTGTACTCCCCACTCCCCAGGGCCAGGGAGGTTTGGAGGGTCAGAGGACCCCCTACCCCAGGCACCAGGCAGGGCTGGGCAGTGGAGGGGGGTTGTACCCCCCCCCTCCCCACCCCAGCTCATGCTGCAAGCTGGAGCTGCCCTCACTTCTTGTGGGCAAACCAGTGCAGCAAGTGGAAAACATATCCTGCCTGGGCCAGCTCACTCTGGCAGTACATCACTGTTCCTCTGGCAGGACATCAGGGTTTGATGATGTGGTTAGAAACCCCTATCTGGCACTACAGGCAAGGTGGACTGCCACCAGCTCCAGCCCATCCTACAAGAGTAGGGGATACCTATGACACACAATGGGGCCAGCAAGAGTTGTTTGGAAAGAAGGGATTCAGGGGGCTCTGCAGGACATAGCACAAGGTGAAAGCAGGTCCCACCACCCCCACAGCAATGCCCTGGTGATGGGTTTTGCTTGGCCTGGGAGCGGGGCAGCTCCATCCCAAAAGCAGAGCTTCCTCTGTCAGGGTTTCCCTTAGCAGAGCATCCAGACCTCAGCCATGCTGAGAGAGCACCACAACAAGGAACACTGTCACCCCCAGACTGGGGCACCCTCAAACAACCTAGGAGCAAACAACCCAGCTTGCATTCTCCACTCACTTGGTTCAGCAAAGCTGAAATAACAGAGATCACACTGAAATCAGTCCCCAGGGGCTAGAGATGCTCCACGTCTGGAGAGAGCAGAAAGCTGCCGGTACTTGACCTGGAAGAGGAGAGTTAATGTTGCAAAGCTGCTCCTAGATGCACAGCCCTGGTCCTCAGCACTGTTTCCAAGGTGGCAACACCTGGCAGTGGGTTTTGTGGTGAGATGAGTCTTTGGCCAGTGCCTGCACCCTGCCTCAGAGCCTGCTCCACCCAGCCCAGAGGGGCCAGCCAGGCGCTGGGGGAGGACCAGGGGCTGAGAGGATTCCCCTCTCAACTGCACAATTCCTGCTGCACCCCACAGACCACAGAAATTCGTGATTTTCTGTCACGTATTTGGTCTCTGTGCTCGTGCCCAGCCCCTCTGGGCTGCAGAGGACTTGGGGACGTCCCTGCAGGGAGGAGCTGAGTGTGCTGCTGGCTACAAGATGCAGGCATTATGTGGCACTGTGGCAGATATTGGCTACCTAATTACACAGCAATTAACCACCCAGAGTGGGGCCATCCTTCCTTCATACAAATCTATAAATATAGGGAAGAGCTGTAGTGCACAGGGACACAGCAGACGAGCACCCCTGGAGGTGTGGTGCTGGAGGATCTCCTGGGTCTCATCTGCTTCCAGGGGGACCTGGGCTTCCAGCACTCCTCATGAGAAATGGTTGCCTAATGAGGCCATGGGGGGTCCCATGGAAGAGCACTGGTGGTCCCAGCCAGAGGGTGGAAAAAGCTTAGGCTGAGCAAGGGTGGGAGAGGGAAAATGGTGGTGCAAAAATCAGTGCAAGATGTTGGCGTGGCACTTAGGGAGGGCTCCCAGAAGCAGTTTCAGAATGCAAATTAAAATAGCAGCTGATTGCAAGTGCACTCACTGTGCCCAGGTGGGTTTTTTTGCCAGCCCAGCAGTGGTCCTGGCTGCCACAGCCCCCAGTCTCCTCCACTCTGCCAGCCTCCCCAGATCCCACCACTTCCTTAGCAGGATTTCATCATGGCCTGTTTTATACAGGAGGGATGTTCTGCAAACACCACTTTTCCTGTGCCTCGTGCAGTTGAAAATTCAGTGAGAAACACCTGCCATTTTCCACATTTCTTGTTTCCTCTGGAAAACTGGGAAATGTCTGCTCTGTTCCACACTTTATCCCCCTTTCCCAGGCAAGAGATTCCTTCACAGTGAGGGAGACTGTGTGTGATGACTTTGTGGCCATGAGTGGATAGAAAGGGGTTTTACTGCTCTTCCCTTTGTGTGGCGTCAGTTGGGAATGATGTTTGAATCCTCTTCCCCCGGATCTATGTTTTCTAGCAAACCACATTCATTGTTCCTGAAAAGTCCAAACCATCTGCTACTTTAAACACAATCTAACATTATCAGCAGAAGGGAGGGAAGGAGGAGGGTAAAATGACCCCAGAGAAAAAGGAAATATTTCTGAGGCTGAACAAAGCATCCCAGGATTGCTCCTAGCCACTCTTTATGGGTTTTTTTTTTAAATTTTGCTCAAAAACCCAAGTGAAAATAATTAAATGACTGCCAGACGGAAATAATTTATGTTGGATTATTAGCCTGTCTGCCAGACCAAAACTAACTTGTCATTCTGACACCCCTAACAGAGACCAGCCCCAAGGAGGAGAGATGTTCTCTGTCCTGCCCTGGGGATACCTCAAATCCCACCTGTGATGCACACGCATAACCCCATGGCTGTGACCATGCAAAGCTACTGCTGTGACCCGGAGCTGGGTAATGCCCTCACTGGCATGGGCTGCTGTGGCTGTTCCCAGGTGCCAGGATGAGGCTCGGTGTTAGCCATGTCCTGATTGCTTGGCTGGGATCAGCAGCAAGAGGGCTTCCTATGCACATTTTGATTTAAAATGCAGGAAAAGAAAATGAAAAATTAGTCCATTCTAAGCACATTTAGAAAGGAATGACTTCAAAAGTTAATTCAGGGCAAGTCTTGCTTTTTGAAAGATGCTTCTAAATTAGCCATTTTCGGTCAGTCTCCATCTCCCATCCTCTAAGTATGTCTTGTCCCCCACATTTCATGGAGGGGAGAAAAACAGTTAGCCGTTCCCCACTCCTAAATAGCATCTTTCAGCAGCTGGCTAAGCTGCAAAATGGATTAACTTTGCCTTAGAGCTTTGTACACAGCAATTTCAGACTCACACAGGAGTTGCATAGCCTTTCCAAGCAAAACATTGTCCCTTCTGGGGATACCAGGAGATGGGAACGAGCCTCTGGGGCAGCAGCATGCTGGGGAAGAGGGAGTGAACACCAGGAGGTGGGAGATCTGCTCCCACTTACAAAGCCAGCAGTGAATGTGGGTAAGGCACATTTTTCTGTCATCAGGAATGAGGAGGGAAGGAGTCAGCCAGAAGCCTAGTGGGGACCCTGGTGCTGAAAGCCTGGATCTGGGGTGGAGGAGATGGGCAGACTCCTTGGGTGAGCATCTCCTTCATCCCCAGGCACCTGCAGTTGTTGGGACAGCAGTGTTGGAGGGGCTGGTGGCAGGTCCTGGCCATCTGGCCCTTGGGACAGCAGTGACATTCTCACAGGGGGTTGTTTCAGCCCTAGCAATGGGTAAGGGCACGGCAAGGGCTGCTGTGTCTGAGCACTTCATCCTGCTTTCTCCCTTGTCCAAGCACCAGCTTTATGCTTGCCAGCCTCCCCTTCTGCAGGGGACCTCACCCAGCCACGTCCGTCTGGCAGGAGCTAAATTGCTCTTTTTATGGCAGGAATTAACTCCCATAACCTGCTCTGGCTGTACTGTCCCACGCACTGCATGGCTGGAACAGGAGCCCTGGAAATGTGCTGACCAGGAGAAAGTCTTGGAGAGACTGGGAGGCAGCCTGTGCCCTCCAGGGCCAGCCAGGGAGCCCATGTGTGAGCAGCAGAGATATCCTCAGCCCCGGGGCCTCAATGCCAGTGCAGATGCCAGCCAGAGATTTCATGGCCAAAGCACATTCATCGTGCGCCCTCTCCCCACCTCCCCTCCTCCCTCCCTCCACAGAGAGACCCGAATAGCAAGAGCCTCCTTTTGAGGTTGGAAGTCAGGTTTAGAATTTTAATGATATCCTGTATCCCACAGCCTTTCATTTGGGAAGAAACCACTGTAAATGACCCATTTTTCTTCCTATAATGATAATCATTACGAAGAGGAAAATGAGCACTGAAGCTGGGCACAAATGCAGTCACACAGTAGATGGGATGGCTGATTCTGACTGGCAAAATGCTGCACGGAGAAATATACCTTTTATGCTTAGAAGGAACATAAAGATGCCTTTAAACATGCATATAAATTTGTAACAAATAAGTCACCCTGGCTCCAAACGGGAAGCTAGAGAGAGCAGCCATAAATATTTTATCTCTTTGGCAAGAAGCTCCAGCACAGCAAATTGTCACATCCTCCTGGGGGAGATGACCTGCCGGTGCTGTTGGGTGGGGAAGCCATCTCCCAGTTCCCATGCTGCCCCCATGCTGAGCTCCCTCCTCACCTGGGACCTGGAAACCAGGAATCTGGGAGCTTCCCACACCATGGGCATGGCCCCTGCTCCTGGTTGTTTTTGAAGGAGGGAAAGAATTTCATTAGCAAGGAAAGCCTGAAAACGGAACAGTTTGTGCAAACAAATGGCTTAGTCCCAAGAGGCAGCACACACCTCTGCACCTTGGGATGCTGTCTGACCAACAGCTCAGACCCCTGCAGGAGCACTTGCTGGTGGTCACAGCTGCTCTGGTGGAATTGTCCCCACCTGGCTGGGGATGGATGCAAAGGAGAGGGAATACTGGAATACCCAAGTTACTACTTCAAATTGCCCAGGTCATGCTCATGTCAGCCACGCCAACCCCTTCCTGCTGCATGCTGGCTGGCACATGTACAAGGGGCTGTGGCAGTTCCCAACACTACTCCTGTCTGGCTCCCAGGTATGAACAGGAGGTGCTGTGGTGACTTTTCTTTGAGGTGACACTCAAGGCACCTCATGTAGTTCCCAGACTTCAGCCTAGAAGTCACCAGCTGCCTCTGACCACGGTGTTCAAGCACCTGTAAGTTCAATTAGGTGTGACCCAAGGAAAACCCATAAACATACAATTGGTTGGGTGAAAGAATCCTGATCCCAGGTAATTGCTCTCTTCTGGAGCAGCCCACAGCAGCCCCTTGGCCTGGCTCATATGCCAAGGAGGGAGCTGGTTGGGTTTGTGAGTGATATAGGGAGCCTGGTCTCTGGGTGTTGGAATTGAATTAGACATCAACAAGACAGATTATATTAGATTTATTAGATGGCTGGTAGAAAGAAGGCTAGAAACCAGAGGAAGAGAAGTGTCTCCCCAGTGACCTCAGGGCTGGCAGTATTTTTACTGCACTCTGTCAGATGCGTGCAGTGTCATCTCCCAGGTGATGCCAGAGCAGCAGATGCCAGCATTGCCCCCATCCCAGAGACTGAGACATGGGCAGGATGAGGAGGGTGGCCTTGAGCTTAGTGCCACAGAGCCTGTTCCAGAAGGAACTGACAGTGGCGTGGACTTCATGATGGAGAACAAGTGTAGAGCAGAACCCACTGAGGCCCATCTCCAGCCTGTGGCACCACCAGCCCCCCTACCATGGCTCGACTGTGATTACAAACAGGTCAATAACTGTCTGCTGGGGTTGCACCACCAGTTCTCATGCTGCTAAGGGTTCTTGACAACCAGCATCAAGCTACTCACATCAATAATTAATATTGGACCAGCCTTGCCAAAATAAATTCAGCAGTTGTATGGCAAGGGAAAGGTCCCTTGATTTTACAAGCTACCCAGCACTTCTGTCTTGTGTGCTGCCCCTGCATTACAGAGGTTTGAGGTGAGCTTTGCACACAGAAAAATGGCGTGATGTTCTTGGTGTAGATTTTACTGGGATACACCCTGCTGCTGCTCAAGAGTCACTGCCCTGGGGAGCAGAAGTAGCTGAGATGCCTTCTTCTCTCCTGGGGAACTGCTCAGCTGTCAGCACAACAGGCTGAGCAGCAGCACGCCTGCTCCCAGGGCTGCCTTAAACCTGGGGGAGCAGCAGAATGCCAGATGTCACCAGAGCATGAGATCTGTTGTCACAGGAGAGGCTCTGCCTCAGGAAGGTCTCTGAGGGGCAGACCAGGAAATAAACCCTGTGGGAACCCGGCAGGCATCACCAGCAGTACTACCTCAGGGTGGCCTGGGAGAACAGAGAGCTGCAATTTACCCCAGGGGTTATCTGGATGCCCCATATCTGCTGTTCATGCAGAGGCTGAACCCTGGCAGTGCTGGTGGGGCTGAGTCCCTCCCAGTGACCTGTCCCTCAGCCCAAGTGTGTGGCTGGTCACTGGGTGGCCGTGCCAGGCTCAGTGGGAACCAGCAGACAAAATCGCCTTTTGTCACAGCCCCTGGGCTCTGCTTCTCCATTCCACCAGAGCAGCCAGCAGCTGCCTCCTGTTAATTAAGAGCAGAACAATCACTCTTAATCAAAGGCCAGACTGATGGCAGCAGTAGCAGCCTGCTGAGCTCATCCCACCTCCACTAACCCTGTGCTCAGGGCAGAGGGAATAACAGGGGCATAATTGTTTCTGTGCAATTGCTGCCTGGCTGCAGTGTGCCACCACAGCCTGGCAGCAGGGACAAGCTGGAGGCCACTCCCAGGGAGGGCAGAGATGCCACTTGGCTTTGTGTAGGAGCTGGTTGGCCTCCAGAGGCACCTCCCCAGCTCTGTGATGCTGAAACCACCTCCTCTCCTTGAGCGCCCAGGCCCTCTGCTTGGGGACTCAAGGGGAGTAAGAGTTCTTGTGAGAGCAGGACACACACACAGCCATTCTTGCTGTCCTGCCACCCTAACACAGGTGCTGGAGCAGCACCTCCCAAAAGCTATTTGAGTTCAGAAAGTCCTCAATACCTTCACCATCAAGTAGAGCAGAGGTCTCCAGGATTGTAGTTTGGGAGTCAGACCTCTTTGTTCTCCCAGCTCTTCCCTTTGCAGCTTGCCCTGCTTTACTTGCATCAGGCACTTTCACCCCCAGCCTTTCCTTGCATTGTGTGGGTGAGGAAGGACAGAAGAGGAGAGGTCCCTCTCCTGCTGCCTTAAGGCTGACAGCCGGCCTGGCCCGGGTCAGAGGAACCAGCAGGTGACTCTCTGCCCAGGTCTCTACAAGAACCTGCAAGCCAGCCCTCATCCTTCCAGCCAGTACTGCAGAGTCATCCCTGTCTGAACACCCTCTCACACAGGCAGGAGGTGCCAGCTGATCTCACATGCATCTTCCCTGGTAGATCTCCAGAGTTCTGCCCCAGAGTTTCCAGCATCTCCTTCCCCACAAGCATGTTTTTAGCACCAGGAAACTCCCAGTGCTCTCCTATTTATAGCTTCACACTCCAGTTTTCATTTTATTTTAATTAGCTGATTCCCTCTCCCACCTGGCTCTCAGGCACCTGGTGGATTGGATGAGGGTCCTGAGAGCAGCACTAAGAAAAGTTTGTACCTCTCTGCCAGTACCCAGGAGAGTAAGGACAAGGATGAGCAAGAGCAGGAAGCTTTCCATCCTCCATCTGCAGGGATTTCCAGCAGGCAGTAGGGGAAAGCATCTGTGTGAGGACTCTGCTCTGGCTCCATGATTTCCTTTCCCCCAGCACTGACAGTATGAGGTTATTTGAGGACATGGTTGTGATTCACACACAAAAGTACATCCTCAGGCTACTGAAATCAGATCCAAGTTTTGTGCTCCTGGCCTGGCTTGCTCCTGGTGTTTGCATTCATGCCTATTAATGGCACAGGAAAAATCCAAGCTTTGTGTGCAGGTGAAACTTGTTGAACACTTGAGTGAGGCCTTTCCATCCAGGAGGGTGCCAGCAGAGGCCAGAGCTGGTGGTGTGCTGCTGGATTTTAGTGAGATGATTTGTTCAGCTGCAAGTTGCAGGTGCGCTGTCAGCCCTGCTGTGCCTTGGGCAGGGAGTACTTTTGTTCCCAGCCCAAGTATGGCACAGCTCCTTCAGATGAAAGCCAAAGTTTCCTGTGAAGGGGACAGGACCAGTGAGGGAGTTGGTTATGCCTACAGACACCCTGTGGGGTGAGCTTGGAGCATGCTGGAGGAAATGCGTAAAATCCAACAGCATCTCAAAAAAAGTGGGGGGAAAGCCTGGAAAACAAAACAAAACAAAACCACAAACAAACAAACAAACAAGAACAAAAAACCCAGGCCAAGAAACAAAA
Source organism: Donacobius atricapilla (assembly GCA_013397315.1). Classification (NCBI taxonomy): domain Eukaryota; kingdom Metazoa; phylum Chordata; class Aves; order Passeriformes; family Mimidae; genus Donacobius; species Donacobius atricapilla. The sequence continues at coordinate 286,643 of WBMY01000207.1, read as the reverse complement.
AAGAGAGTATTGTTGGGTCACATTGCCCCAGCAGGGGCAAGTCCTGCACTGGCAGGAGCCCCGGGGCTGGGAGGGCAGCAGTATGGGGAAAATGCTGATGATTTGGCAGAGGAGCAGCAAGAGCCCAGGAGGACCCCCGAGGTAGCAGAGAGGGAAATGTCCCAGGGGCAGTGGGGAAAGCTCTGCTGAAGAGTGATAAAGAGTGCCAGGAGCTTGCAGTAGGGAGAGGAGGGTGGGGGCAGCTCTGTGAGCAGAACCTGCACTCCACTGAACACATGCGTCTCTCACTGTGGCAAACGTACATTCAGACAGATGTTTGCCAAATGTGCCTTTTTTGGCAACAAAACAATGAACCATGGGGGGTTCTGATGCTTTTCTATCTGGGGCTTGGTCCAGATTAAATCAAAATCTTGAAAACACACCCAGCTTGGAAACACCAAGAAATTCCTCTGCAGAAATGTTTTGCTGGGAAAATGGTAAATTGTTTTGGTAGAGTCAAACGTAGTTATTATAATTTCACATTTTATGCACAAGTCAAAATGAATCATTTACCTTCTTTAACTATTTTTAAATACGCAAAACATCTGAAAAGGTTTGGGATTTTTTTTGACACATCTGTCAAATATCATTGAACTCAGCGTGTCTGTGAATGGGGAAGTGTTCCCAGCAGCTGCAGCTGCCTGTGTCAGCAGGAGAGCCCTGACCAGGATGGCTGTGGGTGACAGAACTGGGAACAAAAAGGCCATCCATCCTCCATGCAGCCAGCCTGTGCAGGGCTCTGTTATGGGCAAGCAGCATTTCCCCACCTCGTTACCAAAGTGATGTGATTGAGAAGGTGGGGTTTTTTTTCCCCCTATTCAGGCAACAGTTCTGGTACCTTCTGCTTGTGTTTGTTTTTGGGAAAGGGGGCTGAAATGAACCCCAGAGGGGACTGAGGGGGTTAGCAACAGGAGAGCACAGTTGATGCACTAACTGGTGTAAGCAGGAGCTGGTTTTGTCTGACATTGCATTATTTTGAGCAGGTTCTAGGAACAGTTTGCAGCTCTCTCCCCATCTCTTGATGTCCCTACACAGTAAATCATCTGTAATCATTACCAAGTGGGCTGTTTCCTCCTACAGACACAATTAGTGGGCAAGGTCCGGAAAAATCTTCCTCAATCTCATTTCCTTCACAGGATGCACTTGAGAGCCCGGTGCTGCCTTGGAGGGGGCAGGGCACCGGCGCTGCCCAGAGCGATCTTCCCTGTTCCTCAGGGTAGGAGCATCCTCCCTCCCTCCTTCTCTCCCTCTGGTGGTTCCCAGGGGCTGCCCGGGCGCGGGGAAGGTGAAACCTCAGCCTCCAGGTCAGTGAGGCTGAACCAGCAGCAGGAACATGCAAAGGCTCGGGGACAAGCTGATTAAGAGTTTCTTCTTAGTCAAAGCAGAGTTTGCCCTGCCTGTAAGCCCCATCCTTATGTGGTGCACAGAGTCACAAGTAATTCAGGGGGTCACAAATCCTGTGAGCAATGAACAGCAGCTCCCTGGCCTCTGCTGAGAGCAGGGCACTTGGCTGCGGTTCAGCAGCTCCCTGGAGCACACTGGCTGCCAGGAGTGATGCCATTGCCTCGGTGGCTCTGCCACAGCTGCCCTGAGGTCTCGAGCAGAGGTGGTTGTGCCCATTGCCTCCTCTCACCCCATGCTGCCAGGTGGGAAAAGGCCCTGGTGGAGCAGCGGCTCAAGGGGGGGGCAGAAGGACCAAGTTGGGGGAAGCTTTGGATTCACACACAGGAGAACTGGAATAAATCAAAGCAATTAAAGTGCAAATGAAGCTTTAAGCAATGCGGCATCCTAATTACCTGGGAAGCGCGCTGTGTATACTTCTGTCTCACTCCCTTTTTTTAAAATAGACAGGATTCAAATTACATAAATAATTTAAATTGATTTGCCAGGTAGAGCTGGGCTTTGGGAAGCGCCTGCTGGCGTTAATGATGCTGTTTTGCCAGTGGCTCCCAGAGCCCTGCAGGCTGTCTGCAGCTGCTGGCTCTCTGGAGGGGGGAGATGAAGTTTTGTGTGAGGATCCTGGCAGCTCCTGCATCCTAGAGCTCCAGGGTGGTGCTGGCGGCTGGGCAGAGGCAGGAGAGGGTGCAGGGGGGCGCTGTGATGGGCGGCCGGAGAGGGCAGAGCTAGCGGTAATTAATCGCAGGGAAAAGCACAGTTTGATTTTCTTCTCAGCTGCCTGGGCTGGTGGTGGAGCAAGGCTATGGCCACACGTCCTTGGGTAACCACGAGTGCTTTATAGCGTCCGGGAGAGCTGGGAAAAAGAGATGCAAGGCTGAGAAATAACTTAGACAGAGAAGAGGCACCAGAGGAATAGGGCAGGGGCTGGCTGCACCAGTGCTGCTCCTTTCCCTTGGTACCAGAGGAAGCAGGGCAGTGGTGAGAGTGCAAACCCTGCCCTTCAGCTGGGTTTGGACCCATCTGCAGGACCCCTGAGTCTCTAGGAAATCAGCAGCCCCCTCCATTCCCACTGAAGCCTCTCCCATCCTGCAGGGAAGCTGGGAAAGGGCAGGCTGGGCTGGGAAATGGGGTGTCCCCCAGCACACCCCAGAGATGGAGAGGGGACATGCTGCTGCTCCCCATTCCCTGCTGCTGGCCTTCGCTTGTGGGGCTGGATGCTGGCCTTGGGCTGTGCCTTGTCAGCTGGTGACACTGCTGTGGCTGTCACTGAGGGCATTTACTCACTCCAGTGCAGTGGAGCTGTTTGAGTAGAGTAGAAGTAGATGAGAATAAGCAGCTAGGGTTTGAATTTTGTCCTGGTAAGGAGGCTCATAGTTGCCAAGACTGAAGCATCGCTTCAGTACCTGCTTGTGGGAGTCCTGGCAGCAAGAGGGATGTAAAAGCTGTTAGATCCCTTCCCATAGGAAGCTGCCAGCCTGGCTCACTGACATCCATAGCGCTCCAAGCTCATTATGTTCAGGTGGGCTGCCTTTTATTTACAAGAATTCCTGCAGGAAGAAAGTTCTTTGAATACTTGTCTAAACAAATATTTGCCTCAGATGTGCTCTTGTGATGTCTGATGTGGTTATTGTCCTGTTTACTCAGCACAGTTCTCAGGCAGTTTCTGAATGTACTGCCCGATGTGGTCATTTAAAAGTTACAAAGTAATGGTGATTTAAAAACTACCTGCTTTTCTCTAATAGTCCTCCAAGGAGAGTTTTATGTGCCCTCTCCCTGACAGGCTGGTCAGGCATCACTCAAATTGCCAAGCTCTGCTCCGTGGATCTGCAAAGGACTCCGTATTTCAACGCAGCACCAGAGCTGCAAGGGGTGGGGTAAACACCAGCTCTTGGAAAATCAGGAGAAGAGCTTGCACTGCAGCAAGTGCTTGGAAACAATTTGGAAAAGGCAAGAGAGGTGCTCACCCTGGGTAGTGCATGATTTGACCGGGGAGGAAGCAGCTCTCGAGCCCTGTGACTCAGGGCTCCCTTCAGGAGCAGACACTAGGGAAGGATCTGCTATTTGAGTATATTTTTTTTTCTGAAAACCATCTGCTCAGTGCTGGTGGTTTAAGACCTGCTGGCTGCCAGTGTGAACACTGTGAATCAACACCTTTTGGTGCCCTGGGTGTTCACCAGGAGGCAGGAAGGGGTTTTCTGTCTGGTTTCATATAGGCATGAGGAGAGAGTTGTGCCTTCCCCCCAGCTCCCCAGACCACCCCCGTAACTCACAGGGCAAAGGGGCAGGATTTACAGGCAAGTTGCTTCCTAACCTTACCGTGATGTGATGTAACCCACTACCCTTTAAATAACTGCTGCCTTTTGAAGGCATAAATACTTACAGGGTGAAAGGAAAAAAAAAAGCCACTGTTCCCTTCTGAAAGTCCTAATTTATCTGGAATTATCTCTCCTTGGCTATAAATCCTCTGTGAAATTTGGCACAAGTTTTAAGGCAGTTACAGCAATGACTATATATTTTTATCCGAAACCTCGAGAAAGAACAAATTGAAGCCCCAAACGGCAGCTCTGAATTGTTGCAGAGAGCCACGCTGGTGAGAGTGGGGCTGCAGGGACTGCCTTGCCTGGGAAGCACCATGCAGCAGTTCTCGTGGATTCCCACCACATCTTTTTGGTTTCTTTCTGAGCAATCCTGCTTGAGAAATTATTTTAGCATGCCAATTTTCCTTGCTGGCAGCAGACTTAGAAGAGCATCCCAAGGGTCCTGGCTGGAGAAGCAGCTTTAAGTCTCTTGCTAATGTTTGCTGAGCACTACACGCTTTGGAAACCAGGGCACAGGTACACGAATCCTTACTGTCCACCTACTCAGGCACAAGGCAGGGCTGGCTCTGACTCATCAGGCTTCCCACTTTCTCTTCTTTGTTCTTCTTGTCTCCCTGAAGCAGGAGAGAATCCAGCTTTTATTTAAATGAGGCCCTATAAACATAAGCAGCTGCAAAGTAGGGCAGGTTTTTAATGGCTTACACCTCCTTGGGCTTGGCTTCTTCTCTCCAGCTTCTGTGGCTGATCTATCTTCACGTAAGCAATTCAATGACATTTTTGCATGCACTAGGACCTACCTGTTCATTTTTGGGAATTCATTCCCTGCACAGAAAGCATTAACAAATCAATTGGGCAAGCACAGCATGGCAAGGAGGAGCTGTGTCCATGAGCAGCTGAACCCATCCAGAAAGCTGCTGGGACCTCGTGGCACCCTGGGAACAGCTTTGCCCTGTCCCCCATGTGCCAGCACTGAACTCACTCCTGCTCGAGGAGGGATGTGCCCTCACACCCTGTGAGCTGCTCAGTAGCTGCTAGAATCCCAAGGCTGTAGTTAAGCAAAACTGTCCAGGCTGGGACCTCTGCAGTAACTCGTGGGTCTGTCTCCCTGTGGGAGCTGAGACACAGCTAGCCTGGGATACTTGGAGCTGGGAATGCTCTGAACCTGTGTGTCCCCACCAGGGTTGTGGTTTTGTGTCTGTGCTGCTGAAGCAGCAGAAGCACACAGGCCATGATCTTGATGAGGCGTTCTGGACAGGGAGTGCCCGTGGAAGGGCAGCAGGCTGTGTTTCCCTGCAGGATACCCTGTGCTGTGCTTGTACTCAGTGAAAAGCTGTTCTGCATCCTCATGCACAGGCCATGGTGGTGGTGCCCCCGTGGTGTTGTGGCACGGGGTGGGTGCAGCATGCTGGGAGCTGAGGGGGTTGTCACTGCCACTGTTCCATGGTCAGCACACAGAGGGACCCTAACTCTTGTTCTCTGCAATCTTTTCCAGGAATGGCGGGATGCATGTGCAGCTGGCAGCAGCAAGACATCAGCACAGCCCTGTGGGGATAGGCGTGAAGGTGATTCCTCGTAAGGACACTGCAGGAGCCCCCCAGACCCTGGAGGAACGTGGGATCTCACTGGGTACAGGGAGAGCTCCCCTTCTGTGCCATCAGCTGCTGTGTTTCCAGGGATCTATTGCAGGATCTGGGGCATGGAGCCTGGAGGCGTGCTAGCGCCATAGGATTGCTGGAGAGTCTGGCAGCGATGGGTGACCCACCACAGAGGAGGGACATTCCTCCAGGAGGTCCTGCACACCTGTGAGCCCTGGCTGCTGGTGGCGGAGGGTGCCTGGGGCTGGGCTGCTCAGCCAGCCCTGGGCTGGGGGCAGAGCCACGGTGCCTGCAGGGCACAGCCACTGAGGGGCGAAGGGCTGGCGTGGGGTCTGCAGGGGCAGCCCCAAGCCCTGGGACAGCGGGGCTGGCAGCCGAGCCACTGCTCCTCCAGGCACCTCTTCCTGGGGTGGCAGTGGGGGACAGAGCGGCGCTCGGTCCCTGGGCTGGCCGCGGATGTGCCCCCGTGCAGCGCCGGCGGGACCGCTCCCCTAGTGCCGGCGCTGAGGGACGCAGGGCCGCCCGCCTCACCATGGTGCTGCCGCCGCCCGACAAGCGCCACGTCTGCCTGACCACCATCGTCATCATGACCAGCATGGCCTTCATGGACGCCTACCTGGTGGAGCAGAACCAGGGGCCCCGCAAGATTGGCGTCTGCATCATCGTGCTGGTGGGGGACATCTGCTTCCTCATCGTGCTGCGCTACGTGGCCGTGTGGGTGGGCGCCGAGGTGAAGACGGCCAAGCGGGGCTATGCCATGATCCTGTGGTTCCTCTACATCTTCGTGCTGGAGATCAAGCTGTATTTCATCTTTCAGAATTACAAAGCGGACAAGAAGAACCTGGAGACGGTGGCCAGGAAAGCTCTGACCCTACTGCTCTCCATCTGTGTGCCAGGGCTCTACCTGGTGCTGGTGGCCTTGGACAGCATGGAGTACATACGGACCTTTCGGAAGAAGGAGGACTTGCGGGGACGCCTCTTCTGGGTGGCCCTCGACCTGCTGGACATCTTGGACATCCAGGCCAACCTATGGGAACCACATAGGACTGGCCTGCCCATCTGGGCAGAGGGGCTTATGTTCTTCTACTGCTACATACTCCTCCTGATCCTGCCTTGCGTGTCCCTCAGTGAGATCAGCATGCAAGGGGAGCACATTGCCCCGCAAAAAATGATGCTCTACCCCGTCCTCAGCCTGGTCACCATCAACATCGTCACCATCTTCATCCGGGCCATCAACATGATCTTGTTCCAGGACAGCAGGGTCTCCACCATCTTTATTGGCAAGAACATCATTGCCATTGCCACCAAGGCGTGCACCTTCCTGGAGTACAAGCGGCAGGTCAAGGAGTTCCCACAGAACGCCATTGCCCTGGAGCTGCAGCAGAACTCCCTCTCGCACAACCAGACCATCCACAGCGCACAGGGCATTCCCCACGAGCCGTCGCCCACCAGCGAGATCCTGGACACATGAGAGGTCCCCCAGCCCGGCGTTGGTTCAGATGGCCCTGTGCCGAGCAGAAGAGGGATGATGCTGTTTCCTGAAGCTGCTCGGTGCAAGCACGACAGACAAATCCCGGCAGTGAGGGCTCTTCTAGGCACAGATACACCGACTGCGTTCTAATTGAGCTATGGAGTGTCCTCTAGACGTCTTCATCTCAGGTATAACCCTAGGAGTCCTCCAGACAAACCAAATGGACCTGCAAAGGACCTGAACCAGCTGACCCTCTCTCTCCCTCCTGCCACCATCTCCCCTCCCAAGCAAAGACTGCTAAGGTTGCAATGTCCCTTTTTACTCCCTGAGCACCTCACCTTTACTTCAAGCCTGGATTGAAGATTTTGTTACTGGAGACCTTTTTACGGAGTGGGGAAAAGGGCATAGGGGTGTGGATTGGGGGGGGGAGGGTGGGATGTTTAAAGCAGTAAACCCTGTGATCGTAGATGTCTCTTATCTGCAATGGTTGTGTTTACAATTTCCTATTTATGTCGGCTCCAGGGGCTCTCAGGCTGCCCTGTGGGTCAGTGTCCTCGTGGTGGGCAAGAGCAGGGAGCCCTGCAGTGGGGAGCAGGGCTGGGGCCAGCGTGCCCTGGCCCGGGATGAGGGGGGGCTGAGCCTCCACCAGCGTCCTGCGCCGACTCTGCCAGGAGCAATATCTGATGAGCTAAAGCTAATCTAATGCTGGTGTTTCATGTATTTCATTCACTCCAAACGACTCAGCACAATATTTCTATTTTCAGAAGGGTCCCTCTCTCTTTCTCCCTGCCATTGAGAGTCTCCCTTCCTGCAGCAGCCTGAGCAGCCTCCCCAGCCCCCCAGCACTGCTGCTGGCAGGCAAGGGCACCCAGGAGGGATTAGGAACAAGGATGGCAATGATGCATTTCACTCTGGCATCAAGGGTTTATAAAGAGGGCTGCTTTCCACAGCTACTATATTTTTAAAATAAATATTAAAAAAAAAAAAGAAAAAAGAAAAAAAACCAAAACAAACAAACAAACAAACAAAAAAACCCCCACCAAACCCCAAAAAAGAGCTGTGAAGGATGTGCTGCCCTGGGCAGCTGTCTGGGCTTGGGGATGAGCTGGGCTGGGGTCTCCTCTGCAGGCGTGGGTGGTGATGAGGGGCTCAGCCACAGGCAGCAGGGTGAGAGGCAAGGGCCAGCCAGACAATAAAAGCCCCATGAGAGCAATGGCTTCTGGTGGTCTCTTTTCTGCCAGCATGGGGAGGGTGGGACTCAGCTCTCATACAGCCCAAATCACTTGTCTCCTCTTCTATCCACCTCCCCTAGACCCCCAAGTGCCATCTCAAGGTTCTGTGCCCTGCACTCACTGAGGAGGAGGCCCAGAAAGGAAATAAATAATTTTTCCAGCTGCAATGCTGCCCCAGGGCTGGGTGCATCTCAGCTGCCTGACCCTGGGAGGAGGCACAAGGAGACAAGCAGAAGACCTGCATCTCGAACATGCTGAAATGGGATATTTTTGCTTTTTCTAAACAAAATGTTGCATTTTGAGGAGACGGAATAAAATGCCTGGTGCTGTTTACGTTTTTCTTCCACATTTTCCCCTGGCTCTGCTTACCGAATTTGACCTAAATCCACAAATCATTTCAGTTTCCATCTTCTCAGCCCATCACAATCTGTCCAAAACATTTCAACCATCCCTGATCCAGACTTACAATTATAGGACCAGGCAATTGCAGTCTTGCTTGGCCACCCTGTCACCCAGGGATAACTCTAATGGTAATTAAATCCCATGAGAAATAAAACAGTATCTTTGCCAACGAAAGTGAGGTTGCAACAGATTTGGCCAGTTGGAAAAGTTTCTTCCCCCTTTCCCTCAGGAAACATGAAAGAAAGTGGGCAGGTGATTGAAAAGGTATTAGCAAAAATTGATTAAATTGCTAAATTATTCTGGAATACCTATGGAATTACATATTACATCTCTGCTGGTGCCTTTAAAATACATGTGATTAGCATCAGTGCAATTAACTCCTCAGTATATAATAACATTCTGCTGCTCTTTTAGGTAATTAGTTTATGAGCCTTTGTTTTATAGTTCTTCTCCAGATCTGAGTGGAGGAAAACCTTCAGGGAAACCTCTGGCATGGTGCTGTGAAGCCTGGGGGCTGGGATGTGCCAGCTGAGGCAGTGCCTGGCATCAGGCTGAGCCCTGATGCAGAGATCTTTGATCTTGGGGGTAAAGTCAGTGATCTGGTGGGTTACTCTGATGGGTTGGGTGTATTTTTGTTCTGTTTCACACCAATAACTAGCTCTGCATCCTTACCTTATACTGGAATACGTTAATATTCCCTTGAGACTGATCTGTTGCTAAGGTTGCCTGGAGGTGTCTGGCTGTGCTCCCTGAAGGCGGAGTGCATGGGAAGGGAATATTGCTTTATCCTCCTAGTCCCATAATTTTCAGGAAGGTTTAGGAGTCCCCACAAATTTGTCTTGAGCTTGCAAGACTCTGCTTTCTACTGCTGACGTGAGGTTTTTTTCTTTATGGAGTGGGGTGTCCCCCAGTAATGCACTTAAAGGGCTGCGTTAGGAGCTGGAGCAGTGGCAGAGGCCCTGGAGGTGATGTTCACCTGGGATGCAGTGCACCACATCATTCCCAAAAAGCCACAGGTGTTTCACTCTGGTGAAGGTAGGGATGAACCTCTGCTGCTGTTCATGATCCCCGGGGCTCTGTGTGCATCACGTTCTGCCTCAGCAACACAGCCCTTTCTCTTCCAAGCCACCTTGAAGGCAAGAATGATGAGCTGGCCCCTCCTCAGCAGCTGCCAGAGGAAGGCTGGGGAGCTAGCCAAGAAAGGTGGGCTAGTAGGGAAAGGAGGATGTCTGCAAGCACAGGGGACAGCCAGAGCAGTCGGCAAAGCCCTTGGGGCAAGGGAAGCGCTGCAGCTGTTCTTGCCCTGCCTGCTGCTTGGTAAGGGTGATGCCTCTTCCCCAAAATCCAGCCCTGCCAGCACAGACAGGACCCCCGGCAGCCATGGGGCCAGCAGGAGGGATGACACAATGGCTGGGCAGAGTGGCTGGCTCCCAGCCTGGCTGGTTGTTAGGGGAAGGTGATATTTTGCTCTGGGCAATGAGAACTAAAGGAAACAATTAAAACTAAATAGGCTGGAACCGAGCAATTTTTCAGCTTTCCACTGAGAAGAAAAAGAGCTCCTTTGTGAACAGTGAAATCCTCCTGGCAAGCTGTAGTATCCCACCTGATGAAGCAAAAGCTGCACAATTAAAACGCAGAAGGAATGCAAATTCCCTGTGCTCCAGTGGAAAATTCACGGAGTGGTGGCCCTTGCTGCCATCAGAACCAGGCCACGAGCACAAGGCAGCCCATGCCCCTGGCAGAGAAGGCTGATGGTGCTTTGGGGACCGAACTGGTGCTGTCCTACCTATTACCAACCCACTGGTCAGTGCTGAGGCTACGCCTCCTTCCAAGTGACAAGCCCTGGCGGAGCCAGGTTCACCCTGTAGCTTGCAGGGCACGTCAGTCATGGCACCCTCTGGAGATGCAAAACCTGAGCCCCTCGGAGCCTTTCTGTCAGGCTGGTCCCAAGGGTCAGCAAACTGCCCGGGTCCTGCACAGGCACAGAGGATCTGATATCACCTTCTGGCCAGTGGCAAAGGGCTGGGCCATACCCACTTGTGTCCCAGGCATTATGGGACTGCAAAACAGGAGCTCCCAAATGGAGCAAAGCAAGCCATGCAGGCTGTTCGAATGCATCAAGCCCAGACAAATCCACCTGGGTCCTGTCCCTCTGTCCAAAATTTGGGCGCAGTGGCAGCAACAGGGTTGAATTGCTGCATGCCTGACACCGTCTGTGAAAAGAGCCTGGACCCAGCTCCTGTGCCCCAACAGCCTCGTGGTACCTGTAGTACCTCCTTGCTGCCTTGGGCTGAACTACAGGTTTGTACCCTCCTGAGAGCTCACATCCAGCCCACGGCAGCTCCAGCCTCTTGCTGCTGCATTCAGCTGTATGCTGGCGGGGTGCTGAGTGGGGCTCCAGCTGTAGCTTTTCTTTCCCAAGGTGCTGGCATCTCTCACATGTCCTACTTGTCCTCACTTTTGGCAGGTGAAAATATCTGATGCTGCAGTCTCTGTGCAGGACTGGAGGAGGGTTCGGTCACTGAGCTGAAAGCTCCCCATGGTTCTGCTGCCAGAATCTCCATGAGAGCTTGGCTTTGGTGACTTTGCAGGGCTCAAAAGGGCTTGGGAGCATTTGAGAGAAGAAATACACCCACTAGGGCCATGCAGCACGAGGATGGACCCTCTGCAGTGCCACCCGGTGCGGCTCCATGCACTGTCAGCTGGAACCATACATAAATAAGGGATTTTTTGCCTTTGGATCAGTCTGGGCTGATTTAATGTGCAGAGACAGACTGAACTTTCATGCCAATAACTGTTTTCCTCCCACCTGCCCCAGATTTGCTTCACTTTTTTAGCTCAGGCCAATGCTGCAACAGAAAACACAGAGCAGGTGTCCAGACCACCTTGACAGCAATTCCCATCCTCCTAAATTCTTCCTGCTCAGGAACTGTAGCAGAAGTTTGAGTTTCACACCAATTTAATCCTAACTGAATGCCCTGGATTCTTCTGTCGTGTCTGGGGTTTGGGTCTGACATCCTTGAAGAACAATATCCATTTAAATTGCTGATTTGGGCTTGCTCATTTAATTTCATCTTAATAAAGATTTTATGTGGTTTTGACATATTCAGTGTCTCAAGTGTATTGACACAGCAGCCTGAAGAAGCATTATGGCCATAATGGCTCAAAAAGCATTAAAAAGACCCTGGCAAGGTTTATTGATTGCTCTCTTTTACATCTGCTTGAAGACAAAGACCAGTTATAGGGAAGAGCAATACTGTGGGGTTTTTTTTGTTTGAGCTTCCCCAGTGTTATAACAAAAGGCATTTGCAAACAAATGTCTGCAAGCCCTTCATCAGGACATGAAGAAGCAGCAGTCATGTTGCTGGGATGTTGTCAGGAGGGAGATTTTAAAGGAAAAATCCTGCAGATAGCAGAAAAGTCATCTCCAAGGAAGGGGTGTCAAAGTGTAAATAAATAAGTAATAAAGATGCCCAGGTCCTCCCCACTGGTGTATCCTGGAGGAAAAGCCCTGATGCCTTACTGGGGACTTGCTGTAACATGTTGAAGGAAAGGGCAAATCATCTGCCAAAATCTGTCCTTGGAGCTGTGGAAGTTTCCCCATGGACTCTTCCCAGCTAATGTACCCCAGTGTCTGTGTGAAAACACAAATGTATTGTGGGCATGTTATGCTAAGCGCAACAGAGATAAAAATTAGTGGAATGATCCATTGGCAAGGTAGGAATGTGCTTGAGATAGGAGAGCCAAATAATTATGTTCTCATGGCCAACATTTGCACACTGAGATGCACCCAAGAGGCCCTTGCACAGCCACCTGCCCAACTGCTGACGGCAGGATCTTTGTAAAGACAGTTTACCAATTACAGCGCAAGTCCTCCAACCCAGGCAGGGGCACTTTTTGCTCAAAGGAGGCATGCACCAAGAAAGAAAACCTGCTGCACCAACCAGCAGCAGCTCTGTCTGTATGGCCAGGAGATGTGCTGCTGGGTGCCAGGCTGGCTCTGCCTTCTGACCAGCCCAGCCTGCAGGTGCACGAGCCAGCACTTGGCTTCTGGGTGGGGCACAGGAAAGGAGTAAGAAGCTTCCTGGTGTCCCAAGGAGCCAGTGAACAAAACACATCCAGTGGTGACCAGCACAGACTGAGGTCCAAGGAAGGACCTTCCTTCTCCACCCTTGAAGACATATTGCTGTGACACCAAATCGATTTCGTGCCATAAAGCCAGCAGACATGAAGTCTGCCAGGTTCTGCAACCACAAATACATTTTCTAGTGTCTTTCCATGGCTGTAGGTGAATGATCACCCTCGCCAAGGCTCCCCTGCTTCTTCAAATCTGCCATGAAATAGCAACTCATCCCTCATGGGGCTGACGATGCTGAGAACCAGAGTGCAGCACCTTGAGCCCATCCTCTTGCACCCCAGGTGAGTCAGGCCAGCAGGCAGCTAAAAACCCAACATCCCAGCTCCCAGGGCTGCTCATATGAACCCGGCTCTGCCTAGCAGAATTCGTATCTCAAGCAGAAAAAGGCACCATTTCCCTTTCCTGTGCTGATGCCAGGGAGAACTTAGTATTCAAAAACTGTTTTCAGATGTTTCACTTCACAGCTGGTGAATGAACTCAGAGAACTCAATAAACCTCTTAGTTAGACATTATCTCCCATTAATCTCTCAAGTGAGGCTGGCACCTGGAATTGCATAAATCTTTACCTGCACACAGTAGGAAGAAGGGGAATGGGCCATCATCAGAAAGTGTGTTATAATGGGAGAGTCCCAAACAGCAAATAAAGAAGAAATCCTCGTTAAATTCTCCTCTTGGTCTCCTCCTGGCAAGAGGACATCAGCTTTTGGAGTAGATGGATTCTTGGAGGAAGAGATTTTAGAAGGCGGTAGGGCAGCACAAGGGCCTTCAGTAGTCTGTAAGTATTCCGGGGGCGCCGCCTTTCCATTGGACATGTCAGGAAATTCCGAAAACTTCAAATGGTGCTGCCAGCTCAGGAGCAAACTGCTTCACAAGAACTGCCAGCTTGCAGATCCCTGCCTGATCCCAACCAGCTGCTCTGGACATGATGTGGTTTGTGTCTCTTCCTTCTCCTGGCAGTAAGTTGGACTGGCTGTGCTGGAGCATCATGAACCTCCATCACACTCCCACGAGTGGGACACAACCACCAAAGCCACCACCCTGAGGCAGGACAGCTCTGAAAAATGTTTGTAAAGGAAGGAGATGATTTAGCAAGTCTTGAACAGCTTGATGTAGAAATAGCATCCAGAGTGTTCTCCCTTGCAGGGGATTTTGAAATTTATTTGGGCATCCTTTGGTGCAACAGATGGTAGGGAGGCATGGTGGCCTGGAATGGATGGATGCTTCCTCCAGCATCCATGTCCTCAGATCCTCAGAGCAACTGGCAGCTCCATGTTTTTGCTGAGGATTATGCAGCCTCATCTTTTGTCTTGGGGCTGGGCTCTTCCCACATCTGCTAGGAATTAAAATTTGTGTCTCTGTCCACAGTGGCCCCTTCAGGGGTGGGGCACCTTGCATCAGGAAAGCTTCAGGGCAAAGGCTGGGGCTGGGAAGCAGGGATACCACCCACTTCGCCCAAATGGGAAAGTTAGGAAAAAAAAAAATGCAGTGAAGCAAATCTGTTCTATGACTGTAACCACCACTATCTGCTGGAAAGGATATTCTGCCCAGATTTTAAGAGTTGTCTTTTACTGATGCCTAATGTTCCATAACCAGCGTCCAACGAGGAGCAATTAGGCATTCCCTTAGATAAAATGTATGTCTTTGGGCGATAACCAGGCAAAGGATCTTCTACTACAATGTCAAGATGTGGCTTTGTACCATGGAACTGAGTGTGTGGTAAAAATCCCTCTGCTGCCATGCAATGGCTGCTTTCTCTTCATTCCTGGGATGCTGCAGCAGCTCCCTGAACGCTGGAGCTGGGGAGCACTGTCTGACTCAACGTCCCAGCTCCCAGCTGGTTGGTGACCAGTGCTGAGCTCAGCCTGCTGTGGTGCTTCAGACACCTCCACCTGGCAGGCTGTGAGCCCTTCAGGAAGGACACAGTTATCCAGCTCCATAGTCTAATAACACGAGCCCCAGCAATCACACAGATCAATTTAATGGTGCCCACTCAGAGACCTGCTGGCTGAGCTGTAATATTTGACGAGGATGCTGAGTAGCACACAGGAGCACACAGCTCCCTCAGACCCAGGGAGGCCTGCAAAAGCCAGCAGAATGTGGGCTGGCATTTCAGCCCTCTCCAGGGCTGTGCAGGGAGGAGCTGGCATATGCTGCCATAAGTCTTGGCCCTGCCAAGCACGATGCTGTCAGCAGGCCAGGTGTTTTCTGCTGGGAAGACAATGCCATCAGTCCCATGGTTCATGCCATCCCTGCTTTGGGCTGCTGGGACTTCTGAGCATTGCTTCCCTGGCTGGCTCTGGCTAGCACGCTCATCTCTCTTGTACCTCACACCTCTGTCAGGCACTTCCCAGGGGCTCTGCCTGATGGAGCTCTTCCTTTATTTTTATTGCAAGTAGAAAATTACATCTATACTGTTAAGTGCAAAGAACGTGAATGCTGTGGGGCTCAGGATTTGAAAGGCAGCGTGTCCTTGTGGGTGCTCTGCCTGTGCCATCCTAACACTCACTCCTTGATTCTTTTGTATCTGTAAGGACAGCACCAGGCGTGGGGCACATGGACTTGCAAGAGAAGGGATGTGCTTTAATGGCTGGCTCTGCTCTTCTTCCATGGGCTCACATGGGATCCTAGAAATGCTGCCAATGCCCAAAGTCCACTAAAATCTGGAGCCTTGTGGAGACAGCAGCAGCAGTGCTGGGAATGCCCTGGCTGCAGCAGGTCTCTTTGCTTCCAAACCCAACCCTTCCAAAGGACATACCCTGGGGATTTGCTTCTGTCAGGATCAAGCTTACAACAGGTTTCTGCTTTTCTTTTTCCCTGACATCCCACCGAACACCACCCAGTGGCCCTTATCACATTTCCAGTCTGTCCCTGGAAGAAATCCTGCCCTTCTCCTGCTTAAGCCTTGCCATGATTACCATTTAATCCCTCCTTTCCTGGGCTGAGCAGTTTGCCATACCCAACTCCTGCTGCCCCAGCTTTTGCAAACACATGCCCAGGAACACAATAACCCCAGGAGGGGTGGGATGAACCCAGCACAGTTTTCAGGAGCACGGGAGCAAGCTTGGCATTTAATCTGCTGTAGCCCCAAGTAGTATTTAGCAAAGAAACTACCTGTAATTGTCAATGCCTAATGGACTATTAAATATGTCCTTTAACTTGTTTCTGAAGGACTTTTACTATTTTAATAAACATCTCAAGAAAGAAAAGCTCTCTGTGAAGCATTAGCTCTGAGATCCAAAAGCAGTCTCACTAACATACAATATCAAGTTTGATTGACAAGGCCAATACCCATAAACCATGCTGATTGACACTAATTAGCCTGCCAGCCTTTAATTGCTTCTGATCGTGTTCTACATCACTCTGATTAAAAAATTAGCCCCATGCAAAAAAATCAATGCAGCAGGGGGTGGTTTGAGATCTCAGCTGGGCCCTGAGACTTCACACTGCCTCTGCTCCTAGAGCATGGACATATCTTTCCAAAGGGACATCAAAGAGCAGAGGTAGGCAGGCAGGGAACAAGCCTGTTAGAACAAGCCCCTCCTGCTCAGGGTAGGTTTTTTTCTGGAGGATCCCAAATGCTGGAAGAAGGGGAGAGCAGCTAACCAGGCAAGGTGAGGCCAAGCCAGTAATCTGAGCTGCAGTGTTATGGGCAGCAGGAGCAGGGGGGCAGTCGGGCTGAGCTGAGGAGCTGATGGGATGATGGCCAGGCTGTCCCTTGTCCCCTCAGTCACTCACAGCCATGATTCCCCACAACCCCTGCTCTGAGACTGGACCTGAATCTCTTGGCAGAGAAGCCTTCTTTTCACCGAGTCCCCCGATCCCTGTGGATCCCATGTCCCTGCAGTTGCCCCTCATGCCCATGAGGGTGCACACCCCCTGAGCCATCTTCTGATTCTCAGAGAGCCTGACCTGGAGCCTGCAACGTCCCATCGGGCTTGGATCACGGCCAAGACCGAGCCATGTATTTCCCTCCCGTCTCTCCTTCCTTCCCACGTGCCTGCCTTGGCAAGTGCATCCTGCACTGCTCCCTCTGTGCTGCTCGCAGGCTGGATGTGGGGGGCAGGCTCCAGCCCCTGCGCTCCCCTCCTGCTGCTGCCCACCTCCCCACCTGGCATTGCAGGAGAGTGGCAGCTGCAACACCCAGGAAATGCCTCCCATGTGCTGCTGCTGCCACTCCCCTCAGATAACTTTCAGGAAGCCTCTGTTTTTCACATCCCCCAGAGGCGCAGGGCAGCAGGATGAGCTCCTGTGGACTGCACAGCTGGGGACAGCGGCTTTGGTCCTGAAGACAGCCCAGCATGGGGCAAATGCTGCTCCATCCCACACTCACATGCAGGCTATGAGTGTCCACCCTTTTCTTTTCTGCTTGCTTTCTCTGCCAGTCTTGGTTTTGCCCAGCCTGGATGCAGCGAGGGGATTGATAAGCAGCAAGACACAAAGAGTGGAGGGCAGCAGGAGATAGACACCAATGCTGAAGAGCAGCCTCGAGCAGGAAAGGGGATGAAAACATCTCAATGGATAAGCGTCTGAGGGGAACCACTCCTTGTTTCTTTGCAAAGTCAAGGACATCCCAGGGGTCCATCACCTCTCCCCTGACCGCCTTTTGATGCCTACAAGCCAGAGCTGAGGAGCTTTGTGAAATACACTGTTCCCATGGCAGCCAGCAGCAGCTCCCAGACCAATAAAAGCCAAGATATGATCACACTCTATTAGTTTGATAGTATCATTTATAGTTGACTTAGAACTGCATCCCATCTAATTAAAAGGGAGCTGCTTGCAAAAAGCACAAGGGCAGAAAAAGGCAGAGAGGATCCTTGCCCTGAGCTCAACGCCTGTGCAGATGTCGTGTTGGTGAACGACTTTTTATTTCCTGTTCCACATTGGAGCTAATTCCATCCACCACCAGAACCAATGTGACTCATGCCCCCAGCAAGAGACAGATGCAGTAAGTAAGCATCAAGAGCGAGGAGAAAGCACTGCTCTCCAGAGGCAGTGTCACTAGAGCTCCTCTCTTCCTTAATTACGCTCCTCTGTCTCCTGGGCTTTTCAAGGGCTCGTGTTTATGCAAAGTCAGGGAAAAGCAGGCAGCAAAACCACAGAATCTAGCCCAAATCCTCCTCTTCTTCCTCACTGCGAGCAGGCAAGTGGAGGAAAGCAAGGATGGCACAGGGCTGGCTCAGCACTCTGCTTAAAAGTGTTCAGCTGGAGGCATAGGAGAGGGCATGGATTTCTCACAGAGATATGTCTTCTTGGCAAACTACCAATTCTTGTGGAAAACAAAATGCTGCATTTTCTCTTACAGCTGTAATGTCAGAATTCCCCAGAA
The DNA here is from genome assembly GCA_013397315.1 of Donacobius atricapilla. Taxonomy (NCBI): domain Eukaryota; kingdom Metazoa; phylum Chordata; class Aves; order Passeriformes; family Mimidae; genus Donacobius; species Donacobius atricapilla. The sequence continues at coordinate 268,724 of WBMY01000207.1, read as the reverse complement.
TGCCCCCAAATTAGGAGAGGGAAAAGAGAACTGGTGTATGCAAAGAAGTAAGGGCTGACTGTGTCCTATTTTCCACCTATGGGCTGCATTTTTGAGGTGATTCTCAGCTGCTGGAGCAGTCTGGATGGTGTCTTTGTTATGATGAACAGAGCCCAGACCAGTGTGTGGGCCGGTAAATAACCACCCACTCCCCCAGGCCGTTGTTGGTCTCCCCTGCTGGAGCTGACAAGGAGCTAAAACACATCTGGGTGCTACCTGGAGCTTGCCTTAGCTGGGAAGATGGCTGAGAATCTCCTGAATTTCACAGCAGGGCTTTTGCACATCTTTGCCAGTGTGAAGCAACCCAGCTGCCCTACTACAAAAGTCATCCTGGGCATGAGCATTGCTGCTTTCACAGGCAACTGCCAGAGCTGGAGAGGGGGGGCAAACATTTGGAGGATGTAGGTCATGCTGATGAGGGAAATGTAGAGAGGGAGGCCCCTGGCATTTCATGGTCCCATGGAGCCTCTCCAGCCACCGTGGCTGTGGCCTTGCTGGCAAGGGGAAGGAGGGACAGCAGCATCTGGAGCCTGCTTGGGCCCAGATCACCTGTCACCCCTGGTGCTGGGGCATGTTTGATAGACTGAAGGCATCACAAACTCCTGAGCTATTTAAGTGTTCTTGGAAGATTTCCCCTCTGTCCCTGGGTAAAAGCACTGAAAGAACTTCCAGCCTGAAGGATCTAGAGCCACTGTGGCTGAGTTCCCTCTCGCATCCCAGAGAATCTCCGGGGAATTCCTGATGCTGTGCAGCACCAGCAAGGAGCTCCTGCCCGTGCTTGCCCCTGCCAGCCAAGGAAAACCCCTCTGGCCACCAGTACTCACAGCACAAGCTGCTGTCCCAGCCTGCCCCTGAGGATTTGCAAAGGACCTGGCAGCGCTAAGCACAGCTATCCGAGAATTCCAAGGGAATGCAAGCTGTTGCTTTCCTTCAAAACGTGTTTGCTCGAGCACTTTCCAAGGAGGAAGCTGTGCAGAATGCTGAGGGCAGAGGGGCAGCTTGCACAGGGCTCAGGGACTCACCAGACAGGGGAAACAGCAAACCCCTCATCCAGTGTCCCCCCTGTGCAGGGACCTGTGCAGACTCCAGTCCCTGCAGCCTGGGCACAAGCTCTTCCCTGTTCACCCCAGGCTGCCTCCCAGGGAAGGAAAATTTCCTCTGAGCCGGGCTTTCCCCAGGTAAATCATGGAGTTCAGCATCCTGCTGCCTGTCCATCAAGGCTGTCACTAGTGTCTCACAGCGTCGTCGCCTGGCTGCTCCTGCTCCACCTGCCCTTACAGGTGAGGTTTTCTGGGCCATCAAAGCATGCACGGCTGGCCAGGGGTGCTCATTTGGGGAGCAGAAACCCGCTTGCCTTTCAGAGAGTGATAATAAAGCTGTGCAATTTCATCTGCTTTATTCCACAGGCAGCCTCCAGCACACTGGTGTTCCCACAGACTGCCAAGCTGTCTGTTCTCATGCCACATTGGCTGTGCTCACTGCAGGCTCTCACCTCCCCCTGCGAGCACCAGCATCTCACTGATCGATGCAGGATCTGCTCCTCAAAAGTCAAGCTGCCAGCCCCCAGTGCTCACACAAAATGCAGTTTTCTAGGTGCTAAATCTTACTCTTGCAGGCTTTGTGCTGCCTGAAATTCAGGTCCCAATGAGCCCTTCCCTGTCAGAAAGATGCTGCTGGCAGCCTCTGGCTTGTCCCCCACTGAGGAGACTGGGACCAGCTGCCAGCAGAGCTGCACAGCCCATGGCACAGGGACATTGCCACAGGACCCTTCCACACTTGCCTGGGCTGGTGCTTCTCACCCTAAACTCAGAACTTCGATGTTGCCTTAAAATTTTTCTTTAACATTCCACCTCATCCATGGAGGATCTCTTATCAACACCCAGGGCCACCTTTCTGTTTCATTTGAGGCCATCACCAGATTTCATCTTAAAGTTTCCAAATGCAGCCATTTATTCCCTCTGCAAAGCAGCGCCTTCCTTGGCTTTCAGCACGCTACTGCCACTGTCCTGCCGGGAAGCAGAGCCACAGGAGCTGCCTCCCAGGAAAGCTGTCTCTGCCCAGCTGCTGGGCTGGCTGTCAGTCACACCTCGGACAGGCTGCAATTAGTGGGGGTGTTGCATTCTCCAAGCCTGCTGCTGGCTCCATCCTGACACTTCCAGGAGATCCTGGCTCATACCAGGGAACAAACCCTGTGAATTATTTTGGCTCTGTCCCTACCAGTTGCTTTCCCTGGAGCCTGGTGGCAGCTCTGCTGATGGGGCAGAGGCCACAGGTGGGATTTTGCAGCTTGTGGCTGGTCTCTGCTGCTACATTCCCCTGTCAAACACTGACATGAGGAGCACAGTCAATAATTGGAGCTGATGAACTGCTTAAAGCAAAGACTCTTACCCCATGTTAACATACACCACCAGGATGCAGGAAAATTAAGCAAACTCATGAAGCAGAAGCCAAATTATCTCCAAATGGGTTTTCTTTCCAGAGGTGTCAGTCACTTTTCAAATTATTTTCCCTAGCTGGGGCTGATGAGGGAAGACATCTGGGATAAAGGTGCCTTCTGCTGCCGTCATGCTGAGCGGCGGTGTGACAGCCTCTCCACCTGACAGGCCTGAAGAATCAGATCACTTCTCTGTAAAATCAGCTTTCACAGCGATGTCCCCAGGAGCCGAGGATGACAGGCTGGCAAGGAGCAAGTAGCCATTGCAGGATGAACCCCAGCAAGGGGCAGAGCAGCTGGAAAAGTGTGTGAGAGCAGCCTGGCCAGTGGTCCATGTGCTTTAATGGAAAATGAATCCCAGTCTATACGTTTAAACAAAAAATGAATCCTGTCAAACCCTGTGTGTTTTTTTCCACCTAGTTACAAGGTTGATGGGTACAAGTGAATGTGTTGGCATTACACATAGGCACCTGTCACGGTATCACCCACCAGCCTGATTAATACACAAGGTGTGCATGTGTGCAGTTTCTAGTCTGAAAATTGGCTCACAGAGGGATATCAAAGTACCTGGGAATGGAAAACCTTCACCCAATGGGGGAAATTCTGTGGCACCCCTCAGACAAGCAGTCTTCTGTTGCATTATTTTCTCATTGAGATGATTCAAAGAGAGCAGGAATGGGTTTATTTAAATAATAAGCAGGCAGGGCTGGGAGCTGCTCTGCAAAGCTCCACATTTATTTCCCCCTCGAGCTGCTGCCTGAAGCATCCATTGCTCAGCCAGAAGGATGCTGCAGGAGGGAGAGCAGGTCAGGTCATGCTGCAGGGCAATGCTCTTCCCCTAAAGTCTCCTTCCAGCCTGGAGGGCTCTGATACGGCCTCTGAAGTGCAAATCAAAGCAGCAGCATCAAAGGACACAACAGTGGGGGAGAAAGGAGCCTTCAAAGGCCGCTGGGCATGGGGCCAAAGAGAATCTAATTTTTATCCCTTCCTCCTGCCCGTTGCACTGGGCTCTCCGTGCCCAAGGCATGCAGTGAGTGAGGGCAATGTCTGCTGCCACTGGAGCCAGCAAAGCAGGAGAGCAAGAGATGCTACCCAGGGCCAAGGTCATGTGAGGAGTTAAGCCCACAAAGATAAGAGGCCCCTGAGCTTCCCTGGAAAGTGAAGGCGTTGGGCAGCCGGGGCGCTCCTGCCTGCTTCAGCTGTGCCTTGGGGGCAGCCGCTCCTGCCCGTGGTGGATCCTCCAGCACCCAGCCCTGACAAAGCAGAGACAGCAGAGGTTTTCATCAGTCACATCGGGAGGCATTTTCCCTTGGGAATTACTCCTGACAGGCAGCTTGCTTCCTTTGGATGCTCATGTGCTGCTGCTGTTCTTCCTCCTGCCACCCTGGCTGTGGTCTGCACCTGCTCAGAATTTGCTCACATTTTTGGGCTGCTTCTGAGATTGGTCACCCTCTGCCATACAATTCTTCCAAAATTCCCACTCAGGACCAAAGTCAGGCATGAGACCAAAAGCATCCAAACCAGAAGTCAAGATGCTCTTGAGCCAACCTGTCCCAAGGAGCCGTCACCCTCAGCAAAAGGGGTGAATAAAATGAATGCATCTGCAAAGTTATTGCAGAAGAACCCAATTGCTTTGCCTTTTCAGTGTTTATGACCCTTTTTAGTTGTGAATGCTCAAAAATATCAGCTTATGCTCACGTTGGTGGAATGGAAATGCATCACGTCTTTTTCAGAGCAGAAAACAAGGAGGGAATCTTCCTGCCATATGGAAAAGCTCCTTTTATTATCTGTATAGTAATTGCAGAGACTTCCAGTCTGCAGAAAATTTGCAGAGGACAAGCTGCTCTCATTATGGATAAAATCTCATCAAAAATAAACTTCTTTTTCTGGAAAAATATCTAATTTGGATTTGAGCCGGAGTTTCAAACTCATGCAAAGTGCCCTTGCAAATCACCCCCCACATACATGGTACCACCTTTCTGATGAGCACAATGAATGTCTGTATCTCCAGGGTTCAAAGGAATTCACTGTTTTCAACATCAAAACATTTCCTGACAGTTTTTCAGCTGAAACATGCAGCTTCTTTGTAAATGCTTGATCTCCTGGAGTGCAAGGGCATTTTGCTAGGCCCCGTGATTTCTTTCTGGATGTCCACCATGCCTCCATGGGCCTAGACCTGAAAACACATCTGGGGGTGATAACTGGCAGTGCATTTATGGAGAAGACAGCTTCAAGCGCTCCAGAAGATGGACACCATGCAGTCTAGCCATGTCTACCTTGGGCCAAAGGGAGCTGGGAGCTGGTCTGTGTGCCAGGACCCTGGTGGGCCAGGCTGGACAATCCCATACGCACTGTCCTGCTCTGTTTCATATGTTTCATATATAGATTTGTTTCATATATAGATTTTTTTAAGGAATAAGCAGGCATTCATACAGCATCCTGGCAGCAGAACATACAGCATCCTGACGTACCAGGGGGAGGCTGGGCAGGGAAGGGGCTCTGCTGTGGGCAGGCTGGTCCTCATGTGTGCTGCTGGCCTTGCATCCTCCACTGCTCAGCTTCCACCCGCCAACACCAGCCCTGATTTCCCCAAGGCCCCCACCAGCCAGTGGCTTTTTCCTTCCTCTTCTGCTTCCAAATTAGTGTGAAGCAGAAAGCAGGAGGAAAGATTTCCATTTGAACACTTCGAGGCTGATTACACTGGAAAAGCAACTGGGAATAGGGCAAACATAATCACAGGTAGCAGTGTGAGCATCATTAAATCAGGCGCTGAAAAAGCAGCCTCTTCCAAAAAACTTCATTTCCTCTAATTCCTGCCTTTTGCCAGGCTGGTGAGGTATTTATAGTACCTTGTTTGGTATTAAAATCTCTGCAGATGCTGTCCATGGAGCAGCACCCAGACTTGGCCCCTGATTAATGGCAACCTGTCACAGGTGTCACCCCTCCAGCTCTGGCAGACAGGGCTCAGCCCTTGCTGCTCTGCTGAGGGGATGGCACCTCAGAGCTTCTCCCCAGAGTTGGTAGTTTGTTTATGTGTTCCCAGCTATGTGACAGGGAAGGGAAATTCTGGGGAGGCAACAAGCTTTCAGGAGAACAAAGCAAAGACTTTCTTCATCATGGCGAGGAAAAACCCTTATGTACTGAAGTTGCCAAGAGGATGGCCTGAATTATTTAGTGAGAGCTCTGTGATGCCTTCACAGAGTGCAGCAAACTGCTGTATCTACAAGGTGTGTGGGAAGCAGCTGCTCTGGCGTCTGACACTGAACATCAGGAGAAGGCCCAGACTGGAAGTGTTGTTTTTACAGCATTAATTATGGATGCTGCTCCAAGCATCTCCCAGCAGATACCCTCTGCTTGGAGCTTTGCTGCTCTGTGAGCTACACTACAACATCAGCCTGGTCCTGGGAAAGACAAGCCCCACGAGCCGGTGGAAGGGTGCAGGGGCAACATGAAGAGTCCTTGAATGAGGCTGGTGGACTCAGTAGTTACATGGATTTATTTTTCAGATGTGTCCTCTTGCAGAGATGCACCAGCACAGCCAGGTTACAGAATGCCTCTGCCCCTGGGTTTGGGTGGGTTCAGTTCACTTGAGTATTTCAGACATTTCTTTTCTTTTCTAAATATATGCCAAGCCCTCAGCAGATAGGATCTCTCCTACTTCAGCATTTTCATGTAAGCTTAATTCTTGATTTTACTAGAAGCTGGTGTTCTCTCAGAGTTGCCATAGTTACTGATGCATGCATTTCTGATTTCACATGCTAATGACTGTCCCAACCTCTTGTTTGTGGAATAAACTATGTAACCCTGAAAGCAACATAAAATGAAATATTAAAGCACTTACGGTTCAGAAAGCAGACATCATGAATCAGCAATTGGAATTAATTGCATTATCAAGCCTGGATTAAAATAATCCAAGCCTCTAGGCCAACCAAGAGATTGAGACAGTCCCTAAACCAGATTTTTTGGGGATGCTCCAAGTCTGAGAGGCAGTGTGGTGTTGTGGGGAGTGTCACCACATCCCTGCACCCAGGCAGTGCTTCTAGCTTTGCTGCTGCATAAAATAATGGAGAGATTTGGCAGCCTGGCACCAGAGAAACAGGTGCAGAAGCCATGCCCTGGAGCAGCCTATCCTGAAGAGCAACATCACTATGTGTGGGACCACCCCCACTTCCAATGTTTTTCTCCTGTTCCGAGGAAAGAGGAGAAGCAGATGTTCTGGGTAGCACTGAATAGCACCCATTGTGTGTGGGGACGGGTGAAGCAATGGCCATGGAGCAAAGCCCAGCCCTGCAGCCTGGCTCTTGAGTGCCCTGGTGGCCTCTGTAGCCCTGACTCCCACCTGGAAGGCTGATGATGCCCTCCTACCACTCCAAAGCTGCTGTCTCTGCCTGCTCCCACACCACAGCCATGCCCTGGGGACTGCCAGAAGTTCTGATACATCCCTGTGCTAGCCCTGCTAGCCCCAAGCCTGATAGCGGCTCTGTCCTCAGAGAGGTCACAGGGCAGCAGGGTGCCCCTGTCAGGGGCATTGTCCTCACCTGAGGACACATGGAGTAGGTGAGCAGTGGGTGACAGGCCAGAACTGCCTTTCCATATGCCTGTGCTGATGCAACTCATTACACACTTGAATGGTTTGAGACTAAATTATAATAAATGCATAATAAAATATTTAGATTTCCAGCAGTGGAGCGCTTCCCCTGCCAATGGCAAGCTCTGCTAACAGTGGCCCTTCCCCCTCACTGGGGGACCATTGCCTTGTCCTGCAGCACCCCCGTGTCCCTGGCAGCTCCCAGGGATCCCATTCCCCCAGGCATGGCAGCTCGCGCTGGGAACCCACTGTGGTGTGCTGACCTTGGCAGTCTGGCAATTAAAATAGATTTGGATAGTCACAGTTAAAACAAACACCCATTAGAGCCGAGCCGAGGCAGGCTGGGGAACAGCAGCAGTGCCTTGCCCTTGATGCTTGTGCTGGGCCTGTGTGCCGGTGCCACCCAGGGAAGTGGGCCAGCGCTGTCCGCTCCATGTGTTGGACAGGCACTCACACCCCATGGCAGGACAGAGCCTGCCAGCCTTGGGACGAGATCTTGACCCAGAAGTAACCCTTCCAAAGGCTGGCCTGTCCTCTGGCACACACCCTGTCCTTTCTACCACTCCGGAGCACGGCTGAGCTCTGCCTGGGAGGCTTCCAGCCGCAGTCCCATGGATGCAGGGTTATTTTTGACCCCCTCTTGGCTCTGACAGACGCCAGCTTTGGCAGGAGATCTTTGCCGTGTCCCAGCGCCAGGCCAATTGGGCACATCCCTCTGGGAGGGACTGCTGGAGGCTGGGATAACCAGCGGGGCTGCAGCTGCACGTGTGATGTGCCAGGCACAGGCAGGGCCCCTGCAGGAGAGCCTGAGGTCCATGCCAGGCCGCTCCTCCGGCCACCTTGGCCGCTGTGGGCTGGGCAGCACACAGGGAAAGCAGCAGGAAGGTCCCTTCCAAAGCCTTCCTCCTGCAGTGCCAGCCAGGGACCAAAGGGAGGTGACACTGCACCGCAGGCAATGGGCCTTGGGGGCTTGGGCACACCGGGGCAAGGGAAGTGCCCTGTGCCCCACGGATGCTGCTTGTGCTGGAGCACTCAGTCCTGCTCTTGGGCCAAGGCAGCAGGGAAATCAGGGTCCTTCTGGTGGGGCGGAGACCCTGGTGGGTGCAGTGAGCTGCAGTGGGGAGGAGCTTCATCCTGGAGTCATTCTCTGCTGCTCCTGCAGTGGGGAATCCCCAGGGGAATCTGAGGCTTCATCTTTCCATAAAGGAGCTCTCCACCGCCAGGCCAGCAGCTTGTCAGGCTCCACTGTGTGCTCGCCCCAGGCTGGTTGCCCTCAACTCCCAGTCCACACCTCCCTCTGTGGGCGGTCAGCACTGGGAGGGGCACGCAATGGACCCATGGCTGACCAGCCCCTGGGGCATAAGGGCCCCCCATTACACCTAGGGGGTTACAGCTGCCAGGTCCCTGCATCCAGGAGGTTTCCAGCCTGCTTTTCTCAGGTACTGAGTCCCTCTGACAAATAGGGTTGCAATAGGTTGAGATGAGGAGGAGAGGATAGAATGGGAACCACAGACAGACAGACAAGCAATAGGCAGTGTGCACTGAGTGCTGTTTTCCATAGGAAGCCAGGATAAAATCACTTCTGCCAAGCTGTGATCACATTGCTCTGTGTGATATGGGAAACATATATGCATATGAAAATTCAGAATTTTAGAGGCATATAATGTGCTTAAACAGGTGAAGGGGAGAGCAGAAATATAAACAGCTTATTTAGTAATTTTGTAAAAGTAGAGAAACAACTTGTACCAGAACACATAGCAGTGTAACTTGTTAGGTAGAAACAATTAACAGAACACACAGGAATTTAGTTGCTAGGTAAAGGCCATAAGATAAGATTTATATTGTTAAAATTCAGTAAAGTGGTACTTAGGTATTGTGAAGACCTGATAAAACAGAACCTGTTGATTAAAAAAACAGCAAGAACCAGGCTCCTGGTTTTGGCCAGGACAAACTGACCTGGGAATTAGCCAAACCTTCACTCTGCCTGCTCAGAGATGGAGGAAGACCTCTTGAAACTTATCAGAAGACCCCTGCCTGCAACCACCAGGAGGCGTGGCACCACAAAAGACTAATTGTAATATGAAGCAGAAGGAGGCAGGGAGTGGGCGAGGAATGGGCAGGCAGGGAGGTGTGGTTTTGTGGGATCTATGTGTGTTTAGACCTGGAAGCTGTCTCAGCCAGGTACACATGTATGGTAGAAAAACCCCCATGCGTCCCAGCTGGAAATAAAACATACCTGCTTTACAATTTTAATTCTGAAGTCCTTATTCCACAACTCATGTGTCCCAAATCCTGACTCCAAGGTAATTAGCCCTTCAACTGCCTTTACGCTGAAGAGTGACTTAAGGAGCTCAATCTGTCTCACCTAATAAAGAGCTGGGTAAAGAATAAACATGACCACGCTCTTTAAGCACCTGTCCATGGAGAGGATGTATGACATTAAATAGGTTTTTGCAGTAGATGATGAAGACAGAACAGCATTCAGCACAGAAAACACTGCAAATTTCAAGCAGAAAATGCAATGACCACCTTGCTTGCGGGAGCAGCTGACTCTCCAGGACACTTCCAAGATGTGATGGGGTTGGTGCTGCTCGTAGTCGAGTCACCCATAAATTGCTGGCATCCTCTGTGGATGAGCAGCGGAACCTCCTTGCTCAGACTTACGAAGGTGCCCGAATGAGAAACCCTACACAAATCCTGCCTGCCCCAAATCTGCATGTGAGCACTGAAGGGCTGCCCTGAGCAGGGGATGATGGATGGACAGATGCTGGGAGAAAGCAAGCACTGCATGGAGCAGGAGGACATCTGTGAGTGAAGACAAGAGCTATAAGAACCAAAACTGGAGAAGGAGACTGAGCAGGAGTCCTTTAGAAAAGACACAGGAGAGAGTGTATTCCAGGCAGGCTTTCACTGTGTGCTCTGTAATGGGAGTATTCCCTATAAATATACTGAAATAATGGCTTTCCTCCTCCCTGCTGTGGGCATCAGTGTATGCTTTGAGTTGTCCCATCATTGCCACTTCCAGTTCTTTAGCTTCCCTCTGACTTGCAGCTTTACCTTATCTCTGTAAGTACAGCACAGGAAAGAAATCGTGAAAGGAGGAAAGCAACTAATAATGTTAAATTTTAATTTTTTGTTAAAGGAAAGTCCTGTTGAAAGGACAAAACTGACATAATTCCTTAGCACAGCCTATGCTCAGAAAAGACACAGAGCAAGGATGTGGATATACGTGATGGCCACATCACCCTCATGTGATGGTATGGAGCTAGCCATGTCTCACAGGCCCTGGCTCCTGGCTCCCATCTTTGCAGAAACCCAGAGGTCCACAACACCAAGGGACCCTGAGGGAGATGTAAAGCAGCATATAGAATCATAGAAAGGCTTCGGTTGGGAGGGAATTTAAAGATCATTCAGTTCGAACTCCCCTGCCACAGCAGGGACATCTTGCACTATTCCAGGTTGCTCCAAGCCCTGTCCAACCTGGCTTTAGATACTTCCAGGGATGGGGCTGCCACAGCTTCTCTGGGCAGCCTGTGCCAAGGCCTCTCCACCTCCACAGGGAAGAATTCCTTCCTAACATCAGACCTAAATCTCTCCTCTCTTAGAGGCGATGCATTTTGTGGGACAGTCCAAGATATACCAGGTACTCAGTGCTCCCGCCAGCCACAGCTGTGGGGCTTTGCAGATCATGGGGGGTTTTCAGGTCTCTGAGCTGGGGCCCTGGGGATGGTGGTGAGCACCAAAAGTGGTCAGACACCTTTTCTGTTCCATACTCTGGCAGCCTGCACTCCTGGCTATCTGCCTGGAGCAGCAACTCAGTCCAGAGATTCCTTAGTAATTCAGGGAGGTGTTTACTTTACTGTTTCATATTATGTATTTGCATACATCCAATTTACAGTTCCCATCATCAAGCTGCCTCAGTAATTGGGCAGCTGGTCTCAGAAATGCTGATTTACTGCACAACTGATGACATAATATATGTTTGCACTTGTAAGAGGCAGCCACAAAATCCCTCTCCCCTGAACTGAAATCCACTATTGATTTTTTCTCTTGGATTAATGTCACCACGAGCTGCTGTTTTAGTCAGCACATTTGATCCACTGGCAAGAATGTGCCCATGCAAGTCTTTTGCCACAAACTGCATTTCCTGCATGGGGCACACACCTCCCCTCTTCTGGGCACTCTTGCAAGGGAATAATAACCCCTGACCGCCGGGAACAGGAACAAGATTGCAGAGAGTGCAAACAGTGAATATCACCTTGAAATGTTTATGGTTGCATTGGGTTCTGCTCTGCCAACACCTCCTGGGCTGGGAACAAATTCCTGCTGCCTCTGCAAAACTCACAGAATGATTTGGGTTGGAAGGAACCTTGAAGATCATCTTGTTCCAACCCTTCTGCCGTGGGCAGGGACACCTTTCACTAGGTCAAGTGGCTCAGAGCTCCATCCAGCCTGGCCTTGAACACTTCCAGGCATGGTTCATCTCCCCCTGCCCACCACCAGATCTGGCTTGGTAGCTATGCAAAGGGTTTTGCTGAACTCTGGACATCAAATGTCACCAGCACTGGCAGCAGCAGAGATGCCCAAGCTGCCCATCCCACATCAGCATGTCTGGCTCAAGGAGAACAATGTGCAGGACAAAAGAAAATGGCAACAGTGTGTTCCCATCGCAGAGCAAGAGCGTTCCTAGCCAGCTTCCCACACGACTGACTCTCTCCTGTGCTTTTTCTGTTTGGTTTCTGTCCAACCTGAAATAAGAGCAGCCTCTGAAGGGAGGCACTTGTCACTGCCCAAGAGGACTTGCAAGCAAGGTCATCCTGGACTGCTGCTGCAGCATGGCTTGATGCTGCCTTGCTCTGGAGAAGGACATGAACCCCCTGTCCCCAAACATCCACCCACATTCCCTTTCAGCCTCCTGATGAACAGCAAAGGAATCAGCTGCAGTACAGACTCGACACAAGTAAAAAGAGCAAGAAAACAACTTTGCTTGTAGACATCCTTATTCTTACAGCCTGACTGAATATTTTTTTCCTGTAGCTGGTAATTCCTGTATTTTCTTATTTCCTAAAGGAAAGCTTTCTCTTCGAAAGCAGAAATGACAAGAGCTAGTGCCAGGTTCATGCAGTGCTTCAGAGGTTTGCACATCCCTGGCACAGCAGAGAGCTTGTTCCTGGGGGACACAGTGTCACTTTGCATCACCCGCTGCCTTGGGACATCCAGGAGGACAGGGCAAGGAGCTTGGAAAGTTTCTGTGCAGCCCTTATGTACCGTGACTTACCAGACTCTCTTTTTCCAGCACTACATAACACAAAGGAGTCATACATTCTCCTTCATGTGCTTTTTTGGGTAGCAGAAAACAGGCTGCCTGGAGGGGACTGGGGAACAGATCTCCACCCCTCTGGTGGGAGCAGCCTCACGTCAATGAGTCCCAATCCCCAACTCCATGCAGCAGGTGGGCTCAAGCAGATTAAAATGCCAGTCTCCCCACTTCGCCCATGTTAATTTTCTCCTGTCTCTTAGTAACTGGTTGGTACAGGTTATGTTAATATGGATAGAAATTCTCCAAAGAGCAGAAAATTAAAGGAAATTATGAATCAATTTACATTTCATCTGATTCATAAACCTACACACTCTACAAAATGAGTTGATTTGAAATAATTAAGGTTAAGAATGTCCTCATCACCTCTTCAATACTCCTATTAGATGCACTGCATCTTCTCTGTCTGCTCCTGCTCTCTTTAGCATTTCAAATTACATGTCCTCCATTGTTTTCTTCCAAGATACTGCAAATTTACCAGGCAATTAAATAGTGATATGTAATAATAATAACAGCAGCAAAACCAATAATGATGGCAGCAGGCTGTGTTTGCATCAGGAGGAGTAGAATGCTGAAGGGAGGGAGACGGATGGGGAATTCCTGCTTAGATACAGTCCTGGCAGAGCAACCCCAGCACATGCAGTTTGTCAAGCTGTGGGAATCAGGTTATTTATCAGCCCTTTCACGTGTGAAAGCAGGGCATAGCAGGGGGACTCCTTCTCTGCAGGTAGGCTCTCCCTGCAGCTTCAAACCCTCCCCAGCTAGCAGCCCCTGACTTCAGCAAACATCTTCCCCAGAGAGCTGGTGGAGGCTCCATCCTAGAAACATTCAAGACCAGGCTGAACAGGGTTCTGAGCAACCTGCTGTAGTTGAAGATGTCTTTTCTCGTTGCAAGGAGATTAGATTAGATGACTTTTCAAGGTCCCTTCCCACCCAAACCACCCTGGGATTCTGTGATCTGCCTTTCCCTAGCAGACATCCATATTCTGCTCTCAGAATTTCTTCTGCAGAGCTGTGAGGACAGTTGCTCCAACCCTCCTAAGAATTTCTCATTAAGGTAATTTTTTTTCCCAGCAGGTTTTACTGTCAGGGTGATACATTTGAATTAGCTCCACCACAGCTGACTCACATGTGAATAGCCCCCAGTGAGAAGCAGAACCCACTCACCACACAGAATTTTAAGGGGAAATGGAGAAGGGACTTTTCCATTGCCTCACGCCTGGCAGGCCATCAGTATGGGAAGGTGACCCAGCTGAGTCTAAGGTCCCACAGAGCAAATGTGTGGCAACTTTCTTCACCTATTGAAGGTAAAAGAGGGAGAATGGCAGTTCTTGTGGGTGCAATTTTGGCAGTAGGATGACATGCTCCAGTACGTGCTTGCTTCCATTGCTGTTTATTATTGGCAATTATAGATTTGTCAGTGATTACAGTAATTCTCCTCATTGGGAAATAAACATCAGCTACATGCAGCTCTGTGGTGGCAGCAGCATTTCTCTCCAACATACAAGTCCTTTCTGTCCAGATTGTACCAGCCATAAAGCAGAAGGAAAATGTCATGTACCTCCAATACGGCTTCCTAGGGTCTCCGGGAGTGATGATGTGTCTTTCTCCACCTGACCTCAGAAAAGCATTATGGCAGGGCTTTGCAGGCAGGAAATTCCCCAGTTCCCTGCTTGGAGTCAGGATGCAGCAGGCAGAAGGGTTCCCAAGAAGCAGGACCCATTGCCACGAGGAGGCAGTGCCTGATGCCAGCTGAAGGGCTCTGCAGCATTTCCAAGGGAGCAGAAGGGCTCTGCAGGCACTGACGTGTGATGCTAAATAGAAGTGAATCATGTCTTTCCTTGGCATGGCTTGGCTTGCTGAACCCTTCAGTGCTTTGCAAGGGGCAGGGTGCTGACTTGACAGGAGTGACGCAGAAGCTCAGCTTCCTCCTCTGTGCACTGACCCAGCTTCATCCACTACCAGCCAGAGCACTTGCTCCTTGGTGGATGACCCTGTGGCTGGTGGTCAGCTCTCTACCATCTCTGTGAGGACAAGGATGTGTGTGTTCCTCCTCAGAAACAGGCCCACAGGCATGCCAGTCTGCACAAGCATGGCAGCAGGACAAGGCAGCCACATCCTGGCCTACTTCAGGAGGAACAAGGCTAGGAGGTGAAGGGGACTTGCTACCCTCCTATGCTTAATGCTGGCAAAGCTGCATCTGAAACAGAGCCAGTTTGGGTCCCTGCCCCCAGGTCAGGAGCAACCTGGAGAAACCAATGGCAAGGAAAACGGTCAGGACCAGATGCAGTGCTGGTGATAGCCCTGTCCTGAGCCAGGGGCTGGACCAACAGCCAACTTTGGTGATTCTGGGATTCAACACACGAAGCCTTCCCTGGAAGGGAAGGACTGTGATGTCTTTGGGGAGACAAGCACATCACCTCTTGTCATGTTGCAGAGACAAGCTGAAGATACTGAACCCCTGTGAGCAGCAGTCTGAATTTCAGCCCTGCCAAAATGACTCAGTCACATTTGAATGGTGAGTCAAGCGTCCAGGGGCACTGTCAGACCCTGGGAAATGTAGAGCAATTAGAGCAACCCTGCCAACAAGGCAAGCCTGTGGCTGAGGAGAGCAGCTACCCTCTTCTCCTCCAGTCTTCCAGTCCATGTCATGCCTTGGGAAATATTCCTGATAGTCCTTCTTTTCCTCCCTGTGGCGTGGACCGGCAGCCTGGATCCCACTTGTTGACACAGCTGTAAATCACTCCTGACAAGTTTAACTATGACTCAAGGGCAGCAAGGAATCAGCAAAGAATGGATGTTGTTCCTGCCAAGGCCAAGTGCGTGGCCAGGTGCTTCCCCCAGGCCTCTGCGCCCGGCTCCGCAGGGCTGGGAACACGTGCCCAGCACAGCCAGAAAGGTCACTCAGCCCACTTAGAGATAAAATGCCAAATCACAGCTGATATCTAACTTAGACTCCTCTTACTGAGTGTGCTGCAACAGGCACTGGAGCCTGCTCCAGGCAGGCTGTGCCAGCCAAGGCACAGGGAGCACTTCTGCACTGAGCTCTCCTCCGTGGGTGTTGGAGGCTGGGAGCACTGCCATCCCCAGGAGCTAATGGCCACAGGCAGCACAGGTCCTGCTTGAACCTCCCCTGCAAGCTGCAGCCCTCCACAGTGAGAGATCATTCCCTGGGTGCTGCTGGCTGGTTGGGGCTCCCAGCAGGCATCCTGCGGAACAGCCTGTCTCTCATGTCATGCTGCCAGCAAAGCAAGGGCCAAGCTTTCTCCTGGCAAAGGGGCTGGAAATGGAGCCACAGCTCATTGTACCAGTAATTCCCTTGGGGGGCTGCAGGTCACTTCTCTCCTAAATAAAGCCATGGGGTACAGTCATGAGACCAGCCCCACAGTCCAGTAGCCAGGATGGCACATGCTCTTCTGCTCCCTGCCCTAGTCCTCACTGGCACATCCAGAGCACACAGTGGGCACCGTGAGCAGCCCAGAGTGTGTCCTGGGGACCCACAGCCAGGAGGGTCTCTGACACTCCCCTCCTGCAGCACCAAATCTGGGACTTGACTACCAGGATGCCTGGCTCTTACTGCCCATGCCCTGAAGTCACCCATCCCCACTGGCCTCAGAGCAGGGCTTTTCATGAAGACAGGCTCCTTCTCCGTCTGTTCTGCCTTGATTTGCATGTTCTGCTCTGCAGACCCCTGGAGCTGGGGTGCTCAGTGTGCTCCCAGCAGGACTGCGTCAGCTGGAGAGGCAGGCAGGGCTGAGAGAGACTGATGGGCTGTTTGCACTGACGGCAGGAGATATGATGGGAGTGAATATCAAGCTGTCATCTCCATCATCTTGTGGCCAAGGTAACGGTGGGAAGTGGGTTCGCCTTGTTGAATCCCTCTTCAGATGAAAAACAGCGAGCACTAAGCTGCTCTTCTTCACAGATTCCTCCTGTTCAGTTTCTAATATAACGATCCAATTTGCTCAACACAGCTGCAGTTTTTGGCTCCTTCCAGCTTCCGTGTGTGATCCAGGAACCCTGCCTCTGGCACAGAAACTAGCTGTCCGTCGGCACACGGGATCTGTCCCCTTCCCCTCGCAGTGCTCCCTGAACACGCCATTCCCCATGCCCCGGGGACAGGCACACACAGGAAACTTCCCTTCACTTTTGAGGATTTGTTGCCCATGGCACAGAGTTTGAATAGTGCAGACCAGAGAGGGGATGCCCAAACTGACACTGTGGGGTCACATCACCCCCTTTTTTTACCCACAGCTCTTTCCCAATGCACTGGGACCTCTCCCTTTAACACAGGTAGTTTGGCCCCTGAACTCTTTTGCTTCTAGATTAAGGTGTGTGGCAAAGAAGCAGAGCTGTCCAGATGGTGTGGCTCTGGGACCTGCTTGCCCAGAGACCCCTGTTTCTCTACTGGATGGGGGAAGCAAACACTCCCTGGTCTGCTCCACTTCTCTGAATCACCCCAATCCTGCAGGAAAGGAGGCTAACGTGGAAGGGGATGCCCCCATCCTTCCTACAGGGCTCTGTCAGATAGCTCAGAGCTTATTCTTCCTAACTGTGGCTTTTTCTTAACCTGAGCAGCAGTGTGGGTCAGCAGAGCCCCCTGCCCGTGCCGTGCCACCTGTGGATAGGATTCCTTTTCCATCCCTGCCCAGAGCCATGCTCTGACACTGCTTCCAGGGGGAAGCCGGCATGCTTATAGATCCAACAACCTTACCTCTGTTTCAGCAACAGCTCTCCAAGATACAGCCTTGCCCTGGGCAGTGGCTTGCTAAGCTTCGCAGGTTCTGTGGGGCTGTGAAAGTCATGGGAGGCCTCCCAGACCCTGCCCTTGGGACTCAGCACCCACAGCCGGGGCACTTGTGCATCAGCTCTGGGGCTGCTCTAACAGACAGACCCCTCTGACAGCCCCCATCTTGCTGAGCAGCCCTAGGAGGGGATTTATCCCCTTCAGCATCAAGGACAGCAACCTCTGCACCTTGTCCTGTCTGTGGAGCCCAGGGAGCTCTGACCTTTGCCCTCCTGTGCAAAGGGGGCATGCAGGGGGCAAGGCAAACCCTGCACCTCTGCTGCCAGGGCCAGGCAGGCACAGGGCCCTGCCACTGATGCTACCCAAGGGTCATTCCTGCTGTGCTGGCAGCAAGAGCAGAGCGGGGCAGGCGTGGGAGAAGGCAGGGGCACAACACAATGCTGGCCAGACAGGCATTGTGCTCATGAAGCTCCAGCCAGCTTCTTGAAAATGTTGTCCTACTTATTTAATCTTTGGGAAAGATGTCTGATGGATTTTATAAAGTGTCTGAGTGCGGTTTATGCTCTTGGGTTGCAGGAAATTAAATGCCTTTCGGTTGTCTCTGAGGGTAGTAAAGAAAGAGTTCAGGAGCCTTATTAGACTTCATTTCCATTTCTCTCCATGTTGAAGGAATACTAAATAACTTCATCTTGGTGGATTTGAAGTATATGTCATTTGTTTATCTGCAGGACAAGCCACAGTATAGAGTATTGCAAGTTCAAAATGGAAAAATAATCTTACTCATTTTCTCATTTACTTTATTTTTCACTCTTTTCCTGTACCCATCATCCTGCAATTGTAAACAACTTGGGCAGCTGAACTACTGCTTCTCTCCAGTTTCACTGTCCTGACTCAAGTCCCTGAGACTCCCTGTAGAAATCCAGACATGAAATGGCTCCCACAAGTTCTTATGCTGGGCTCACATTTCTCAACTGAAAGTCTCCAGGAAAAAATGTTTCATATTTAATCTTCATTCTGGGCTCAGAAGAGTTTTTCTCCCATTTTGGATCATTTCCTCTAAATGTAGCAGCCTGAGGAGGGCCAGGCATGAGGCAAGAGCAGGATGAGGCCCCACAGTGACTGAACCTGCCTTTAAATTGGCCCCTTAACTCCTCCCGAGCTGTTGCACCCAGGAAGGCTCTGAGCCCTCGGGACACCAGGAATTGGACAGAAAGGGAACAACTGACCTCCAGTGAGGAAAGGCAGCTTTCCCTTGGGTTGCTGTCTGACCCTACACCCCTGCTTGTGCCATGACTTCTCAGGGCTACTGAGCAGGTAGTAGGGGTTAGTGAGAGGTGGGTGGAACTCAGGTCAGGGAACAAGGCTCCTGGGAGGCAGGAGGGGGCTGTTTCTCATTTTCCTAAAAACAGTGCAAAAAAGCCACTTGCTGACTTACTGCAAGAGATGGAATTCATGCTTTTTTGACATTTTTGTTTCCATGGGACATTCCTCTCTTATATTCTGTGTATTAAAATATATTTCAAATGATTGTTATGTCACAGGGAAATGGCATAGCTATTTTAGTAATGATCTGATTTATAGATCCATAAGCTTTAGGGCCAGAAGGGACAATTATGATCTGCAGAGCCGTGGCCAGAGTCACTTGCCTGATGATTCCCTACTTCAAGCCCAGCATTTCTGGCCAAGTGAAAATCCATCTTCACAGAGAGAAACCCTGTCAGAACCAGAAAGCACCAAATGCTGCAGAACTCACATCACCTGCAGACATCCCATAGCTGTGTGGGGTGCTTGGCAGTTGTCCCCAGCTGTCCCCAAAGCTCCACTATGGCCAGCTCCCTTTGATACAGAGCTCACTCTCCTTTAACACAGAGCTCTGTTCATAGTAGGAAAAAAACTCCTGCTTCAGCCCTTTCCTTGCAAATGTCTGGAGCAGTTTCAGAGACAGGTTTGGCTGTGGCTCTGATGCAGTTGGCGGCATCCATCGGGGCGGGAGCATGCACAGGCTCCCCCCTCCTCACCTTGTCCATTACCTGCCTTGTCCCCACAGGCCAGAGCCTGTCACATCCAGGGCAGCACAGCCAGACATCACAGACTCTGCCAGAGTCCCTAAGCATTTCATTTATTTTCCTTCCCTTTGAGCAGAAATGCCTGGAGGTGGGACCCGAGCTCTTTGCAGAGGCTGCTGCTCTGGCCATGGGGTTCTGAGGACATTGAGGAATTGCTCTGAGTTGTCCATCTTTACCTCCAGTCCTCCGTGGAATTTTACAAGTGAAGTGGGCAAAGACCAACTAGTTCCCCACATCCTGGGGCTGCGAGGGAGACACCAGCCCCAGAGCCAAGTCCCTTGTACTCACTGAAGCAGCTGCAGGCTGTTGTGGCACTGTGAGCTATTTCACCTGCATGCACAGCAGGGGATGGGGAATTAAGTGGACTCCAATTTTATCGTCAGGGTTCATTAGGTTAATTAATACTGTGGATGCACTCTGTTAATCAGCTTTGCAATGGGAGAGTGGTTCCAGCAGGAGTCGAGGAGCTGCTCAGAAGCTGCTCTGCTAATGGTGCTAAATCCAATTTCATACTATGGCAGTGCACAGGGAGATGATTAATGGGTTTCGTGTCCCCCTATCTCTGGGGGCCGTCCCCAGCTCCCCTGAAGTCAGAGGGAGCAGGTCATTGCTGGCTATCAGCGTGGCAGAGCCCCCTTTGCTCCTTGAAACAATCTC
This sequence comes from Donacobius atricapilla, assembly GCA_013397315.1. Taxonomy (NCBI): domain Eukaryota; kingdom Metazoa; phylum Chordata; class Aves; order Passeriformes; family Mimidae; genus Donacobius; species Donacobius atricapilla. The sequence continues at coordinate 248,876 of WBMY01000207.1, read as the reverse complement.
AGGATATGGGCAAGGGAGAGAAAGAGTTTTTCAGTGCCGGTGTTGATGTCCCAGTGCCAGACAGGACCAGCCCAGCTGCCCAGGTGAGCCCACCCAGGCACCCAGAAGTGCCAGGCCTCCGTTCCCACTGAGGTTCCAGCTGGCAGGGAGATGCTGATTCCGACAGCAGAGCACTCCAGTGCAGCACTGAGGCAGTCAGTGCAAGGGTTTCAGGGACTGGTAACAAATTTGCCACACAAATATATTGCTGGATTCAATGCTCTAATGCCTTTTAGAAAAGATTTGCATTTTCATATGTCTGAGAGGAAGATTAGAGACACCACCTTCAAAAAAGTTCTCATGGGCTATTCCCTTCTCTCTCCTCAGAACACAAAAAGTGACTTTGAAATATGAAACAGCATTGACTGCAAATAAGTTGAAATAAAAGTACTCGTTATGTGACCCAAAGGATATCCTGGTGGGGAAAGCTATCACCCGAACAAGGAGGATGTGCTGGTGCTGGCTTGAAGCCTAGGCTGCCTGCAGAGCAGTGACACTGTTGTCCCTGTGACAAGGGACAGCCCCAGGCTGCTGAGTTCAAGCAGGAGGAGGAAGGGTGATGGGAAAGAAGTATATTTTCCCACATAGCATGAGAAGGAGGAGAGAAGAGGTGGGCATCAGTGCATGCTGCAGTTGGGCACATTGGCTGAAGGGCCCATAAAGGTGCCTATGAAGGGCTGGTGCTGGGGATAGTAACCCTCAAAAAAGGGGCATGTTTACTGGGATTCGGTGGTTTTGGAGTGGGTGACAGGGAGAAAACTCAACCCCATCCTCTGACTTTTGCAGGGACTCTGTGCGCATCAGATAATTCTGATGTTGCTCTTTGATGAGATTATGTCTTTGGCTGGTAAAGGTAACAGCACAGACACTGTGAAACACTTTGGCTTTGCTGGCATTTGAGTCAAGACAGCCCGGCAGTCTGATTTTAAAAGTTATCAGGAAAAGACACATTATGTGAATTAAAATGTGGCTGACAGGCTCTTAACTTTTAGAAGGCAACTGAGCCAGAAGCCCTCAGCTGACAGCATTGGTGGGGTCAGAGCTTGGCATTTCTGTCAGTAACTTCACTGCTGCTGGCAGCATTTATTCCTTGACAAGGATGGGCTGAGTGGACAGGGCTGAGCTTTACAGCCTGTGCCAAGCACAGGGGCCCGAGCACAGGGGCAGAGGCTTTTCAGGTGCTCCCCTTCCCTGGGCTCAGCCAATGTCAGGTGCTCCCCTTCCCTGGGCTCAGCCAATGTCACTCTCATCTCCCCCCCATACAGCCCGTGCTGCTGGGCTGGCCAGCGTGGTGGCATCCGTGGGGTTCCTCCAGGAGGTTCCTGTCCTTGTGCCAGCGAGTCCAAGCAGCTGCACACAGCATTTCCCCCCATCATCACAGAGCTCAGACCATGGTGCTATTTTAGAGGCACAAACGCATCCTTGCGCGCTTTTCTTACAAGCAGTAATTTCAGCATCTGCTCAGGCTGCAGAAGCACCTTGTAGCCCTGGATTAGTGTGCTCGAATATTTGTTAGAGTGCAGCATTATTTTCCATTGATTCCAGGCTAATCACACAAAGAAAAGCAACATCTGCTGAGTGAATGGGCTCCCAAGGAGAATTAACCGCTCTCATGCACAAAAGAATGGGAAAGAGTTGAACCAGCAAGATTCTCTTTAGCAAGAACATTTATTTTTAGCGCCTCGTGTGGCCCAATCCCTCCCTCCCTCCTTTCTGCCAGCACCCGTTGGAGGCAGGAAAATACCACTGGCATTGGCTTTTCTCCTTCCTCCCCATCATCCTCATCCTCACATCTTGACCCCCTCACTGACTAAGCCACTCAGGAAAAAATGCAGTTTCTAGCAGGCCATCCATCTGTGGTGGACATAAACTTATTTGCTAGTAAAATTAGAGCAACTGAGATGATTTGAATCCATGCCAGGGCTCCCCTTAACACACAAGTCAGCTGCACAAAGGTGGAGTGGGGAGCCTGGGCAATAAGATGAAAGCAGTAAAGTATCCTAACAAGAGTGTAGTAATTAGGATTGGGCTGTTGGTTTCCCTTCCCAGGAAGAGGCAAGCCATAAATCAGGGAGGCATCTGCTGTGCAGGATCCAAGGGCTCTCAAAGCAGTAGGAAAAAGACATCCGTCACTGTTAGCAGAAGGAGGATTCGAGTTTAAATTACAGACATTCGAACTATGCATTTGCAATTGTTTGGAAACAAAGTTTTCCTTGATTTCTCCCTTGACTCTGGGAGGGTGCTGAGGCAGCTACAGCAGGGTTCAGTTGATACCTAATCAGGCCCCAAAAGGAGCAGAAAGATAAAAATAGATGGGGACCCCAGGGCTCTGGGGTGTAGCTGCTGCCCACACCTGCACCCACTCTCACTCTCCTTGCCTTCTTCTCTTTGTGGGCATTTTTCCACAGCACGTTTCCAAAATAACCTGGTCCTTGAAATGGAGAGAAGGCAAGAGAGGGACCGTCTCAAGAGCTTTCTTCCTGCTGAACACTTTCTCTGGCACATGTCCCATGCCACTGACCTCTCTGTGCTTCCACAGGGAAGCAGTTCCTGCATGCCCAAGGAATGCAGGCTCCTTCCCCCACACTGTCCTGTGAAACCACAGGCACCTGCTCACAGTCCAGGGCAGATCCCTGCCCCCTGATTTTGGACAGATGCCATTGCCTGGGCGCTATCTTCAGCTAAGGCTGTGAAAACGGTTCCAATTGGATCCCAGCTCCAAGCTCCTCTTGTGAGGCTTGATTATCCCCACTGTACCCCCACAGCCTGTGCCACATCCCTGTTCCCCACTCTTACCCCACTGGCATGCCCAGTGCATTGCCACATCTCTTCCCATTCCTCCTTCCATCCATGTGTCCATCTGTCCTGGCAGCAGCAAGCACCTGAGCCCCCAGGCGCCCACCTGAGCTGCTCATCCCTCCTTTCCCCAGTGTCCAGGCACAGTGGAATTATACAAATTCTGCAGTAATGGAAGCCAGGACTATTAACTGTGCTGCTTTAATTCTCCCCTGGTATTTACAGTCATTGGGATTTGGGAACTGATATTTATTATTGTTTCATCTGAATATATCTCCAGGCAAGAAAGTTGAGCTGCAAGCACAGAAATGTTCATTGCCCAGATATGAGAGGTCTCTTAGGAGAATATATCAAGAGGTACAGCATTAGCATGTAAAATATGTGGGAGTGAGAGTGAAATATTGCCTTTGCTGGCCAGCACCTATCAACAGGGTGTGGGATGGGCTGTGGGAGAAAGGCAGAGCTGAGGGAGGTTTCCCGGGTGGGGGTAGGAATTGGCACATGACCCCAGGGGTGCATATGCGTGCCAAGGTAGGGGGGTTTGCTGTGGACTCTGCCCCAGCAGGGCTGGGCACGGGGAGTGTTCCTGGGAATGCTGCACCCATCGGCAGGCACCTGTCTGTGCCACACAGGCACCGCTGTGTTCTGTGCCCCTGGGGGATTTCCACGGCCCCGTGCCCCGGGAAAGATGTGCAACCACTCCCACTGAGCCGGAGAGATCCTGTCCCAGCCCGGTGGGCTCCACAGGGCTGTCCCAGCCCTTGCCTCATCACCCTCCTAAGTTACCACATGTCAATCCCTGGATAAATGCAGGCTTGTGGCAGAATTAATCATTCTGACAGTTTACAAGGCAGTTGAAGGAAGGGGTCATGTGTCTGATTATACAGCAAATAAGCCTTGGCGAATTACAACCGTATCAAAGGTAGTTCCAATTAACTGCAGTGATCCACGGGAGAGAGCACCCAGGATAACGCCTCCTCCTCTGGCTGCTGTCCTGCCCTCGGGAACCGAGCAGTAACACGTGTGAAGATCGTAATCTGCATTCCCACATGAAGAATGCCAAGTATTGTGTTTATTTATCAGCCAAAATTGGGGGATTGCTACCAGAAGCCTGAACAGCTAGACACTGCAATTAACATATTATTTGAATATGGCTACAAGCTTGCCACACAAATGAAGAAGATGTTCTTCTTGCTCCTTAGAAGATGAGAAAAACCATACTCCTTCTTGTCTCCACTGCAACATAAAAGCCATGGCCAACATAACATCCAAAGGACTGAGATTGTAGGGACCAAATGAGCCTGGAGCCCCTGGTGCCTTGAGCACTTCCTGCGGAGATGGGAGGTCTTGCTGTACAAATTCCTCCACATAGAGACAAAAACAACCTCAAGACCTTTCTTTCTGCAGTGATTCCACCTTCAGAACAGCACCGTGACAAACTGAGAATGAATTTTGGAAGATATCATGCCCCCAGAGTGGCTGCACGTGGTGGCAGCCCTCCCTGCAAGCCCATGGCACCAGCCTCTCACTACAATGAGCATCTGTTAATACACTTACTGATTAGCTCACTGACAATTATTTCAGCTGATAAAGCCGAGAACGGTCAAGAGTGATGTTTATGCAGAGTGTGTTTCCCAAAACACCTTTTAGGGGTGTTTAATGGGCCAGTGAGATAAGAGCAAGAGGAATATTGTATGAGATAGCTCCTGTAAGGCTGTGAGATGTTCAGGGGATGTGGATGCCACTCCAACCTGCTATGGGAATATTCCTGCTCCATATGTGGAGCCCTGTGGGAAGTTCCTAGGGATGGGCTCCCACTGCCATCAGCTCCCCCCCATGGCAATGGGACTCTGGGTGCCCCAAACCTTCCAGGCTCTCACGACTGCAGGCTGTGGTGGGGCTGGCTGGGACAGGCAGGGAGCAGTGTTAATTTTCACCAGCACCTGCTCCGCTGCAGGGAGTGTATTGATTTCAGAAGCATAAAGTGTTTGTTTTTCTGAAACAAAAGTGTTTCAAAAGTTGAGGTTTGTGGAGAACTTCCAAAAACTTGGGATAATTTCAAATTGAAAGGAAACCATGGTGCAAAGATTCAAAATGTCTATGAAGACATACTCTGAGTTTTCAGGTGATTTGAGTAGCAGTCTGCCTTCACCCCACTGGATATCAAAGATGTGTCTGTGTTTTCAAAAACAGCTCTGAAGCTGTTTCCAGGCCCACCTCTAAAACAAATAAATGCATACATAAGTGTGTGCCTGATGAGAATGAGCTCTGCCAGCTCATCAGAATAAAATGTCAGCAAATGCCAGCAAGTTCCTGACCTTAATTCCAACAGACTTGCCTTCCTCCCCTTTCTGAAGTTATTTGCTTTCTTCCCAGACCTTGCTATGTAGATGTTGATGGCTGGGTTTTATTGGGCAGAAAAAGCATGTGCTGGTGGTGCTGACCTCAACACATTGCTTGGTGCTTCTGCCTCCTGGGGCTGTGTAGGTGACTGGAGGGACAAGGCGACTCCCAGCCCCAACCCACCACAGGCTCACAGGAAGCAAGCTTTGGGATGCCCTGATGCCACACAGGTGGCTCTAGTGCATTCTCCAATTGCAGGGCCATGACCATGAAAGGATGTGCTGCTGTAGGATTTTGTGGAAGGACATCAAAGCAATGGGGAGCGCCGACCTGTGAGCTGGATCCCAACTTTGCTGTGTGACTGCCCGCCTGAGGGCCAATTTGCTTTACAAATTACTGTGCAGAGCTGCAAAGTCTGCCATCTGCTCGCTTCTTCTCACAGCCATGCCCTGTGATGTTTTCCATTCCCACCTGCATCCAGCACAGTAAAAAATATCTGCACTCCTGGCCCAAAGCCCTTTTATTATTTCTCTGGGAGGAGGAGCCTCCTGCGCATAAGCAGTGTATGGGGTATTTTCCCCAAACACACTGTGCTGTGCTGCATAAATGACAGTACATTAAACCCCTTGTTTGGAGAACACAGGCAGCAAGGGAAGGGGGTCCCAGCCTCCTGGGGCTGGGGTACATTCTCACCTTTGAGGGCAGATGTCTTCTCCTCACACAATGCTGTGGCACAGGATTTGTGGGGGAAGTTTTAGGGAAGATTGCAGCTTCGTCACGCTGGCACCAACAGTGTTTGAGGTACAAAGTGCTCCACAAACATTGCAGTTTAGGTTATATAAAAGAGGTTCCTGCTAAAGACAGCGGATATTACAGTAACATGTAAGACTTCCTGGTGGAAAAAATGTGGTATTTTCACCGTGGTGTTTTTAAGGGTGAGACTAGGTGGTGCAGGCTGACACAGGCCAGGTTGCATTTATAACATATTTGTACAATATGATCTCTTTTCTAGCTCTGAGACCTGCCAAGACTTTGGGATGCTTTTGGACAAACTTAAACCACTCCGACCAATTATTTTGGGTCCTTTGCTGGTGGGGTGTGTGGCTCCCTGCAGCCCAGTGCACAGGCGTGTTCCCAGGTGGGATGATGATCATCTCCCCCTGCTTCACCCTATGACACCCCAGCTGCTGCTGCTGCTGCTGCGGGGCTCCACAGCTCGTGACGGCCCCTCCGCGGGCACACAATGACACTGGTTTTGCCTTCCTATCGCATAAGCTCCGCTAGAACATCCTCTCGACTTCAAAGAATGCCAAAGGCAGTCTGTGAATGGCAGGTGGGGCTGGTTTCCCCGGGGCTCTGGTGCAGAGCAAGGGGAGAACAAGCTACGCACAGCTACACCCCGAAAGCGGGGGAGCGGCTGAGGAAGGCGATCTCGGACCCTCCGTCCGGTTTGGCTTTTCCGTGCCGCATTTCTCGGCCTTCCCAGGAGATGGCAGGCCAGCCTTACAAATCCACATCCCGCAGATTCCCGGGAGAGGCGGCACCGCGACCGGGACAGAGCCGCCGTCCCCGCCCGCTGCCGCTCGGAGGGGTCACGGGCAGCCCCTGGCAATGCCCCAGCGGTGGCTCAGGGTCGCAGGGCCGTGTTTCCCTGCCATCCGAACCCCCGCCGTGGTGGGATCCCTTGGGCTCGGGGGACTCCTCAGCCCCAGACCGGCGGGCGCAGATGGGCGAGCCCCGGTCCCTCCACCGGGTGGGGACGGACAGGGATGCGACAACGAGCAAACCGGTTACACCACCTCGACGGGTTATTCCAGGGCTCCTAATTATTGATTTTGAATGGGAGGAGACGGGTTCTGGACTTGTAGGACAAACATGAGCGTGGGAGTTAATTTCCCTCCCTGTCCTTCCCGGATCTCCTGTACCTTGTGGGGCTGGTGAGCGCAGCTCGACACCCCGGCATCGACAGCTCGGAAAGGCTGTCCCAGCAAGAGGCGGTGGTTTGGCAGGGAGGAGCAAGGGCAGGGAGGTGCACGGTCACCGATCGCCGAAAAAAAAAAGAAAAGAAAAGAAAAAAAAGAAAGAGAGAGAAACCTCGCTGATTTTTGTAACACAACGAGAAGGTGGAATCATGAGAAGTGCCGCGGGTGTCCTAAGCTGCCTGTGTGAATGGCTGGAGCACTGCCTGATGCAGTGAGTATCCCTCAGTCGCATCTGGGGCTGCTGCTATTTCCTGTGCCCGTGGTGCAAAAGACCCACGAGTAACTGCAGAGAGAGGTTTGTCCCTTGGTTCAACCCCAATATTTTAAGAGCTGGTTCCAGGCACTGCAGCAGACAGTGAGAACAACCACCACACTGCAGAAGAAGCCAGAGGAGCAGGCTGTGGACTGCCCAGGGCATCTGTCAGGAGCCCCAGTGCTGCCAGGCAAACCCCCTGGGACTGCCTGGAAGGAGCTGGTTTGTCCCTAGGCTCTGAAGGCTTTCCATCAAACACCCATGCATGCACCTGGGGGAACATCTTCCCGACGGCACCATTCACTGGAGAGATGCTTGCAAGCCCTCCCACACGGGATTCAGTTCTTCCCCAAATCCACGGGGCTTTGCTGGCTGCGCAAATTCTACAGCCTGCAAGAATGTGTGTCTGTAATCAAATTTAGCACAGGAACAGGGCTCCAGAGAGGCTGTGGGATCTCTGTCCCTGGGGATACTTGCAGTATGCCTAGACGCAGCCTGAGCTGCTGCTCTCCTCTCGAAGCTGAAACTGACTCTGCTGGGAGCAGGCGTTGGACGAGAGACTCTCCGGGGACTTACGCGGCGTCGGTATCACTCCCAGCACCTGGGACTTCCATGTTGTCAGCCAAACCTCCCCTAGAGATAAACAGAAACCTTCAGTGAGAACCATGGAGCAGATCCCTGCTCAAGAATATTCCACCACCAGTTTCTGCCTGTCCCAGGCTGAAGTGAGTTCAAAGCAGGCGTTCAGTTCTCTGCACCATTATTCCACAGGGGTCTCTGCAGGTGCAGTCACAACTGCAACACACAGCACTGATCCTCTGCCCTCTCCCAAAACTAGGAGTAAAAGTTTTCAAGAGCCCAGGGCTCACTGGTATCTTACTTTCAGAGGGAAATAATCCCTTGATTCACTTGTCCAAGCGCTGACAGCTCTGTGAAATCCCACCCTGGGTCTGGCATGGGGAAACTGGCTGTACAACAGCCGTTCACATACACCTCTCATGGCATGATGGAGCACAGGGATTTCTCAGCTTGTCATGTAATTGTCTGTGCCCAGACTGTCAGCTGAACCTCTGGGGGGGGGGTGCGAAGCCCATTCCATTTTGAGTGGAACAATACATTTTTCAGATGTGGCTGAAGTGCTGTGGCTGGCACTGAACCATCTTAGAAACTCAAAGGAAGTTTCAGCACATCGATTCAGGCTGAAAAATCAATGGCCCTGGATCTGTTCTGCCTGGGGAAGGATCAACAGTCTGTGTTGCTCTTTCCACTGCAGTCATTTGGAACCCTGAGGGAAGTGGGCTCTGGCTGTAGGAGCATGCAAGCATGGCAAGGAAAGGGCTTTGGAAATGGTGGTTCTCCTGTGGAGAGGAGTGCTTCTGAGGCCAGTGGTGGCTCTTCAGGCACGCTGCAGGGAGATGAGCTCTGCAGCATCCGTAAATATTCAAACACAGAAGCTTGGAGCCCTACCTGAGGGTGCACTGTGTATGTGAGGGTAAGGGATGCAACAGCCCGGACTTGAGGTCAAATATATGTGAGTTGCTCCCTGAACAACTGGAAGGTAGCTCTGGGCTGCTCTCAGTGGGTGGGAAGCGTATTCACAGCTTTGAGGACATTGGTAAGGGAGATCCCAGTAGGGCCGGGGGGTCTGGTCTCAAGACCTGATCTTTCTTTAAGCGCAAGATGGAGATTTTCGACTTCCAGCCTGCTTGGTTCCCACCGTGTCCGGCACTGAGACAAAGATTTGCGCGCGGAGTTCCTTGGCGCGGCTCCCCAGCCCGGAGGGATGCGGGTCCCGCTCCCAGCAGCGGCCTTGCCCCGCGCTGCCCACCCTCCCCGAACCGCTCCCATCGCATCGTTTCCCATTATNGGGCTCGGCGGCGGCGGCAGGGCCGAGTGGCTGCAGGGCTGCCCGGCCGCGGGGCCGCCATGCCCGCCAAGTCCAAGTACAACCTGGTGGACGACCGGCACGACCTCCGCATCCCCCTGCACAACGAGGACGCCTTCCAGCACGGCATCTGCTTCGAGGCCAAGGTGGGCGGTGGGCGCGGGGTTGCCGCGGGTGTCGCTGCTGGGCGCTGCACCCCGGCGCTCCGGGATGCCCGGTTTTCCAGTTCTCTCTTGGCGTAGCTGTGTGGGTTTTCTGCTTTCCCCGGAGCCCTTCCCCTTGGTGTTGCCTAGTCTCCCCTAAACTCCGCTGCGGAGTTGGGCGAGGCTTCCACCCTGTCCGTAGGGATGCCCAGACTGGTGGGATGGGTCAGGCTGGAGTGGGGTCGCCCTCCTGCTTGACCCCAGCATTCCTCCCTGGCCCTGCATCCCTCCAGGGCTCCGCGTGGTGTTTCTTGGGGACGCTGGCCCCAAAAGCGGGGTCCGTGTGCGTCTTCCCAGGCAGGGAAGAGTAGAGGGCTCAGGCTGAGCTCTGCGGCTCCAGCGCTGTGGGCAGTGCTGGAGCGCCGCCGGGATGGGACACGGGGCATTGGGGTCTGCAGGATGCCTGGGACTCTGCTGCTCCTCTAGTGCGAGCAGCCTCGGATGAACTCGGATGAAGTGTGTGCCATTTGCTGTGCAGGCGGTCAGGGACACACACCCGAAATAAACGCCTGCTATTTCTCTTTACGCATATAAGCCAACCTAGCTAGCGGAGTGCTCTTTTCTTTTTTCTGTTGGGACTTCTCATTCTGTCGCCCCACGTCGGCTGTGGCTTCCCGCGGGCTGGCGCTTGCCATCTCGCAGCAGGCTGGCAAAAGCCAAACTACCGAGCAAGGCACGCTGGCCAGTAGGAAATTGGGAAGAAGCTGGCCAGGAGATTTGGAACGGGGAAACATAAAATCCTGCTCCGTTTGCTTCTCCCGGGGGTCACGGTTATCATCCCACGGAGATACTCAGGAGAGGTTTATTTAGGAGAAAAGCCTGGTGTAAAAGCGTTTTGAGCGGCAGGAAGACAGGCATCTGTCGCGCATTGTTGTCTTCGGAGAACATGTGCTGTCAGGGGAAGGAAATTTGGCATTTAATTGTGTGCGATGCCCTCGGGGCAAGGCTGCGGCTCGTCGGAGGGTGTCAAATGGTTATTTTCCGTCTATTCTCCGGGCCGGGAGGTGCGTTCCTCTGCAGAGGCCATCACCTGCCCGACGGCAGGCACTGTGCTGCAGAGAGCAAACCAGCTGAGGAACTGTTTATGGAGCAAACTTAAACCTGCTTTGCAACTATTTCCTAGGTGAAAGGAAATTTCAAGCTCAACTTTGCAGCCTTTTGCTCCTGGGTGGTTGGAGCCGACTGCTGTTTTGCTGCCAGCACCTGCTCGCCCCTGACCTGCGGGGAGGCTGCAGAGCATCTCACCTTCTAAATCCTGGGTGCCTCTTCCATGCCAGGTTCGGGTGACCCAGCTTGGGGGGCTGGAGAGTGGGACAGGGCGCAAGCAGCCCCCGGGTCTGCTCGTGGCTCATCTCTGCTCCACGCTGCTGGTCTGGCTGTGTTAACGCAGTGCTGCATGTTAGCCTTTGTTAGCTCCTCTTTCTCTTATTTGGTATCCGGTAGCACGCGCTAACGCCAAGCACAATCTGTACGAAACCCAGCTTCCCAATTCCTGCGTTTCTCCAGCAGCCCTTGATGCCAGATACAGAATGCAGATAGCTGAGGTAATTACTCTAGCCTTTTATTAGATTGCTGGAGATTAATTAAATGCTTACACTCCTTTACTTCCTTTTATCCCCAAGAATCCCAGGCGCTTACACCCGCGCAGCTCGTGTTGCAGCCAGGCACCCAGCACGAGTTGCAAGAATGTGGAACTCTGATTTGGAGCAGAACTTTGGGGGAAGATTAAACCGGAAAAATGCTTGTCTGGGGTGTCGGTACTTGAGTGGCTGCCACCTCAAATCCTCCTGAGATAGTGATAATGCAGGCAGTGGGGATGCTGGTGTTACAGCTCAGCAGCTGGACCAGTGCTCTTTGCTCCAGCAGCCTGAGATTCCTGACGAGCTTGCTTGGGGCTCACTGTAGGGGGGGGAATGTGAACCTGAGTCAATATCTGCTGATTTATTGCTTTAATTTTTTAACTGTATTTTTACACTCAGACCTGCTGTGGTCTTTTAGTGGCACGTGTGGTGGATGTGGTGCATGTTTTGGTCCATCAGCAGCAGCTGGCATCCGTGCTGTTGTCCCCTTTGTCTCTCTCCTGAGGGAGTCTTGGCATGGGGAGTGACTGGGTGGCCACAGGCAGTCAGAATTTGAACCTTTGTCAAGCAGAGGGTGATGGAATTGATGTGAGGCGAGTGGTGCTGTCACTTGAGCTGCGATGCCATCAGGAGGCTTGGCTTGTGCCTCTTGTCCCCACTGGAGCCACTTGCAGCCATATGTGCTGACACAGGGTCACCGAGTCAGAGCAAAATGTCCCCTAAGGATTATGTTAATCCATTTTCTGGAGATAAATACAAGAGCTGGAAAATCCCACTCCATCTTCTTAGGAACAGTAATACACATTTCACACATTTGGATCTGTTTTCACTGGGCACTTCTCTTGGCACCAAACCCTGCTGTATCCCAGAGATGCCTTGGTCAGGCTGCAGGGAATCGGAGGGGCTAGCTCTGAAGGAAGGCAGGACATTTGTTTTCTTCTGTGTCTTGCAGTCTGAATTGTTGATTAAAATCAAAAGCCTGACCTCTTGGGTTACCTGAAACATTTGGATGAAAGAATTGGGAGCTGCAGCGTGGTGCAGGGGAACGGACAGGATTTCCCACTTGTGCAGTAGTTTTCTGGTTAAATAAATGGGGATGTAGAGAGGAAAGACACTTCCTGTTCTCTTCCACCTCCATGAGAAGGAGACGGATGTGAGCTTACTCCTTATCTTCCCAAAGCCCTGGTGCTGCAGGACAAAACCCAAGGGCCACCTTGTGCAACACCAGCAATTCTGCATATTCAGAAATTATGACTCAGGCTACTCCAACACCTCCAAAGAGAGCAGCAGGCAGAGGGAATGGCATGGTGGAGCCTGGCACTGGACTGCCAGAAACCCCACACTCTGTTGGAGTGCTGGTGCTGCTGGGTTTGCTCAGGGAAGTTGTTACTATCCCTGTCCTGGGAGCTGGGGCTGGGCTGGGGCCTCCTGCCCCAGAGATCTTGTGGTCCAGAGCAAGGTCCCACCTACCAAATTCCCATTATTTGGAAGCAGCTATTACTCCTTCAGTCCCATTAATCCTTTCTCAGTGCCTTGATGTACATGCTTTCCAAATAAGGGGCAAATGTGTGTGCGGACCTTTTCTGGTGCTCCCCTGTGTGCAGGCAAAGGGAGAAGTGGCTGCACAAACACATCTCAATCCTTGGTAGAGCCAGTGCCTGTGGTCTGGGACTGCTGTGGGCCTGGGCATCCCATGTGCTGAAACCTGCTGCTCGTGATACCAGACCTGCTCGCAGGCAAATGTGGGATTGGAGTTCTGTGAGGGTTGCTGTTCTGTGCAGCAGGTGGGGGTTTTGTGTTTGGCTGATGGGGTGGGGGTTTTTTTCCCTAAGTGGTCTTGGCAACCAGGCACTTTTCTGTCATTTTTGTCAGAAAATGCTTTTCTCTGCTTCCGTGCGTGGGAAACTGAAGTTGAACTGAGCATCTGCTGCTATCTATGTTTGGAGATGGGACATGGAGGAGACTTAAGTCTGATCCCTTATGTCCCTTCCTCTGAACCTCTCCAGCCCACCTGCCTGCCCCCCTCCAGGGGCTGTGAGCACCGGCAGGTGCTGCCAGTTGCTCCAAAGAGAAATCCTTTATCAGGAAAACGATTGTAGCCTCAGGTGAGAACTAAGCAGGGACTGACTACACGTGTGTTTCCACTTGTGTGCATATTTTTATGTACGTAGAGGCTGCAAATAACAGCGTTGGAAGTGAACTGAATTGCAGGCAGCCCTGATTGAGGTTTCAGTTCCCTTCCACTGCTTTAGGCTCCCTTCCCAGCGAGGGTCCCTTTCCTGGAGGGCTGGGAAGCAGAAGACAGGTTGTGTGATGCTCTACACCAGTTTGGCTGGCTGGGAGGAAGTTGGCAGCTCTCTTTGGAGGCTGTTTGTACTGGCAGCTCTGGTGTGCTGTGTTGGGGCTGCTCAGCCCAGAGCAAAGCTGCAGTGTGCCTGAGCCCGGGATTGCTCGCTCCAGGCTATAAATAACCTTCCCAAGTCTACAAAGGTTCTTGTCTGAAACAGTGGCATATTTCTGCCATACTTGTTAAGTCAGTTCATAGGCTGCTTAGTGGAGCTCTTAGCAAAGAAAACTCTGCCTGGCTTTGGCAAAGCCATGTGTGCCCAGGCTGTGGGTCCCAGGTGGGTGGCACATGGCTTTGCAGATGCCAGGAGGGCCCACGGGAGCAGCAGTGGGGGTGGGATGCTCCCAGCCCTGCTTTCTGCAGTGCTCTGGGCTTGCACATCCCTGTTGTAGCTGGGTAGAGGTGCAAGAAGCTCAGGCCCGGTGTGAGGGCAGCTGTGGGCAGGTGGGGAGGAAAACATGGTGAGTGGACAGTCCTGCTTCACTGGCATGGAAAAACTTCATCTCTCCTTGGCACCTGCTGGGTCTGTGCCCTGCTGGCCCTGGTGCACGGTCACCTGCAGCAAAGGTGTCCCCTTTTCAGGTGAGCCCTGTTTTGGCTGGTGGGAGGCGAGGGTGGGTGTGGTGTTCATGGCTCTGGTGCCCCCAGAGCTCTGTGTTTCTGACACTTGAGCCCCAGGGCAGCTCCTAAGCAGGACAAGTGCTGCTGGGACCAGCAGACACGGAGGCACTGCTGTCCTTAAGGGTTCTGCCTGCCTGCTGTAAAGGTCCCTGGTGTGTCAATGCCCAGTGTCCAGCTACATGGCTCTGGATGGCTCTGACACACTGCCTCAGACTACCTGGGTGTGTTGTCCTTGGGATGCAGAGCCCTGCTCAGGGAGGAACTGGGCAAGGCTGAGGTGCCCAGCCCAGCAGAGCACCCATCTGCTGGACTCAGAATAGAAGCCAGGGCCTTTTTCCATTGAAGTCAGCTAGCACTGTGAATTTTCCAGCCCTTTTGGCCTCTGAGCCTGCACCACCACAGTCTGAGTAAACTTCCCCCTTTCCACCCAGCAAGGCAGGGTGTTCCTGAGGTGCAGGGCGGAGCAGGGGCCACGCCAGCCCAGACCCTTGGCTCCCCAGGCTGAGGCCATGCGTGGGCAACTGGAGAGCAGGAACAGTGGGAAAGGCAAAGTCCTGGGAATGGATTTCTCCCTGCTTTCCCTGACAGCAGCAGCCTGGGGAGAAGCCGTTATCAGCCAGACTGCAGACAGACTGGGTGTTCCCCGGGTGCTGGAGAAAGAAGGAGGTTTCAGACTGGTGCCCGAGCACTTTGTCCCTCACTTCATGGCACAGCTGTGTGTGGCAGGGTCAATGTCCTTGGGGCAGGCCTCACGTGTCCCTGGCCTCTGTAGAAATTTGGGGACCTTTGTGCCCCACATCTGGTGCCTCCCATCTGGCTGCTGGTGCCTCTGGTAACCCCTCCCTAACTTGGGGGCAGGACCCCTCGCCCGGACAGGGCTCTCCTGGCACTGAAGACGGCCTGAGGCTGGTGCCAGCATGTCCCCCACCCTACTGCCTGCCTGCAGCTCCCATAGAAAAGCAGAGGCTCCTCATCTGTGGCAGGGTCTCTGGCTCAGGGTGGGTCTGGAAGCTGGCAACCAGCTGCCAGCCAATGCAGGCTCCCCGGTAAGCCAGGAATGATTCAGCCCTGACCTTTGCACGCAGTATTGGGCTGTCGGAGCGGCAGGAAGGCGGCATCTCCTCCCCAGGAAGGCTTTGGCTACCCACCTCTGCCCACCACCGATCTCATCAACACCCCTTCCAAGGTGTCCCTCGGCAGTGATGCGATTGGCCTTCGGTTTTCCGAAAATATCTGCCACCTGCTGTCACAGAAAAAGCAACTTCTCAAGAAAAGTTGTTTCTGACAGAGTAGAAAATGAGCAGTATTCAACAGCCTCGAGGAAAAATGAGAAACTGAGTGACTTGTGCAAACAGTGCTTTGGCAAAGTGCTCCCCTTTGTTTTCTGTTTAAAAAACAATTTTTTTTTTCCCTGGCATTTCCCAGAACTGGGCAGATCTTTCGTAAGCCATGGGCAGAAGGTGCAGTGGTGTAGGCTGTGTGCAGGGGCCCCTGCCCACTGTGCCTAGGACAGAGAGGAGAGCCTGTTTGCATGGGGAGGGGACAGCAAGCAGAGTCCCTTTGGCTGCTGAGCAGCCTGATGGGTGCTGCCACCTCCCACGCCAGGGGGAAGGATTGTCCCTTCTGGGGCCCTGGAAGGATGGATAGAAGGCTGGATCCCAACGTGGGGATAAGGAGCAGCGGGGTGTATGAAGGCCCTACAAAAGAGGTGCTTTGTGCTGGCATCACAGCCTGGAGCAGCACTGTTGGCAGTGTGCGGGCTGCCTTTGTGGGGCTGCCAGGGCGCCTGCTGCTGAGGGACCCCCTCGGGTGGCTTTTCTTCCCCTAATTAGGCTGGGGAGGAAGAGGCTGCCCAGGACAGCCCGCAGGGATTTGTAACCCGCTGATACCAGTTGGCTCCCTTGGGTGTGGGACTGCAGTTCTGTCCTCCCATCCTTTGGCAGGGTGGTGGGGCCGTGGATCTGGAGACGATTATTTGGAAAAGCCACATCCTGCTTATGTACACGTGTTCTCCCCCTTGGTTCATGGGGGCTTGGGGAGGGCGAGTTCTTTCATGGCTTTATTTTCTTCGTCAGCTCTTTTGCACAGCTTTATTTTCTTCCCTTTTGTCTCGGGCACCTTCCTTTCTCCTTCCTGCCTCCCTTTGCTGTGAGGTCAGCTCGCTGGCATGGATGCTGGCCCAAGCCCTGGGAGCCAGGACAACGGCCCCTCCAGGGACCAGGACCACCACCGTGTGCCTGGCACCTCGCTGGGGGCACACGTGTGTTACAGGAAGGCAGAAATCTGTGCCTGCAGTGCCCGTGCTTGGGGGTCTGTGAGCTCCTGCCCTGGCAGACAGGGGGCTCAGTCTCAGGGGTGGGGTGAGTGGGCAGTATTGCACTGTGGAAGCTCTGGCTGCTTTGCTTATCCTCGTCTTTGCCTCACCTGCTTGTTCCCGCATCTATTCCCATAATTAAAATTGGTGCTGTGAGTAGGAGGACTGGAGGAGAGTGGAGCAGGAGCAGCCCTCGGTGTGCTCACTGCCTGCAAATCACTGCTGAATATGGATGGTTTCTCAGACCATCCCCCCAGCTCATCTGGGAAGCTGTTTAGCTGGAAGACCAACCCCCAACTCCACATTTTGGGGGGATATTCACCACATTGTGAAGAGAGGACACTTGTCACATGTGATTTCTGCCCTGAAGGCAAAAATGATCCAGAGAGACTTTGTCCATCTGCTGAGTGGTGTGAAATGTGTAAAAAATACCTGCCTCCAGAGTAGAGGGAGTGGGGGGTGTTTTTGGGCCTGTAAGCATGGTCATTGTGGGCTGTGAGCCCACACTGCGGCTGAATGTGCCATGGGCTCTCATGGGAGCACCTACAGGCTGTGGAATACAGCAGGATGCTCTGGAAACCAGGCTGGGGAGCAAAGGTGAATCCTGCAGGGTTTGTGACCTGTACCCCTGGGTTTGGGCACATGTGGACACGAGCTGGGGCACAGATAGGACAGCGCCAAGACAACCCTGCTGCTGATACTGTTTCTCAGGAGGCCAATCCAAAGAGGTGGTGCCTGGCCCAGAGTGATGTCCGCCTGTGCTTGCAGGGCCCCCCAGCCCTGCTGGGTTCACATACGCAGTTGTGGCTGTGAGGTTTGGTGGGCAGCCAGGAGCTTGGCATGGCTGGGGCTCCTGTGGCTGTGGGAGCCAGCGGTGCTGCAGCTGTCTCCTGCCCAGCTGGCACTGCTTGCCCTGTCCTTGGGCATGGCTGTGTTCTGCACCTGCCTGGGCAAGGAAAGCACAGGGGAAGGAAAGTGATTACCAGGCAGTGACCTCATACATCTGGAAATAGCTGGAAGACAGGCTTCCTCTGGCTGCAAAAGTCTGTCCTTCTCCTCACAAGGATAAGAATCCCGCTTCCCCAGGTGGTCCCTGGCAGAAAAGTGATGTAGGGAGGCTTGGTGGGGAAGTAGAACAGGGGTGTTTGCCTGGCAGAGCAGGATGGGGAAAGGCTTCTTCCTTAGGTCCTGAATGGTGACTGCAGGTTGGAGGTTCCAGCTACCTCTGCCCTCCTCCTCAGCTCCTGCTTTTTACTGATGATTTCCAGACCTTGCCTCAGAAAAGGGGATGTATTGATGTCTGAGGTGCCTCTCCCAGGTGACCTGCCCCTTTGAAGGGGTGGCAGACTCTGTGTAGGGAATGTGACAGAGAACTTGCCGAGAGCTGTGTGCCCTCAGTAGGGCAGTGAGGGGCCGGGCATCATGGGCTGTAATTCCCTCTTACATAAGGCTGCCCTGCGCAGCCTGCATGGCATGTGATGGACACGCCAGCTGTTTGGGGCTTATTTTTATATCTTCTCTCTGCACATCTCCTCCAGCACCAACTGCCCTGTGCTGGTCACTGGACACCTGCCTCTGTGTCCCCCGCAGGCAGGAGCTGCGTGTCTGTGGATGGCCTGGCCATGGGGGGTTAGCAAGGAGGGCTCTCAGAAACACGGGGCTCCCTGCGTTTGTGTCCCAGAGGGCCCTCTGGGGCAGCTCACACACAAAGCTCAGGCGTGGTCGTGCATCCCCTGCACCGTGCCATCCCTCCTTGGAGGTGACAATCCCAGTGCAGGGGAGCTGGAAGTCCCGCAGCAATGCTGGGGGAGAAATAAGCCCTCTCAGCAGCCTGTGCCTGAGCACGTGTTCAGACACTCAGGCACCCATCTTGGTGCTGCTGCTGGGAACCAGCCACCTGGGCTTTTGTGGTGTCAGCAGAGGTTGTGGCCACATTCCCAGGAACACGTAGCCCCACTGGGTTTGGTGCCCATGCTGTGCTGCCCAGGGTTACATCAGCCCTTGTGTCGAGAGGAAGCGTGGGAGCATGGAGGGCCAGTAAATAGGCTCAAAACGCTTTTCTTCTAACTACACATTATTAGTGCTCAGCTTTGACTCTTCATGGCTTGTCTGTTTTCTGATCCTTCTTCAGAATCTGCCCTCTTCAATTTTATTTTTAAAAAGGTTTTGTTCCGCGTCTCTCCGTGCTGGGTCGCAGTGGCGCTGCCTTTGGTCCCCTTTGAATAGCAGAGCAGCTCCTTTATTCTAAAGGCTTGGCCTGGAGGCTCAGCATTCCTGCAAAAACAGCCACGGGTTTGGCAGGGCTGCAATTAAATAATGGTGGGCCTGTCACAGGACAGGTTGGTCCGGCTATTTTAGGGATATTCCAATATCCAGGTCTGTAGATAGATGACTCACTGCAACCGCAGGGTTATTTGCTTATACCTCTGTGCTTTGATCATGGCCTAGATGAGTGAATCCTGCTGGCCTGGTGCTGAAGTTATTGCTAGAAAAAGGGGTTTTGACTACTTGCAGTGTTGTGGTGAGAGAACAACTTCATGGCAGGAGGCATGCAAGGATTCAGGTGCGGCAGGAAAAATGCTGCTCGTTCCCCAGAAGTGACCCTGGGTTCCTGCAGTGGATACCACTGAGGCCATGGTGGGACCATGGGGTTCCCAGTGCTGTAGGAACCGGACTAATCTCCATTCTTTCCTTGCAGTACATCGGGAGCCTGGATGTGCCACGGCCAAACAGCCGGGTGGAGATCGTGACGGCCATGCGGCGCATCAGGGTGAGTGTGGCCAGGCTGCTCCTTCCCCTTCCCCATCCCAGTGCCTGGGCTTCTCCTCTGTGTGCTCCTGCAGCTTCGTCTCGCAGAAATTCTGTCCTCCAGTGTAATCATAACGCTGTTTTCCCCTGTCTCTGCTGCCATCTCCGTGTCACCTGGGCACGATGCCCGCAGGCTCCGTGTGGCGCAGAGCCCTGCTTGCAGCACGGCTGTCCCCCGTGGTACCCGGGTACCTGTGGCTGCGGCCTGAGCTGCTGCAGGGCTGTGTCTGGCTCCCAGTGCAGCGGAGGCAGGGCTGGGCTGGGAGGTGGATGCGGGGTGTCAGGCTGCTGGCACCCGATGGGAACTGTAGTGAGTCCAGGACCGGGAGCATTTCCTCATTTGTCAGTCCCAGTAACAAAGTAACAACAAGCTGCTCCTGCAAGAGTTTCCCTGGGGTTTTACTGCTTGTGTAAGAGTTTCAGCAGCGTGAAGATTCAGGGGCTGCCTGGATATGGCAGCAGGCTAGTGCTAAATGGCAGTGTGCAAATTAAAGTGCAGAGTAAGGAGCTCTGGAGCTGGCCAGCAGTGAGCTTGGTGAGTAGGTCAGGGGGTATCATCTGGTAATGAAGTCATCTGGCTTCCCAAAATACTTACAGTCAGGATGTGGGGCACCCTTGCTGTATAGTGCTGGGCCAATAGCCCAGAGAGGAGCTTTTCTTCTGCTCCCCAGCCTCTGGCCGCCAAATCTGCAAGGTGTTCAGAGGGGGTTGGAAGGGTAGCAAACCCTGCACCCCATAACTCGCAGCCCCCCCAGGCTGAAAAAAGCAGGAGCTTGGCTGCTCTTCAGCATGGGGCAGCCCTTGGGGCCAGGCTGGTCCTTGGCGTGGAGTCTGTGGCCGCAGGCACAGGTGATTTGGTCTGTCCTTGGGCCACAGCAAGGAGTGTGCCCTGTCCTCCAGGGATGTCTCTCTCCTGGAAATAACAGCCTGAACTGAAAGGGCCTGAAGGCACTTGCACGGACATTGGGTAAGGGATGAGCTGGCTTTCTGCTGGTCTCATGGGATCCCATAAGCACCAAAGCTGCTCCCATTCCTGAGCAGCTGCTTCAGAGCTCTGCTCCTCTCAGCCCTTCATGCAGACCCTTGCTGAAATCTCATTTTCTCTTTCACCACAGGAGGAGATGAGTATCATATCCCAAGGTAAAGAGTGTCACATTCAAAGGACAGAGATTTCAAGGCTCTTTGTTTCACACTTTCAGGGTGTAAATAGTTTGTGGACTTTCCCCAACAGCTTTCCTACCTGCTGTCCTGTCCTCCCCATGAGGGTTAATGTTGTGACGGGGCATGAGCTGGGAAGGCTTTTATGGCCTTAGGTTTGCTCACCCTGTGTCCAGACAAAGTTTGGCACAGAGCAACTGTTATGTCATCAAAGCTCTCATAAACAGCATTTTCCTTCATTGCCTTTCAAGATAAGACTCTTGAACAAATGTACCTCCAGGCCCAAAATCACAGAACTCCATCTCAGTGTGGAAGGGCTGGCACAACTTTGTGGGCTTAAGTAAACCTTGGGGGAAAAATAAGAACACCAGAATGCCCTTGTTGACCAGTATAAATAAACTGAAGCACAGTCTAGAATATTCATAGGTGCAGCTCTGAGTGGCAGTGAAAGGACACAGAATAGGGTAAAATAATGCTTTCTCATGGTGATAATGTGTTTGAAGCATGTGCACAGGCTTTCTTGACCTAGTGTAAGACAGGAGAGATGCAAGTCATTGAAAGGCCATGACTTTGCAGATCAAATCTGCCAGAGAGACTTTGAATGTCTGTTTATTTGTTGGGGGGGTGCTGCGTGTGAGGGGGATGCCAGGATGGTGGGTTTGATGGCTGTTTACATGCAAAGCCCTCCTCTGGTGTGCTGTGCTTTGCCATGGCTGGGTGCCTGGCAGCAGGAGGGACCACAGCATTGCTGAGGGCATTTCTGGCCAGGCTGGGTGCCAGGAGCTCCTTTCAGTTTGGCTGCAGCTGAGGGAGTGCGTGTCCTCCTTACAGAGCACAGTACCTTTCTGCTTTAAGGCATAAAATAATCCCATAATACTAGCATGGGGACACCAGAGGAAGAAAAAAGTTTATTTAGGTGCAGAAAGCAAGCAGTGGGAGATGGTCAAGTGCAGGCAGCAGCAGTTTTGTGTGTAGGGTGTGAAGCAGCTGCTGACCCTGAGGTTTGTGTGGTTTTTAATGCAGTCCCTGTTTTAGGGGGAGGGTGCGCTGTCTCAGTTTGTTCCCAGTTAGTCACTGCTGATGAAGGGACCCTCACCATCCCCTCTGCTGCCTCAACTCCCCTTTCTCAGTGCTGCCTTCACCATAGCTGCTCTCTAGGCTTTGCCTCTATTTACCAAGTGATTTGAAAAATGGCCCTGCAAAGAAGTGAGGATGCTGTCTGCCCGAGAGCGGGGATCCCAGTGGGGAGAAAGCCTTGGAAGCCCCCCATGACTGTCTGGGCTGGAAACAGGGAGGGACTGGGACAGCAGCAGCAGCACCTCCTGTAGTGCACCAGCAGCACCTCCTGTAGCACTCCCCCACACTCGGGGCCTGGGAGGTCCTGGTTTCCTGTTTAGATGGAGACCTGACCCTTTGGGGGCACAGAGGAGGACAGTGCATAGCTGACATTGCTGGGATGCCTGCCCCAGGCAGGCCCACCCTGCAGAGCAGAGCCATGGGTGGGCAGGAAGCTCCACCTGAGCAAGAGGGGCAGGTGAAGCCCAAAGCTGGTCCCTTTTGTGGGTCCGGAGTGAGAGGAACTTTAAACAGGGGGTTGGTGTTGCAGACCACGGATGCCATCCCCTTCTCCCCACTGCTGAAGGGCTGGTGATGCCACGGCCATCGTCATAGTTCTGGCCAGAGGGAGTTTCTGTCCAGAAGCAGGGGAATGTGGAGAATTCTCGGGATTTTCGCAGCTCAGCTCGGGTGAGGAGGGGAGGTGCTCAGCTGACTGCCTCTGCTTTTCCTTCCTGCATGGGCTGGGCTTGTGGGAACACAGCCCTCTCTGCACTGCACCTTGGTGTAAATCCCTGGCCCTGAAATGGCTCGGTGGAATGGGACATTAGCTATGCTAAAGATGCACTTGGAGAGCAATTTCGTGAGCATTTGCTGCAGCTTTCTTCCAAACACTACATCTGTCCTGCCGACCACTGATGGCCACATAGGTAATAGAGTAGACCAGGGCTTGCTTCCTTGGCAAGCAAAGGGGTTTCTGTTAGTACAACTGGCTCCCATCTCCTCAGCCCAAACAGGCTGACCCAGTCCTTGTTGCTTCATCCCCTGAACTGCTGGAGTAGGTTGGCTTTCCAAATGCTCCTTGGCTGCTCTGGCTGCAGGATATAAGGAGCTGATCTGTAAGTCCAGGAAGTCACCTGAACATCCAAAAGCCCCAAACTAAGAGTGGTGTATCTTCCCAACCCTTAGGATTATGAGCTGTTGCAGATTTTAGTTGAAAGTGCCTGAGCAGGTGGCAAGATATCTTTTTTCTTCCCCTCCCTTCCCCGGGAGCTCATGGACCCTAAAATAACAATGACAACTGTATATATTTTACATTGTCATGATGTAAATTCATGCGCCTGGCATGTCTCTAGGGCAGCCAGCACTGCCAGGCTGGGGCTTGGTGCCCAGGGTTTTACAGAATTTGGAATCAGCCCTTTTGGATTGCTGAGTGCAGCTGTGATCCAGGTATTCTATGGAGCCAGAAAGGATGAAATCCTATATAGGCACTTCTTAAAAGCTGCCTCTGTGGAAGTCTTCTGCAAGGCTGTTTCTGGTTAGTGTCCAGCTGAGTTTTGCAGGCTCAAAACAGGGAAGCATTCCAAGCACTTGAAAATCTTGCTCCTCTACACCTCCTACTCTCTCAGGTACATCTGATTTTGTGGGACTTCTCCTACTTTGCATAGCTGAGTTCAATTTTAGCAAATTGGCAAAATTGCTGAATTTCTACAAGCTTGTGTAAAGCAAGATTTCGCATCCTCTGCAGGCCACAGGTGCAGTTGAACTGGTGTGAAAATTGATGTGTGTGGCCAGTTATTGGTGTAACTCTGAGCTCATTTAATTAGACTGTTTCTCAGCTATCCCTGCTCTTGCCATGGTGAGTTTTTAGAAGCATGAGGCCATTTACAGCAATGCCTTCCTTTTTTTCTTCTTCCTTTATTTCCCCCTCTTCTCTCTCCCTGTGCTCCCCTTCTGTAAAGCAGAGCAGGATTTGGGAGCAAGCTGGCCCCGCCTGCCTGAGGCAGCCCACCCGTCTGTCTGTGAGGACCAGTACAGTGGGAAGTGGGCTGGCCAGGAGATGCTCTGGCTCTGGCCACCTGAAGAGCACAGCCTGCTTCGTGCCAAGTCATGGCACTCGGTGCAAGGTGAATTATTGACAAGCTAATGACTTGATGTGGTTATCCAAGATGAACAAGATTATGTTGTATTAGATCTGGGAGGAACTGAAAGTATGTCTGTAATAATTTCAGTTGCTCTTTCAGTGCTCTGACAGATACAGTAAAGAGGTGAAGCGTTCTGGCCATGCTTGTATTTCTCCTGGCATTACCAGTGCCACTTAATGTCATAATAAAATAATGGCTACTCTGGTATTGCTGCCAACATAGCATGAGATAGGCCAGGAACTCATCCTGTGGTTAGTATTTAATAAATAAACTGGTTAAATTAGTACCCAGATTGATTAAAGCAGCCTTTTGTCCAGACTGCCCACATTTCCAGGAGAGTAGACCAAAGCCTGGTGACCCTGGCTTTATAGCCTGCCTTAGGGTCATGGCCAGGACGGGGCGAGTGTTTTCCAGTGGAGCTGTGGGCTCCAGTGGAGTGCTCTCCAGTGGAGCAGTGAGCAGTGTGAGTTACAGTGCACAGAGTACAATGAGTTCAGGAAGGTAAATGGCTCTGTGTGGCAGAAGACGGGCATCTGGGCTGTTGAAGAGGTGTGAAGTGTGAGCCATTGATGCTGGGACATTAAAGCAAGGGCTGAGCCCTGGGGGAAGGCACTGAGAGAGGGATGGGGCTTGGGGCACTTCGCAAAGGCACTGAGAGCAGTGAGACGGAGCCAGCAGAGGCTGTGTGGCTCCTGAGCGTGCTGGGTGATGAAGGCCGGAATGTCTGTGCTCAGGCAGCCGTGTGACCCGCTTGGTGCTGGGCGGCGGAGGGACGGGCACGCTCCCGGTCCCTGCTGGCTGCCCGCATCAATCAGTCGTGATCAGCTCATTGCCCTGCGGCTTCCAGCAGTGCCCTGGCCAAGAGTTCTCTGCCAAACCGGCGACAGCAGCGTGTCCCTCGTGGCTAGGCTCCAAAACAGGGTGCAATGGCCAGCCTGGGGCAGGAAAGAGCAGGGGGTTCCCAGCCGGATGGACTGCTCAGTCGTGGAGCTAGTGAGGATGAGGGAAACTATAACCAGGTGCGGGAGTGTGGTTTGGGAAAGCTCCTGAGCCAGGAGGTGTGACGCTGTTCATCACACACACACACACACACACACACACACACACACACACACACTTGATCAGAAGGCATGCACTAATTACTGCGTTTATTTTAAAAGATCTGACTCCATTATATAGTATTTCTGCAAAGGCCGGGGAGTGGGGGAAAAGGTTGACACCTCTCCCCATCCCACTGGTCAAGACAGCTGTCCATCAGCTGTCCATATCCCTAAGAATAGGAATGAAAACTACCTTGAAGTTATGATAAACATTTGCCGGTGTTTACAGACCAGAGCGTGAGAAAGAACCCAAACCATGAAACTGTGAAACAGAAGAGAAGGCTGAAAAATCAGGGCGACAGAGGTGCATGCCATGTGGTCTTCCCCATAGCTCCTGTGTCCCTGAGGAGCTCAGCACTTCTGCTCTGGGAGAGTGTCCCGCAGGCAGACGACGCTGGAGGCTCTGGCAGGGACGCCTGGGCTGGCGCTGTGCGTGCCAGCTCAGGCAGCAGCGTTCCTGGTAGGTGATGCTGGCCTGGAGCCAGGCCGCTGCCTCTGGGAGGACTGGAAGCCAAGCAGGCACCAAGCCCAGGGCAGGACTGGAGCTGCCGGCAGAAAGCCGGGAGGCAGCAGTGCCTTCTGTCCTCTACGCCCTGTCACACATCCTTGCCCTCCGTGTGCTTCGGCTGGACTTTCCTGGGCTGGACTTGGCTGTTTCTCTGGGAGCCTGTGGTGTCTCCCTGTGATTCATCTCCCTCCCTGCCTGGGGGCTTTCCTCACCGTGCTCACACTGAGTCACTTCACTGCCTTGCCGTGCCACTGTCTGAGCCATCAGTAAATATCTGCAGGGACCTCAGGGGAGAGGATGTGGAATGATGTCTGCCAGGCTTCCTGAACATGGTGGGACAGCAGACCTTTGCTGTCACTGCTTCCCAGCCAGGCTCCCACCCCTCTCTAAGCTGATGGCCAGCATGTAAAGCCATTTCCCCTGATGCTGTTTGTCACACACACAGACACACACTCACACTTTGATCAGAAGACATGAACTGATTTATTTAAAAAGGTCTGATTCCATTTTATAGTATTTCTACAAAGGCTATGGATTGGGGGAGAAGGTTGACACCTCTCCCCATCCCATTGGTCAAGACAACTGTCCCTATCTCTAAGAACAGGAACGAAAACTACTTCGAAGATACAAAAATATTGGCTGTGTTTACATCACCCAAGCGTGAGAAAAAACATAAACCATGAAACACTGTGAAACAGAAGAGAAGGCTGAACTATCAGGGTGACAATTTCACCAATGTCCATCCTCTGTGTGTCCTTGTCTTTCCTTCTCTTCCTCCTGCTTCCCACTCGTTTTTCCTCAGAAATGGTCCTTCAGGCATGTTTGAAGGACTGCACTGGTGGGTTGCACTATCTGTGGGGCACAGCAGTCTGGCCAGGTAACCCTGGTTTTCCCTGGCTCCCTCCCTTGAGACTCCTCTGTTACACAGATGGTTCTGGCAAGGCAGCAGGCTGAGCCCAGTGCCGGGGCTCAGCTGCCCCAGAAGCAGGGGAATGTGGAGCTGCAGATCCTGCTCCTGGAGCACAGGCACACATGGAGTCTGTGAGACTGCAGATGCCACGGGAGCTGCCAGTGGGGTTCTCCTGCTCTGGCTTTTCCTCCTGCCTAGAAAGGAAAGATTTGTTGCACGCTCTGCCTCCCAGGCATGAATGGATTCGGCCTGGCTGTCAAGGTGAGGAAGTCTGCAGCTTGTTCTGAGAGATCTGGGGTCATGTTGGCACTGGTGATTGCTGTTGGTGAGTGTTTGAAGAGTTCAGAAGCCATCATTCTTTCATAGCCTTCTGCAAGGTGACAGTTTCCTCTGACGGCCTGAGCCTCAGGCTTGCATAAACCTCTGCTGAAGGTGTTATTATTGGAAAGGGCTGTGTTCAGTGTCACCAGCTGTCACACACCCAGCTCAGTGCACAGCAGCCTCACCACTGTCACCAAGAGGGAACAGTCTCTTCTATTGCTAGAAAATTGCTGGTGAAAATATCTATCTGCACTTCCCTTTGTATTTTAGAGTAAATTTCTAACTGTGCCTAAGAATAAGCTTCTGGCTACTTGAGAGGTTGTTGATAAGAAAAAATAGGTTTGAGAGAGGTATGCTGAGGTTTGGCTGGTTTCAGGCTCTGTGACTCATCCTAGCATCTCTCAGCAGTGTCTGGGCAGTGCAGTGAAGAACTGGACCTCCTCCCTGAGTTTGTGTCTCCTCTCACCCTTGGCATTGCTTTTATTTGGAGTTTTATTCCCTTCTTGTTTACTACAATGTGGAGTTTTCATGTGTTTTTTAGCAAATCAGTGCTTTCATCAATTTTCTGCCATCATGGCAACATTTTACTCTTGGTATGGAGTGCTGATCCAAATGCTCCCTGGTGCTGAATGCTGATGCTGCATGGGCCTGAGCAGGAGAGATGCAGGCAGCCTTATTCTGGGCAACCAAATCTTCCAGCCAGGCTCGAGTGTGTCCAGAGACAATACCTCACTCTTGTTCCATGGTTAAAGGGAGTAATAACCCAGGAAAAGGAGACCAAAGTGTTACTAAAGCTCACAAGCAGGGGTCGAGCAATATTTAGTATCCATTTTATGAGTGAGAACCTAAGATAGGGAGACTTGTCACTTGTCAGACCCCTTCCAAGGGAAACATCCCTGTGCAGGGAACCAGGCTGAATTAAAGTCAAACCGAACTGAAGTCAGCTTTGAATGCTACTCTTCTGTATGATCCTTTCTGCTATTGTGCTTCCCTGCTGGTCCTCAAAAGCCAAGGACCCTTTAATTTAATCTGTTGTGCTGTTCTTTGCTGCATCACCTCAGAAGAGAAACAAAAGCCTGGGGCTGCAGTCTTAAAAAAAACCCAAACAAACAAAAAAACCCCACCACGTGCCTCAGTTCCTTCCCTGCTAAAATGAATTCTTGGTGGATTTGGCACCATGGAGCAGGAAGATGTTCCGAGGGATGCTGTGCCTTTGGGAGGCGCGGAGTCAGAGCCTGCCCTGCTGCCTGCAGCAAGGTGAGAGGGATTTGGGGTGTCACCGCTTCCTGCCCTGTGCAGGAGCAGAGGAAAGCGGCACATCTGGTTAAAAGCCGAGGTTGCAAAATCTATTGTGTGAGCTGGTCTCTGTGGAATGGGAGTTTAATTAGGGAGTGGGAGGAAAGGATGTATGTATTGTAGCGCAGCCATAGGAGCAAGCACTGCCCAGAGCACGGGAAAGGAGCCAAGCACTCTCCCCATCCCAGCAGAGGAGGCTGTAGCCTACAGAGCATGCTGAAATCCCTGGAGGTTCCCTGCCTCCTTCTGCCTGCTCCTTTTCACCTCACAGAGCTGCTGCTCCTCCACGTGGCGCTGTGGCCGTGGCTACTGGCTGCTCTGGTGTCCTTGGGGATTATGGTAGGTGATCTGCTTCAACGGGGATTTTTGGGAGGCAAGGACTTCCCATCTGGAGTAAAGTCTACCCAGGGCAAAGACTCTAGACAAAGAATTTTCAGAATAGGAAACGTTTCCTTCTCAGGCCGGGCTTCCCTGATGGAGCACGACTGTGGATGCTGAATGCAAGAAATGAGGGAGCAGCACAGTGTCTGTGTGAAATCAAGTCACATAACTTTCTCACACTAGGCCTGAGAAATTGTGAAGAAGAACTCAAACAATCCTTGCAGAAAGAAAACAGCCTTTGCAGGTGTTGTCTCCTTGTTGTTTACTTGCAAGAAACAGTTGAGAGGTGTTGTTCCTAGCTGTCCAATAGTAGTCTTGTGTTAGTTTGATTGCCAATGAAAGTTATACTCTTTTGGACCTTTTTGGAACTGTCTATAAAAGAAGATCTTGAAGAATAAAACACGGTCTCTTTTACAGCTAAACTCATGAGTCTGTGTTGTCACTCTTGCCATTCCTAATACAGTGCAACACACAACAATCCCAGTGATTCTTAATCTGCCACTTGGTTTTCAGCATTGGGAGTGTAACGTGATAGGGAAAAATCCCCAACCAAACCAGTTCCCTGTGTCATGGGCTTGCATATGGAAACTGTTGATCTGTTCCAGCAGAAGCTGCAAAAACCAGCCTGAAGTGTGTATTTACCACCGGAAACTTCAGCAGAGATGGTTAAATTTCAGCTTAATTCTTTAACAGGAAACAGCCTGACCTGTGATGTTTTGCAGTGTTGTTGTTGGATTGCAGTAGTGATATGCATCTGAGAGAGCCATCTCTTTCTCTCCAAGGCCTCCAGTTTTGTTTTGGCATTTTGCTCCAGTAAGACGTTTTCTTATTCCCTCTTAACATGATGGATGGGACTGGTCTGGACTCCTTCAAACATTCCCTGATCCTTGGGAACTTAGGGGATGTGTGTGTATCCCCAACATAAAGAGCACATCTGTGCTGACCTCTACTTACACGCTAAGAAATCCACATTATCTAAAAGGAGAAGAGAAATCCAGAATAATTGGCCAAAGCTGTTGGTGAGTGTGACTCGGGGTGCAAGTCCCCATGAGCTTTCTGTGATAAAGACCTTTCTTTCTGTGGCTTGAGTGGATCCAGCTTCAACTCTCAGCTAGTTGATTCTGTGCATTTGCCTAAAGTCAGAGCCTTTGATGTCAGGAAGCTCTTCCCAAGTCCCAGGTCTGAGCTGTGGACAAGTACTCACTGAGCCTGTGATGTTCGTCACAGAGAGACACACACACACACACACACTTTGGTGAGAAGGCTGGAACTTTTTATTATGAAAATCTGACTCCACTTTTACAGTATTTCTACAAAGGCCAGGGACTGGGGGAGAAGGTTGACACCTCTCCCCATCCCATTGGTCAAGACAACTGTCCATCAGCTGTCTATATCTCTAAAACAAGAATGTAAACTTTCTTTGATTTTATGAAAACATTGCTTCTGTTTATAACACCCATGTGTGAGAAACAATCTAAACCATGAAAACTGTGAAACAGAAGAGAAGGCTGAAAAATCAGGGCAACAAGCCTGCTCTGTGGATAAGCCAAATACAGAGAGTTTGTTTTAACCTCTGGGATGTAGGAGTATGGGGAAACTTCCTCATGTTCTTGGCTTTTTTCTGAACTGTTTTCTGTTTCTTCTTTGAAGTGTGTGATAAAGCAGATGTTCTGTAGGAATGGATTGTATTGGTAGTGATTTCAGTGGTGCCATGGTTTGAGATAATGTCACCTTTCCGTTTTGCTGCACGTTGCTCAGGACCACACTGTCTTCATGGTGTCCTTTGAACTGGGATGACACCTTGCAATGCCTCCAGGGTCTTTTTAGGATACATTTCTTCATCTTGGCAGATGCAGCTTCTGTTCCTTTTTCCTGTGAGAGGCTGCTTGGCCAATGCCGTATAAAATCATCCTGAAATGAGTTGATGCCAGATTCCTGTACACTTGGCCTGGATAGCAAATACTTTTTTTTTTTTTTTCCCCAGCCCTGCATAGAAATGAGCTTTGCTGAGCTCTCCTCACTGGGGTTTCCTGGAAGC
This sequence comes from Donacobius atricapilla, assembly GCA_013397315.1. Classification (NCBI taxonomy): domain Eukaryota; kingdom Metazoa; phylum Chordata; class Aves; order Passeriformes; family Mimidae; genus Donacobius; species Donacobius atricapilla. The sequence continues at coordinate 218,793 of WBMY01000207.1, read as the reverse complement.
ACAGTGGCATTCTGTCCTCTGTCTCTCATTGCTTCATCATGGGCTCTGCTGCTGAGGTGGATTTCAACCCCTCTTTTCTAACTCCACCTAAAATCTTGGTATTTTTATTACTTAAATGTTTTTATAATTCTGTCTAAATCTCTCTAAAAGGCATTATTCTTGTTGCCATTAACATGTAGAATTTAGTGAATGGGTTTTAATACCTGCGTTAGCTATTGCTGAAATAGGAACTGTGAAGTAAGAGCGATGTGAATAATTGCCTCTTTTCTCCAGTTACAACCCAGAAACATTGTTGAGCACCACCAGATCCAAAGAGCCCCACAGGGCTGGCTTGTTTCTGATGCACCAAGCATTTAATGCTGCTGCTCATTCATTCTTTATTAATTGTCTGAATTTCACAGTTGCTGATTTAGTTACAGTATTACCAGCCTGCCTTCCTTGGCATGTCTCTGCCTGGCTATTCTCATTTGCCTTCTCAACTGGTCTTACTCAAGCTTTTTATTCGACAGTGGGAGAGCAGCTCTGTGGTGAACAGTAAAAAAAATACCAAAATAAATCCTGTATTTCACAACTTGGGGCGTAAATATCACCACACTGTGATTTGGCCCGCTTCACTGAGCTGACACCCTTCTGAAGTGCTGTGTGGGGATCTTCTTAAGGTGCCCCTTGCTTTGTCACCTGCCCTCAGGGTGGATTTGGGGTGACTTTGTGCTCCTCTGCAGTATCAGCCCTGCCTTCGACCCATCCATGTGGGCAGAGATTACCTCAGCTGCCTTGAGGCAGGGTCCATCTTTGAAAGGATGCATTTGGGGGAGAAAGCTAATCTTGAGCACAGGAATTTTGTTTTCCTTATCATGTGGAGGAAGGTGCTGGGCTGGAAATTGCCTGTACTCCTCAGTCCTGGGGTCCCCTGAGGCATGAGGACTGACTGGTGCCAGAGAGGGGCAGGAGTTTATCAGGGATTGCAGTAAAGGGGCACAACTGAACTGCTGCAAATGGCAGCACTGCTCTTTAAGCCAAGCTTGTTCTATCACATGGGCTCAAACCTGCTCTGGGCTGGAAGAACAGAGGCCATTTCCAGGCTCTTGTAGTTCCTTATCTTCTTCAAAGGGTGGATGCACCAAACAGCTTGTGCTGCCTCTGCCTGCATAGGTCAAACCAATGCATGTCTAATTAAAAATACCACAAATTCCAGTCAGATGTGGGCTTCCCAAGGAATGCACTTCTGCTTATTCTAGCAACAAGTGGTAAAAATTAAAACGTGTACAGCTCATTTCTTGTGTTCTCCCTCCTGGGCTGTGAAAAGCAGTGTGAGAGCGGTGCCTGCAGATGCACACAGAGCCCGTCCTTGTTTCCCTTAACTGCAGGAAGCAGCTCAAAGCCCGGCTGTTGTTTTTATAACCAGTTTGACCAGTATCCCATATGCACCCACACACTGGTTAATTCTCACCCTGGCATGGTCACCAGAGATGGCAGCATACAAAGGCAGGAGAGAGCTTGCCACCTCCCACGCGGGTCCAGCCCGTACTGTTATCACTTCATTGGATTTCTGAAAGGAGTTTGGAGATGTTTTCAATGCTGGGGGATCGTGTATTGCAAGGTCTCCACCAACCTTCATGCTTCATGCTGAGAGGTGCTGCTTTTCTCAACCCACAAGCAGTGTTCCCACTTGGAGCTGTCACTGAATGTGCCCAGGCTGGAGGAGAAATTACATGGCTGGGCTGGAGTCCCCAGCTTTTGTTCATAAGCTTGGTATTAGTCAAGCCCCCATGGAGTGAACAGAGACGCTCGCACAGGGACCCTGGTGGCTTTGGTGAGCTGCTGGTGGAACTGAGGGATGTAGCTGGGAAGTTTGCTCCTGCTCCAGCACCTGCATCCCCCCATGGGCTTCTGTGGCACACAGCAAGCTGCTGATGTGCCTCAGGCCTCCTTTGAACCTCTGATTTAAAGGTGTTTTTAAAAAAAACACACAGGTGTGGAATGCCTGAGGATTTCTTGTAAGGAAGGTAAGTCATCTTGCAAATGGAAGCCTTCAAGAGAAAGGGTTAGCATAAGTTGTTGCCTGTTAACTTTCTCCATTTAACCCTGCAACTGATACCGATTCAATTCTTACCAGTTCTGATTCCTCTGAGCTTCCTGTGAAGCTGCATCTCCTGCAGATGGCTCATGAGTGTGTCCCAGTTTGCCACCTCAACTTATGAAACTCGCAGGCAGTGAGGGGAGGCTGGAGGAAGCGGATGGAGGCAGCTCTCTGGGAGGAAATAGCAAACCGAGCAGAAGGCATTTATTGTGAAGCATTCGATGTTATTGGAATACATATTTTGTGTGATAGATGGGTATGCTGCAATCGTGGGGTGGTTTTGAAGCAGCAACCTTAACTTTGCTCTGCTGTTCTCACAACACGGGTATTTTTAGCCTGGTTCCCATTTATACCCATCGGTACGCACAACCATCACAGACAGTTACCGAAATTAAACCTGAAGTTGGATAGGAAAATAGGCACTGACCTGTCAGTGCAAACCAAAATCACATCTATTTCAGACAAACACGAGCTGCATTTCCCGTATGTGCAAATGCAAACTCCAAGGAGCTGTGGAAGGGTTTTAAAAAGCATCATTAAGCCCAAGAACAGGCATCCAGTACTTCATTATTCCTCCTCTCTTCCAGATTACTGTGGTCTTAAATTTAAGTACAGCTTTTGCCAAAACCACTACCACTAGGGGTATAGGCAGGAGGACAGGGACAATTTAATCCTGAAGAATAATTTAAACCCAAACTATGAGGATAGCAGAGGCAGTCTGCCGATGCAGTGGGTGAGAACCTTCATCCTGGCTCCGTGCTTCCGTGCCCCACAATGGGACCCATCCTTGCTGCAAGTGTGAGTGCCACAGGTTGGTTTTGTCCTCAGATTGGGGGGCAGGAGCAGGGAGCCCAAGCAAAATGAACACACTGAGGAGATCCCAAATTTCCCTGTTTTTCTTGTCTTTCTGTTTCCCAGCTCCTGGAGGGAGCAGGGAGTTGCTGCTGGCATCCCATGGCACGTGCCCTGCTCATGTGTGGAGCATGGGTATAGTCATGGCTAGATTTACAGATGTACAGAGGAATTGGGGTGCAGTGGGATCCCACAGTGAAGGGTATGGGAGTTCTGAGACACAGGCACCAGCACAGCACTTCGGTAGGAAGGCTTAAAGCAGTGTTTTAAAAATGGGTTTCAGTCAATTTATTGCTGATCACATTAGTCGGCTAAGCAGGTATTTCACTGTGCTCCCCTTCAGCAAGCCTGAATCCCCTGAGGGCATAAAGTGCAGCCCAGAGTAGTGGACTGTCAGGTACTCTGAAGCCTTGTTCAGAAATGCCTTTTGGATGAAGCTGTCTGCCCTCCTGGGAGGTGCCCTGCTTTCCAGCCATTTCATCCCCTGGCACCTGCTGCTGCTGACCCAGCAGGGCTGGAGGAGCCGTGGGCCAGGGCAGGCTAGCAGGTGCCTTGCTGTCTGGGGGGCAGCAGGCTGCAGCAGCAGGGAGTGATGGATGCTCCATGGCTGAGGACCCCCTGGCAGGACTCTGGCTCTTTGCTGCCCTACCTTCTGACCCCGGGCTCTGGGGAGAGGCAGTGCTGCCTCTGCTCTCTGCCCAACTGCCTGCTGGACACTACACAGTATCACAGCTTGGATTCACTCTTCTGACCTGCAAGGCTGCTTCTGGCCAGGCTATATCTGTATGGTACTTTTTAAATCCAAAGCTGCATTTAAAATCATTCCCTTCTCTCCAGTGCTCTTTTCTTTCAGGCTGAGAGGCACACTTCTCCTCCAGTTAACCAGAAGGAAGAAAGAAAGCATGAGGTGTTCTGGCTGCAGTCTGCTCCTGATGCTTTGGCAGGACCCCGGTGCCAAGCTCTGGGTGTTGGTTACCCCACAAAGGGCTCAGGGGAAGCCAGTGCTGCCCTCCTGCCTCTCCTGCTTTCCCTGCCCAACCCCAGGGTGACTTGGCACCCCTGGCCAGGAAAAAAGTGCCTTTCCTTTGCAGGTTGCCGTTCCTGCACAGTCCACAGGTGGCTTCTGAGTCATTCCAGGGCACTGTGGCTGGTGCCATTTCTTTGTGTGGTTCAGTAAAGTGAAATCCTCGTGCTCTGTACAGAGCTGTGTTTGCCATTCCTGCCAGTTATGGCTATTAGGATCCCAGCAAGGTTTCTCAGGCCTCCCTCTGGGAAGCTCCTGGACAGTTCTGAGGTTTGCTGTCATTCCCCATGTTTTCAGCAGCAGGAGTTGTGAGGTATGTGCCTCCCCCATTTGTTAATTCCTGGCGCCATGGAGCCCCTGCCCATTGAACTCGATCCCGGCTGTCATTTTGTAGTAAGTTAATTCTTCATCAGGAGCACAGCCCCGCTCCTCCCCCCGAGTGCTGGGAGAGCCGGCGCTGCTCTGGCACGTCTGTCATTAGCCTGGGCTGACCCGGGGTTAAAGTCTAACTGGGGAGGTATTTTATGAGGTATTTTATGAGCTGCTGTGCCAGCCAGCTGCAGGAGGAGCTGCCTGGGCAGCTGGGGGCACAGCCAGGGGCAGGGGAGCTCAGAACTGAGGGTGCTCCAGCAGGTCCTGCCCAGCCAGCCCTCTGCATTCAGCACAGCTGCCTCAGGGAGGGGGGGGACTGGGCTTTGCTCACAGTACCCTGGCCTTTCTGCATAAACACACTGAAGTGCAGCTTTCTGGCGAAAATTATGTCGCCTTCTGTGCTTTTTCGTACGGCAGATTTTCGTTGCCTGCATCCCAAGCTAGGAGAGCAGCAGCGAGTTTTGTGGGAATTGCTTTTTCCTTGTTAATTGAATTCTCAGAACACTGCTCTTTCCCCAATACAAGGTACATGCCTGTAACCTTTCCCCTTTTTTTTAATTTGATGAGGGGGATAGAGGGTGGATGGGGGCAGCTCAATGCACTTAGAGCAATTTCCTTTAGAAAATATTCTATTTATTTGTATTGTGCTGACACAATGTCACCATAAAGCATTCCTGGTACTTTCCCTTACTTACAGACCGTGCTGGTGGGCAGACTTAAATTGTACCTGAGGCAGTTTAGATGGGCTGGAATGAAATGAGGGCATCTTTATTCAGGTTAACATTTTTCAGATGCTTGTGAATGTGGGGGGATGATGGATCTGGAAAGACATCATCTCTCCTCCTCAGTGCCTGGTCTGCCTGACCTTGTGTGCAGTGCGTGGTTACAAGTTTTCTCACACTTCTGTGTGGAAACAGCCCGATAGGGATGGGTAGCATCTTTCTAGGGATGCTGAGTTTTCCCTGCTTTTCACGCATACCTGTTGCTCTCAGATTCATACATAATTTTACTCCAAGCTGATGAGGTTACATGTGCTCTCTATTAAGCAACATATGTTACTCAGTTCTCCAGAAAGGGCAATTTTAATACCCTGCCAGTAGGAATGTGTTGCGCAATGATGCATACACCAGCTGGCTTTTTTTCCTTCCAAAGTTATTTAAATTCTGAACTCTGCACAAAAGACAGATGTTGAAAATAGACTCCCACTAACCCAAGGTTGATGGGAAGGCTCTTGTGCTCTGATGGAGTAGATGTTTCTCTTCTATTTGAAAAGATGAATATGGGTTTTTTTGTGGGTAGGGTAAAATTAAGGGATAATCTTTATTCACTTGGTTGGATTTTATGAGTGATCTTGTACTTCTTTTGCATTATGGAAACCACCTTTGCTTTTCTACTTGAATAGTTGCGGGGCTTTTAAACTGATGTATCTCAGATGTCCATTTTCAGTCTTTGCTCAAAAATTTTAATGCAGCTCATAGGGCTTCAGTGGGAGACCAACTGTGGAGCTATACAAGTCCAGGAACAGATGATTTTGTTGCTTCATTTTCCATTTTCTGTGTAGTTCCCTGAAATTAATTCTTCTCTTTCTTCTGGCATTGCCACATTGCTATAAACAAGAATTAATATAATTAACCCAAGCTTGCAGTATTATTACATATATTTAAAGGTCCAGAAACATATCCATGATGGGCAAAATGCTTGAGCTGAAGGCTAAGAAAGCTCTTCTGTTACAGCATTTAATTGGTTATAAGTACTACAATGAAATCCTGCATGGTGTGAAACCAAAGAGGATCATGGGAATGCTGTGCAAATCCTCTTTCCTTTCTTGATTTCAAGCTGGATAATTATTTCTGTATGAGATCTTTATTAAGCCGTAGGCTAGGATTCAACTCTCCAAGATGGAGCCATGGGTAGCTGAGCTTATAAATATGAAATGTGTTTTTTTCTCCTGAGGCAGTCACCATATCCCTCTGCAGTGCCCAGCGAGTGTGGGGTGAATTGCTGCCACCCAGCTCCTTACACCCAAATACAGAGACGTTCCCATTGCATATCTTCGGGAATGCATGATATAGTGCCAGCAAGGATTGGGTGGCAGTGGAAACGTGGGTTTCCTTTTCCTGAGGGTCAGCCAGTGCCTGCTTGTTTTGGGTACAGCAGCAGTGGCTGTGGGTGTGCAGACCATCTCAGAGTCCCTTTGGTGGCATTTCCAACCCTGCCGTCATCATCTCTGCTCTCCTCCCTGCAGCAGGAACAGCTAAAATCCTAATGCTTTGCAATCCTCTTAAGCTTTCTCACTTTGTTCTGCAGCAGAAGGAGGAATGTTGGCAAATATGGGCAGGCACAGCAGATTTCTGTGCCTGGGCAGAGTTGTCAAGAGCCAGGGAGGTCCTGATCAGTTGTACAGAGATGTTCTTCCATGACCCTGTTAAGTAAAGGGTTTTAGTTTCACCCCTTGCAGTCTCTGTGGCTCAGATCTCACTCAGAGGAGCTGCACAAAGCTGACACTTTCTTAGACCAAATTAGGAAGCCCCTCAAAATCAGCGATGTCATCTGCTGGCCCATGGGACCCAGTGTGCTTTCCCTGCGCAGCTCCGGGATGTGAGCGGCAGCTCGGCTGGATTGCTGTCCTATTGAATGCTCTTCCTTGCTGATTGGTCATTAAATGATGGTTAGTGTTTCATTAGAGCCCCAGTGAGCAGGAGTTTGTCAGTGTTCTGCTGGCCAGAGCTGCGCTTCGGAGCACGGGAAGCGTGTCCCAGAGAGCCGCTGGGCTCGCTGGGCTGATTGCTTTAATGAGCTTGGGATGGGCTGGGATGGGCAGCAGCTCTCTAACCACATGGCTCAGGCTTTCAAAGGAGCTTGGCTCTCCAGTCGGTGTCAGGCTAAAGGCTTGGATTTATGGAAGGGCTTAACAAATCTGTCTGCTCAGTCCTTCTGAGAATTTGACTTCTTTGCTTCCAGTGGGTTTTGCTGGAGTTTTGCCATGACCCATCAGCACAAGGGGGCTTTGGCTTCAGTGTGGCAGAGGCTCAGCAGCTCTTCCCACAGCACTCCCCAGTGCTAGGCTCAGGGCGCATCCGGGCAGAATCTCTTGCCTGCAGCCAGGGATTGTGGAAGGCTCTCCAAGGAGCTCTACATGATTCTGTCCCTGAAATGTGCCAGAGCTCAGTAGCATCTTTGCTGAAACCTCCGGGCCTGTCTGCATTGCTGTCCTGGGGCTGTTACTCATTCAAGAAGCAGGTTAAAAATAGTCTATCTTACCCTGAGATATTTTTGTCTCGTCCAAGCCCACATCCATTAGCACTTGGGGTAGCCCAGGGTAGAAACCCCACAGCACCAGGAGCTCCAAAATGCAACTGGATGTGTATAATCAGTGATCGTTAGGACCAATAAATCAGACATCGGCACCCAAGGGGCCATGCAGTCACCCTGGATGCTGCAGAGAGCTTCCAGATCAGCCTGCAGCTCCTGGAAAATCACATGCAGAGCCTCAGAAAGGACTGGGTTAATTACTCCAAGGTAGTCAGGCCAAAGCTCACCATTTCAGGGCTATATCAAGACATTTCTTTAATGTTAGGTACAAGGCACCGATCTAGTCTCCTGACAAGACACGAAGAAGGGGCTCTTGAATGCAGTTTCATCTCTGCTGGTGACGATGGGGATGGCCCTTGGAAGCCCATACTAGTGTGTTCTTTGGTGAGACCCTTCTCCATGAGGAATAAGCCATGCAAGGAGCATCTGGGGATGTGCTGGGGGCTTTGAGGCTGACCAAAGCCACGGTGGGAGCCAGAGCTCTGCTTTCTCCAGTCCGTCACCATGGCTTCAGCCCCAGTGTGTGTGGGCTTGCCTGGTCAGTATCCAGGGGCGGGCGGAGCTGCCTTCCCCGCATGGCTTTCCAAGCCTTCTGAATCTCCCATCCCCTTCAGCCACTTTAAAATGGCTTTAAGGAATTGCACTTTCAGGTCTTTTATCATTGGATCACAGGTCAGGGCCAGCAGCTTTTCCTGCCCACTGGCTCTGGCTGCCAGAGCTAATGCATCACGCAGTGCTGGAAATGTCACAGCCAGGCTGGCGCGGGCCGTGCTCCCTCTGCAGAGACACTGCCAAAATAATGAGCGGAGAAATCTAATCCCTCTGCCTCAGGCAGGCGAGGGGCAGGATGCAGGGCTTTTTGTGGGCAGAGGGTCTGCCCCCATGGCTGTGCACAGCTCCCTGCAAATAGGACCAGCATATCAGGTGCTTGATGTGACTGTACCTGTGGCAAACCAGTGATGGGACTCCTCAGAAATCCCACAGCTGCAGCAGCTCAAATGGTTTGTTTAGTCTACTCCTCTGCCAGCCTTCTGCCCGCTTGTAACACTCTAATGCCAACGTGGATGGATTTTGGGGGAATCTCATTCTCTCCCCAGGTCAGAGCAGAGCTTTGTATTTAGTCACTTTGGAAGTTCCTGTTGGTTTTTTTTTCCTGTCCAGTGACTTCTAATTGAAGTGGGTAATTGCATTATCCCATCCCCCCTGGAGGGGGTTCACCAAATCCTCAGCAATCAACTTCAGTTTTATACTGAGCCCAAAAATACCCAACTCAAAATGCCATTTCACTTACCAGAGCTCAGCAATGGCCACGAGCCAGTGGGGCAAGCGCAGCCAGCCTGCGGATCCCTGGGGACGTGGTGGTCCCTTTCTGAGGAGGCACAGCCCTACAGAGGGGCAGAGCAAGTGACTTTGAAACATAAGTTAACATTCCCAGCAGCATCCTGAACTGAGTAAAGCATTATCCACATCCAGGGGCTGGATTGCTTCGGTGTGTGCTCCTCCAGATGCTGGCCATGGGGACACTGCAGGGCAAAAAGACCCTTTGTCCTGCCCTAGTATGGATGTACAGGGAAAACCTGTCCCTGTCCCTCTTGCCCCTTTCTGTCGAGCCTCTTCATCCCTCCCTGGGGTTATCCTGGCACAGGAAGGTTAATTCAGGTGTTTTCTTCCATCTACTGCAGTATGAGTTTAAAGCCAAGAATATCAAGAAGAAGAAAGTGAATCTCATCGTGTCAGTGGATGGCGTGAAGGTCATTCTGAAGAAAAAGAAGAAGGTAGGCAGCACTGGTCTCTGGGGCAGCAGTACCTCAGCAGCAGAACCCCTCAAGGTGCAAGTACCTGCAGCCTCCTTGAATTTCTGGGAAACCCTGGTGGGCTGGGAGAGGGAGGGAGGGATGGGCTGGGGTCAGCCTTGTGTGAGTCATGTTCCTGCAGGGTGGCTGAGCCAGTCCTGGTGTGGTGCAGAAGGGCTCGGGGGGCCCTGTGGGAGGTGTTGTGGGATGTGGCTGGTCTCCAACGGGACCTGACCCTGGCAAAGGGTTGCAGGGGAGCAGCAGCAGAGCTGTGACAAGAGCTTCCCAAGTGTGGCCCTGGACTATCTCTCTGCCCTGTCCTTGTTCTCAAGGACAGCATCTGACGTACTCATTCTCAGCTTCTTTCATTGCAGAAAAAAGAATGGGCCTGGGACGAGAACAAAATGCTCGTCATGCATGATCCCATCTACAGGTAAGGCTGTTGGTTGAGGGGACAGAGGCTTGTGTGGCTCTGCCATGCCCCTTACCCACACCAGCACTGTGCTGGGCATTGGAGAGCTGCCACCATCCTTTGGAGGGTAGCTCATGGCGCTTCCTGAAGTTCCCAGCTCTCCTCCTCCATCTTGTTCCCCAAAGCCAAAAGCAGGGCGTGTCTGTCCCAGGGAGGCCAAACTGGAACGAGAGAGGCTCTCAGCCTTGCTGGGGAGGGGGTAGCAGGCACCTGGGCCACCAGGTGCCACCATCCAGCTCTCTGAGCAGGTCAGGAGTGGGGTTTGCACTTCTCCATCCCTGGAGGGCTCCTGGGCTGCTGACACTGTCCCTGGGGACTGAGTAGAGAAATCTTGTGCTGCCTTTGCAAAACGTTTGCTGCTGCTGAATCAGCAGGCAAATTTTCCCAGCTGAGGTAAAACCACTGCCAAAAAAAATTCTGATGGGCTTTAGCAGGGATGTGCTGCAGAGGTTGGGCATTTGCCAGCACCCCGGGCCATGGGAAGCATTGGTTGTGGCCTTGGCAGCCTCCTGTGTATGCTTATATCCTCTCTTCCATTGTGTCCTTGCAGGATATTCTATGTATCTCATGACTCCCAGGACCTAAAGATCTTCAGCTACATTGCCAGGGATGGGTCTAGCAATGTCTTCAGATGCAATGTCTTCAAGTCCAAGAAGAAGGTAAAGATGCCGGGATGCACATCTCGTCCTGGTGTACTCTGGGTAGAGCAGCTGGGACAGGATCCCGTGGCACTGCACTGGGGCTGCCAGCCCAGGGCACCCGGGTGTCTGAGTCTCTGTGGCAGCACAGAGACCCCTGANTGCCACAAGCTGAGCCTGCAGCACACCCAGCAAAACGCTGATGGCCAGGAGGATGCAGACAGTGAGAGGAACGGAGATGACCTGGACGTCCCAGGTATTCCACAAAGGTGGAGCTGTGGGGGTGGCGTGGGGCCCCCGGAGTCTGGCAGATGTGGTTCACAGAGGCACTGTCTTCCCATACTGCCCCTTGGTGGCTGATATCTCTGGGCAATGGATTTGCACAGCAATCTGGCCTGCTGTGCTTCAGGCTCAAGCTGGGGTCTTGTCCAGCAAGGAACCTTCTCTAGGTGTTAGCCATGATCCTCTCAGACATACCCCTTGCGGAGAGCCCATTAGCAGGGCTCTGCTCTGTGCTTGGCTGCACACACTGCAAACATTCCCTCACTGCTTCCATGTGAGAGGCCCCAAGCACAGACCTTCCTCATGTCCCGAGGCATGCCTGGATCTGGGGCCAGCTCTCTGCAATTCCCAGAATGCACATAGCCGTGTTTGTGGTCTCCCATCAAGCTGCCAGGGCTACAGGCAGGCTGCAGACCCTGCTCCTTCTCAGCCCTGTGGGTAGAGGGTGCAGGGATGCCTGGCTGGGGAGCTGCTGGTCCAGCCCCATCACCCTGAGCTGTGCAGGGTCCCGGGAAGCAGCCTTGCTCCTTGGTGCTGGTGCCTGTGCTGGCGGGGAGGTAGAACTTTTATGAGAGGTTAGTCAAACCCAGTGCCACGTGGGACACTGGCAGGTCCTGCTGCCTGCCTGTCTGTGTGTGGATTCCCTGCCCTGCTCTGCCCTGCCATGCTGTGGGCTGGATCCCCCACATCCCAAAAGGAGCAGCCTGGGCTGGGCTATGGTTTCCTGCTTGCCTCTGTGACCACTGCTGGCCTGATGACCTAATCACTGGGCTGCCCTGGACCGGTCATTGTTTGGTTTTCCTCCACACAATATCCTGGCCACGATATGCAGCTCCCTGGGGAATTCAGAGCATCTGTTTTTTGTTTTTCTTTCCTGTAATCTCTTGTTTACCTTTCTTCAGCTTTATCTGTGTTTTCTGTTCTTGGTGGCCTGTTTGTTCCACATGAGGGCTTTTGGCTGCCATTGCCCAGGTTTGGTGTGCTGGGGCTGGTGGTGTTTTGGCTGCAAGCCTCCTCCTGAGCAGCAGCAAGAAGAGCAGCCGTGTCTCTCTGTACCTGCTTCCCACCAGGGCTGGAGGGTGGGTGGCAGGGGGGCGGCGGGGATCCACTGTGGGCATCGCTGCCCATGCCACAGCTGAAGCGCGGTGAGCTCCAGGGGCAGGCAGGCCGTGCCCTGCCCTGACCCTGTCCTGCAGCCTGTCGCCTCTCTGGCGTGGAGAGAGCGGCCGCCTCCGCTGAGGAGACCGACATCGACGCCGTGGAGCTGCCTCTGCCCGGAGCTGACATCCTGGATTTCAGCCGTGGCGTCACTGACCTCGATGCCGTGGCCAAAGAGGTGGGTGCCACACCAAGCCCAGGGTCCCTGCCCTCCACTCCCAGGGGGTGGCATGGCCCCAGCCCCACCACTCTGATCTGCATCCCGAGGGCCCAGGGGTCGGGAGGGATTGTGCAGCATTCCCCAGCTCCCAGATCAAAGGCATCTGCCGCTGCGGGGCTGCCCTTTGGCTAGGGCCCAGGGCACTCTTGGGAGAGCCCTGTGCCGAGGCTCAGCTATGTGCAGCCACACGGAAAGGAAAGGAAAGGGTTTGGGGCAGAACTGATAGGGATTTTTTCCCACCAAAACCACAAAAATAAAAGACTTTCTCGATACAGTGGAAATTCCCTTGGGAAACGTCAGTCTTTTGGGGAATTTTCTACAAAAGTATTTGGGTTGTTGTTGAAACTGAAAAAGGACTGTTTTCAAAGGTGGTAAGCACCCTCAGCAAAGTGTGCATTAGCTTTGAATGCAGCTGCCTCTTTTCTGGTTATTTTGGGCAGCTGCTTGGTGCCAAAGCTTGTGTGTGCCTGGTGGCTCTCTGAGGTGAGTGCCAGGGGATCACGCCTTCAACACTGCTGTTTTGCAGAGCTGCCTCCACCCTGAAGATATCCTGACAGCGTCACCCAAGATGCTGCTGCCCTCATCTGCCCAGCTGCCTGACCTGGGAACACCCCTCTCTGCCCACCACCAGATGCAGCTTCTCCAGCAACTCCTGCAGCAGCAGCAGCAGCAGACACAAGTGGCCGTAGCACAGGTTCTCCCCTCCGTTCTTTCCCAGGGGCAGTGGCAGGGCTGGGGCACACTGCAGAGCCCCATGGTGCTGCTGGAGTCTCCTGCCTGGAGGCAGCGTTGAAGGCAGGCAGCTCCATGGGGAGGGAGCTCTGTGAGGTGCTTGGCTCTGCTTGCCACCAGGTGTCTGCGGCCTTTGGTGGCCTTTGGTGGCCTTTGGCCTGTCTGCTCACCAGTGCCCTGCCCCAGTGACTGGTGTATCTGGGCTGTGCAGCTAGCAGCTCATTCTCCATGCAGCTATTTCTCACTGAAGCAGCTCTGGCCACTTTATCCAACTCATTACCTGAGCTTTACTTGTTCCCTGATCCCTCACAGAGCTTGCAATTCATCAGCTTTCTTCATGGCCCGAGCAATGGGCTCCAGCAGCCTTTCTGTGCTGCCCCATGGCTTTGCTCCTCTCACATCAGTTAGTCAGTATTTGTTGATCAGTTCTGGCTGAACTGCTGCCTTTTGGGGTCACAGACTGCCAAGTTACTTTCCCCTCTGGAAGAGGGATCTGCATCCTCTGGGAATCCTTTGTGTCTATCCAAGTATAGTGTTGCTCACAATCCAAAAGGCTCCATGATGCCTGCTTGGACTGTAATATATTGCACCTCTTGCTCTTGGTCTGGCTTTGCAGAAAGTTTGCAGAAAGTAATTCCCAGTCCTTTACCTGGTCTCCTGTCACTCCCAGGCTTGCTGTGCTTCAGCTTGGCTCTGCCAAGGGCATTGCTGTGCCACCTAGCTGGCCACATTTGGGCAGCACCTGCCTGCTGGTACCCATCTGTGGGGGCAGGTGGCCCCCAGCTGGGCAGCTTCAGGGGCCCCGCAACAGCAGCTCACAGCTTGGCAGGTACAGAGAGCTTCCTCTTCTTCCTGAAGGTCACTTTCTAGGCCATGGTAAAATAGCCTTTTGTTTTTGGTGAGGATATTTTTTGGTTTAGGTTATTTTTGTTTCTTTTTTTTTTAAATATATTTAGTTGTAAATCTGGGCTTTCCTGGTTCCAGTCCTTGCTGGAGAGGTTTTGGGAGCCGTGGGTGGGTGCCAGGAAGGGGTGCTGAGCCAAAGTGGCCCTTATGTCATTGCTGTTCCCTTGTGCAGTGTACGTTTCTGGGGTTCTCCTTGCTCAAATGCAGATGAGAACTGCCCTGGGCAGGAGCTCCTGGCTGTCTGCCCTCAGGGGCATGGTTTTGAGGACACGGATGTTTGCATAGAGGTAGTTGTGCTGAAATCAGTGGTAGTCTTGCCCACAGGCTCCCCACAGGCATTGCTTCCCAGAGCCAGGCTGAGCAGCCGCCTTGCACTCCGGAGCTGCGCCCCCTCAGCATCTGCCATCTGTGGTGCTCCAGCCCCTCCTTGTGACAGAGGCCACTGGCTGGGCCCTGTTTCTGGGAAAGCTGCCCAAAAAGACAGCTTTTCCAGGGACAGCTCCGCTGCACAGCTGCGCCCTCACGCTACCGGATGGCAACACCATCCAGTCGGTTGAGCATGTCTCCTCTGCTGCATCCATCTGGCTCTTTCTGGGCTGCCCTTTCCCTGCACATCTGCAGCTCACGTGCACCACTGACAGTTTGGTCAGTGCTGCCCACCTGGCCTTGAGCTTCTCCATCAGGGAGCCCAGGGGACAATGTGCTGAGCCCTGGTGTGACACCACCCACACGCTCCCCATCACCCTCGCAGCACCCACAGGGAATGGCTGCTTCATCACATCACGGGGTGGGATGCTGGTGAGCCCTGGGAGATGAGCAGGGATGGGCCAGAGTTGAAGCCCTCAACCCTCGAGCAGCATCTGCCTGTGCTCACCTGCTGTATCCTGTCCAGGTCCACCTGCTGAAGGACCAGCTGGCAGCAGAAGCAGCGGCACGGCTGGAGGCCCAGGCACGTGTGCACCAGCTCCTGCTCCAGAACAAGGACTTGCTGCAGCACATCTCACTTCTGGTCAAACAGGTGCAAGAGCTGGAGCTGAAGCTGGCGGGGAACACAACCAGTAAGCACTGCCACTCCTTCCTCTCCCCTCACAGCTAGCCAGGGCTGTGGGGGGACATGTATATGGGTGTTTTTCTTGGGGTTTTTGGGCATTTCCAGTCATTTTGTTCAGAGAGATATTTGTGCCCTTCTGGCCTGGCTTGTGTGTGTGCAGCAGGGTGCTTGCTTGCAGCGTGGGAAGGAGCTTGGGGAGGGCTGTAGGGACAGGTAGTCACCTACCTCCATCAGCTGTATGTCCGCTTTCCCCAATGGCTGCATGCTCCAGGCCAGCTCCATACCTGCCCAAGAGCCCCTGTTTGGACCTTCCTCTCCAGTAGATGTGGCCATCAGCTCTCTGCAGGAGCTGGGCTAGAAGATAGTTAACTTCTTGTCCTGCAGAACTGGCCTTTTGTTGGCCAGCAGCAGATCCTTGCATTAGTGACACCAAATAAGCCCCTCAAAACAGCGAGAATGGAGAGGTTGATACCCATATGACCCCAGACTGTCCTCCTCTGGCCAGTGTGCAGCCAGCCATGGTGGCCAGGGGATGCCCAGGCAAGCTGGGCCTCTTAGCCATGCCCTTCTCTTGCAGCAGGCTCCCAGGACAGTCTGCTGGAGATCACCTTCCGCTCCAACGTTCTCCCTGTCCTCTGCGACCCGACCACCCCGCAGCCTGAGGACACCCACCTGCCGCCGCTGGGCCCCAGCTCGGCTTTCCCCAGCACCATGGGCAGCCCCATAGGTAGGAACGACTGTCTAGTGAAGCTGGAGTGCTACCGCTTTCTGCCAGACTCAGGGCCACCTGCCCCGGAGCCAGCCCTGGGCAGCCTGGAGCTCATCAAGTTCCGCGAGTCAGGCATCGCCTCCGAGTACGAGTCCAACACGGACGAGAGTGAGGAGCGCGACTCCTGGTCCCAGGAGGAACCGCCGCGCCTGCTCCATGTCCAGCCCAGGCAGGACCTGGGCGACAGCCTGGAGGATGAGATCGCAGTGTAGGGGTCAGCAGGAGGTGGTGCAGAGCAGCCAGGACCTTCTGGAGCTGGGAAGGACCCTAGCTGCAGCCCCACGGCCCTGGCCGGGACAGGACAGCCCGGAGAGGGGTGGGGCAGAGGAGGGAGCAGGAAGATTCCAGCACGCAGTTGGGAGTGTGTGGAGGTGAGGATGGAGCCCTGCCCGTGGTGTGTGCTGGGCATTCTGTGCTCCAGCATGCGTGGGCTTGTGTGCTGAGCTGCAGCATCCCTGCTTTGCAGCAGACACTAAGCTGACAGCTCCTTGTGCTCCCCCCTGGCCTTGTCTCCCTTCAAACTGTGTGTCAAGGTCAGGCAGAGGCAAGGGACTTTGCTGGATTAGCTCCGGCTGCTGCTGGGCAAGCAGTAAAGCACTGGAAGGGTTTTGCTGGGGGAATGGCAGAACAGTCTAGGGCAGTGAGCAGGAACAAGAGGCACCAAGGGGGTAGCTCCAAAGTGGTGCACAAGGACAGAGCAGATAGTCTGGCTCTCTACATGATGGGCAGGGTGGGGGATGAGTACAGGTCCACGCTAGGTGAGGGTTGGTGACGGTGCACTGTCAGAGTGGGTCCATGAGTGAGAAGGGAGGCATTGAGGGACAGTGGGGATGAGCCTGGAAAGAGTTTGAAGGGGTGGGATGAGGTTGCGCAGGCTGGCCAGGTGCAGGCAGTTGCTGGCAGGGGGATGTGGCACTGCCAGGACAGGGTTTATCTGTGCAGACAGAGCCCCCTCCTCTGCCAGCTGTGGAGCAGAGAGGAAGGCACAGTACAGTGGAGCAGGGAGCCAGGGCGTGCAGCACCAAGCTGTGGAGCGTCCTCCTCCGCATCATGTAATCCTTTGGTTCTTTGGCACAGCTGCCAGGTTTCAAAGACTTTATCATGCTCTCAAGTCACATTTTCAAGCACTTCCCATCAGCACAAACTCCCTGCTTTGCTTTATAGACAACTCTCCCATTTCCAAGCAGTCGTTTTGCCCCAGACCCAAGGCTGGGAGCTGCAGTGCTGGCATGGGCATCTTCAGGGATGAGCATACTTCCAGCCCTTGATGGGGAGTGAACTGCTGGTGTCTGCAGGGGTGCTTCATCACACCTCTGGTTTGCACCCTCTGAAAAAGTGAATCCAAGGTCTCAGGGTCCCCCACCAGCCCTAGAGACACTTACGGCTGAAAGCCATCTGTGGGGGCCTCCAAGGGATCCAGAGCTTGTTCCTTTTCTGTAAACACTTTTATCATCTGCCTGGTGCTGAGCCTCTAAGAGGCCATGATTGAAGGGGTATGAACCAAAGTCCTGATGTCCACCCTGCTTCGTGTGGAAACGCTCAATGAGATGGGGATTTGGCACAGTTGTCTTCCTCCCTATCCTCCCTCCTGTCCTGCTTCTGCTTTGTTTTGTTGCTTCCTTGCTGCTCTCACCTTTGCCAGCTCTGTCTCTGCTCCATCTGCCTGCAACTAACCCCTGGCTGACACCACCTCTTGCTCTCCTCCAGGGCTTAGCCTGACTGCTGAGGAAGGCCCATCACTTCTCTCTGCCCTGGTCCCCTTGGGACTGAGGGCTGCTGAGGATGATGTGTGGATGAGGCCCTCAGGGTCAGCATGAGCTGTGCTATGCACCCTCACCATGGGAATGAATGGACTTGAGGAGCTAGAGGGTGTAGTGGGAAGAGAAAGAAGGACATGCTTCAGTGCCCCCACCAGTGCCCTGGTGTCCAGGGGAGCTCTGCACCAGCCACAGAGCAGGCAGATGGGGAGAGGGTGCTGTTTGGTGCATGGGGTTCCTGTCCTCTAGGCACCACTGCCTCCACATGCCTTGTCCCACGTATCTCTGGGGACAGCTGTGTGCCAGCCCTTCTGCTGGGGGCCCAGCATCCCACTGCTAGCTTGCAGCAGCTGAAGGTGAAAGCAAGGGGTGCAAGGCTGGTCCAGCTAGGAGGAAGAAGTGGGCATGTCAGCACACATGAGGCATGACACTTACCGGGTAGGGATGGTTGAGCTTGGACAGGGATTCCCATGTAGGCAGACAGATCATTCAGGGGAAAGGACAGCAGAAGCTCAGCTGTACACACAGGGTAGATGAAGGGAGAGCCTGAGAGGAGCAACAGCAGGCCAGAGGTGTCTTCCAGGCTGGGCTGCCTCAGGAAGCAGATGGGGGGAGCCATCTCCTGAGCCACCGTTCTGGTCCATCCTTGCTGCACACACAGAGCTCAGGCTGTGTCCTGTGAGGGGCTGTCAGGAGCGGCTGTGCCTCAGGCTCCTGCCCCATACTCTGTCCACGGGGGACAGTGGCAGGTACCCCACAGGCTAGGGGCTGCTGCTGCTGGGGCCGGGTGGGATCCTGCCAGCCTCATGCTGCACCATGGGTGTACACATGTAAATGACCCCTCCTAAGTCAGCACTGCCTCCAAGACTCCTCTCTAGCCTCTCACTTTTGTTATGGACCTTGACAGGGGTTTTATAGCTATATTTTTTGTCCTTTCTTTTCCTACAACTGTCGTATTACTAACTGTTGACTCAATCTATCTGGGAAGCCAATCTGTCGATGTAAGTGCACTTAACCCTTGGGTGTTGTCATTAGTCAACTGGCTTTTGCTAAATAAATCTTTCTATTTCTCAAGGCTTTCTATTGTCTCTTTCTTCTCACTGACTCTCTGTACTTCCTTCCCTCTCCATGCTGGGTGCAGCACCAGCAGTGGCATCCTCTGACCTTGCAGAGAGCCCCTCCAACCTAAGCTTTCTCTCCTGTGGAACCCCTGCTTGTGGTGCCAGCCACAGGATGCCCATGAGAGCAAGATGCCCAGAATATTGCTGGGAGCAGAGGTGTTTCAGTCTTGCCCTTTAGCCACTGCACAGCACAGCTTTGTCTCAGGGCTAATCCAACAGCTGGAGGGTGCCAGGTGCTTCCTGGCATATGCAGAGCTCCCTATGGAGATGCAGAGATGCTAATCGGCATTTCCAGGGGCTCAGGAAATTTTTGGCTGCTGGAGAAGGAAAAGTAGAGAAGAGCCTCTCTTAAAGGATGGCAGAAGTGTTGTGTAGGCAAAAGCAGTGCACAGGCAAGAGCTGACTACTCCTGAAACAAGTCATTCTGCTGCTGGCAGGAGTGATGGAGCAGTGCCCTCCCGTGGCAGCCACCTGGCTGCTGGGGCTGCACGGATACCCTGAGGGCTGAGCCTCCTGTGCCTTGAAATCCTGCTCCCCCCCAGAACCTCGGGCCTGCAGTTGAACCCCTTGCAGCTGTAGCCCTCCTGGGAACTGTGCTGGATCTGGGTCTTGAGCAGCCACGGTGTGGGGAAGATGGGGCAGCACAACATGCACTGCTAGCCATGCTGGAGCACAGGCTGGCACTTGAAAGCAGTGAGTTTGTCATGGACCATGATGCTGGCTGTGCTGCTGGCCAGCGTGTCCCTCTCAGGGGCTGGAAGTCATCTGAGGAGCCAGAAGAGAGCTCTTCAAGAGGTTGTCAGGCTGCTCACACTCCTGAGAGCTGGTGTCCAGGCTGGAGGAGAGGCTGCCCAGGCACTACCGGGTGGCTCTCTTGGTGCAGATGAATAGCTGTAGGACGAACCCCAGGGCTGGTGGATGCTGTAGGTGCAGGTGGGGAGCTCACTGTTCCGCAGGACTCTCAGGCCACAGAATGCAGAGGAAAGGGCCTGCAGTGAGTTGGGAGTCCCTGTAAGGGTCCAGCCCACCACAAGGTTGCAGTAGTGCTGGGAACCCTTCATCTCTGCCTGTCTCATGGGATGCGGAGGTGGTTGTCTCTATCCCAGGATGTGCCCCTGGCATGCAGAGGTGGAGTTGGGCAGAGGATGTTGAAGGGCAGCGAGGCCCCAGAAGAGCACCAAGCTCACCCAGGATCTGGCTGGAGCCATCACACAGGCCCACACTGACATGGAGGCAGCCACAGAGGTGTGAGCTGGCACTCCTGGGGGCAGCCCCTATAGCTTCAAGGACTCTTGCTGGGAAGACATGGTGGGAAAGCCAGTGTAGCTCAGAGGTGGGGTGTGATTGCAGAGCTGTTTCCCCAGCAAGCACCTGCTGCCACCCCACCACAGAGAGACAGCCTGGGCCAAGCTGAGGGAGCCATGGTGGGGTGGGCAGCGCACAGCCCACACTGTGGGTGCCCCAAGAGAAGGCCCTGTGGCTTTACCAGGGTGTGACTGACAAGGGACCCATATGTGAGTCCCATCTCTTCAGGCAGCATGAGAGGTCTGAGCAGGGGGTTGGCAGCACACCTTACCTGGTAGCGTGGAAGGGACAGGCCTCTTCCTTTTGCCATTGCCCTGGTAAATGCTTGCTCGCTCTCTCTCTTTTTCCACAACCTGTTTCCCGAGTTGCTTGGTGTCAGGTAAGAGAAGCTCTCGGTGTGTTGGCAGTGCCAACGTGGAGCCCCTGGGCTCACTGCTACCTTGTCTTGCCCCAGACCGATTCCCTGTGCATGCACTGCCCTGCGCAGCCCTGGCATGGCCTGGCTGCCCACAGCCTCTGTGGGGCTGTAGGAACAACCTCACAGTCCCCAAAACTGTGTTCCCACGGTGCTGGTGGGCCAGCCCTGCTGGGATCCCCCTCCAGCCTGGCTCATGTCCTCTGTTCCCTTTCCCCCTCCAGTGGACCAGAGCATGTTTGAGAATGCTAGCGCCAGCACGGCACCCACGCCACGGGCACAGCACATCCCTGCCGCAGTGGGCACCCTGCCCCAGGCCTGCCGGCCCACTGGCAGCCAGCACCTCCGCAACCTGGGCAAGGCCATGGGCGCCAAGGTGAATGACCTCCTGCGCCGCAAGGAGCTGGCCAGCCTGCCTGGTGTGGGAGCCATGGAGGTGAACGCCAGCGCAGGCGCTGTGCTGGGCTCAGGACAGCTGCCTGCTGAGGACGGGTAAGTGTCCCCACAGTGTGCACCCCGTGCCAGGGCCATTGGGACAGGCTGGAGGGGCCCAGCATGGTGCTGTATGCAACTGTCCCTCTGTGCTTGCAGGGCTGTGGGGCTGGATGCCTTTCCCCGGCTGGAACCCCCACCCCCCATCACCAAGAAGCGGACACCGCGCGCCCTGAAGACCCCCCAGGACATGCTCATTGCTCCGCAGCAGGAGGGGACCAGCATGAGGAGTGGCACCCAGGAGCCTCCCGAAGCACCCACAACCCACCCTGACCCTACAGAGGAGCAGCTGGGGATAGGGGACCCTTCTCCTCCACAATGCCCTGGGGTCCCCAGCATGACGGGAGCCCTAGAGCCCAGTGGGGACCAGCCTACCAGTGCCTTACCTGTGCCCGACCTCATCCATAAGGGCAGCTGGGACAGCCAGTGGCAAGTGGGTGAGAGGGCCCCTGAAATGTCACCCAGCACAGAGAAGCCCCCACGGAGACTGGGGCTGGAGCACGAGCCACCAGGGAACACAGGGTGGCCGGAGCCACATACCCCTGGCTGGGAGGTGGAGGGGTCCCATCCTGACCTACTGTCCTTTGAATAGCAGTGGGTAGCTGTGACAGGGGCACCATGGAGGCTGGCTCTCCCAGACTTGTCTCTTGTTGCCACTTGCCATTTTTGGGGTGATTATTTTGGAAAGGGGGAAGCCTTGGGGTGGAAGGAGCCATTGCTACCTGGTATGGGTTCTGGGGAGCCATGACAACCTGCTTCTCCCCAGATTCCCCGGAGGGGCATAGCCTGTGTGCCATGGTTTCTGCAGCCCCATTCTGGGCCTATTCACTCTGGTCAGTGCCAAGCTCCTGTCCTGCCACAGTGCCACTGCCACCCTGTCTGCAGCCAGGAGCCTTACTGAACTGGGGACCAAGGGGGTGCTGGGGGTAGAAGTGCCAGCCTGCCCCAAACCCCATTGGATCTGCTGGAGTGAGCATCCTGTGAGCATCCCACAGACGCTTCCCCGTGTTTGCGCTGCCTGCCTTGGTCCAGAGGATTTCCCAGCTTATGCCATGTGCTTGCTGAGATACCCCATCCTGGGGTACCAGCAGGCTCACCCAGCCCTAGTGCCCAGTGCCAGTGAACCAAGACAGCAGCTGTGTCCAGGGCCTTCTCCAGGTGCTGACCTCGTGGTGTTACTCACTGAGTGCCATCTCCTTGCAGTGGAGCCCCAGATGCAGGAGATCTAGGCTCTCTGAGGGTGCAGGGCTGGGCACCTGGGACTGCACAGCTACTTGCCAGTGGGCTTTGGCAGGGAGCTGAGCTCTGTGTGAGACCCCCTTCCAGCTCCTGCTTGTTTCCTGGTCTTGTCCCAGCCACCATGGACAGAACTGTCCAGGCAGGCAGTCCTCTCCATGTGGGCCAGTGTCACTGCTCCCCTTTATTTCCTGGGACAGTGGTCTCTGCAAGACTCGGATGCACAAAGCCACGTGGTCCTCTGATACTGCTATATGAGTGTTTTGCCATGAATTACAGGAGGGGTTCGCCAGCCTGGGGATACCTGCGTCAATGTAAGGAAGCAGCTGTGAGATGGAACTTTTTTCTTAGAGCTTTTCTGTACATCCTTACCACAAAGGTGGTTTTCAGAGGAAAAGCTCCAAAGCTCCTGGTTGGAGGAACACAGGAGGATGGGCCTTCTCACAGCTCCTTCTGGGCCACGGAGGGTGGTTGGGCTGAAGAAATGTCTTCCACCACACAAAGTCATGCTGTTCCACTGAAGAAAGGAAGCTGTGAGCGTGGATCCTGTTGCCCTGGGAGCAGCCGCCCACGTCCTTGCAGTTCATGTGGTGATGCCATGGTGGCGCTGGGGCCCTGCAGCTCTCGGCTCTGGGAAAGCCCTGCTCAGGAGTGAAGGGATGCAAAGTTGCACAGAGCCCATGTTCAGTGCTGAGGCGTCACACACCCTATGACGATGTGATCGCGCTGTGCATGGCCACCTCCACCCTCAGATACAGAGGTGTGTGTGTGCTGCCCAGGTCTGCACTGCAGCGTAGGTGTTGATGGAAACCAGGACTTGTAGCCCCTCTCTGAAGAACCACTATCTTCCATTGCTGTGATCCCCAGGGAACCTTCCCCTTGAGGGAGGGTCGTCACTCACAGCTGGTCCAGTCTCTCTATTTATATTGTCAGAGTATATGTGTGTGGTTTGGGACAAGAAAAGCAAATTGCACAATAATTTTTTTTTTCTTTTTTTACCCACTGATGTATGGCATTGCCTTGATGGGAGAGGACACCTTGCACGACCCTGGCGCCATCCTGGTGGGGAACCAGGAGGCGGAGGGGGAGTTCGGTGGTCCAGATTGGGGTGGAGAACGTGGCTGCCCTTCTGTGCTCGGCACTGAGGGGACAGGAGCCCTGGGTGGCATCTGGGCTGAGGGTACTGGAGCCCGCCTATGCCCGGGCACAGGGGACCGGATCCAGGGGGTGCTGCGGGAATGGGAGCCCCTGGGGCGGCCGGCCTGAGGGGACGGGGCCCCGAGGCTATTCAGGAGGGACGGGGCCCCGACGGAAGCCCTGGTTGGTGTCTGGGCTGAGGGCGTGCGACCCCCGGGGGCGCTGGAGCCCGCCGGTACCGGGGCAGAAGGCAGCGGCCCCAGGCGGTGCCGCGGCCCNCCGGCCCCGCTCGCCGCCCCGGCGCCCGCCCGCCCGCCGCCGACTGCGCCGAGTACGGGTTCCGCAAGGAGCGCGCCGCGCTCGAGCAGCTCCGTGGGCACCGCAACATCGGTAACGGCACCCCCGCAGCCGCGGCAGCCCCTGCCCGATCCCCAGACACCCCTTCCCTGTCCTTAGAGCACCCCCCAAGGGCAGCCTCCCCCTGCCAAACTGGTGTTTCCAAACCAGCCTCCCAGCCAGGAAAGGGGACTCCCAGCTCCTTTGGGAGTACAGGCGGCCTCGCTCCCAAACGCAGCCCCAGGCCAGTGTGCCCCTCGGATTGGCACTTCTGGGTGGGCAGATTTGAGGGCCCCTAGCCTGGACACCCAGAGGCAGCTTCCCTGCAGTGGGTGCTCCTGGGTATCCCACCCCTTCCCTGGGTGAGGGTTCTGCAGGTGACGTCCCTAGGGTGGGCAGGAGAGATGGGCGGAGCGGGTCACTGCAGGCAGGGCACCCCGGAGTCCTCCTTTGGCTAGGATGCCAGAGCCCCAGCAAGGATTGTGTTCCCTGCAGGACACACAGTGAGTGTGTTCCCACTGGGCTGCAGCTCCTGGGCTGCCTTCGTGGGTGGGAATGAGCCTGGGGAGGGAGGAAGCTTGTATGTCAGAGGTGATTGCTGGAAGTGCCGGTGTTCACCCACCACTGATAATTTTTAATTGTTGTGGTGTGCCTGGACGCCCAGACAGCACATGTGTTCCCACTCTGCAAAGTTTGTCGCAGGATGGGACAAACACGTCTCTAAAGTGTAGCACGGTGTCCAGTTTGCTCACTGGGATGTGCTTATCTGTGTCCCAGAGACTGTCCTTCTGAGCAGGAGTACTTGACCCTGTGACTTTACCAGAGCCTGGGGAGTGCTGTGATACCAACCTTTCTTCCGAAGCTTGTAGGAGTGACATGGCTGGTTTCCCCTTGCTTCTTCTTCCCTGGTTCTCCATCTCTCTGAACATCACCCGTTACAAAACGTCTGAGCTGTCTGCCACAGCTTTTGTGGTGTGGAGTGGTGGAAGGTGCCGGCCGCATGCTCGTTACCGATGCTGTCCCTGTGTCTCCTTGCAGTGACACTCTATGGCGTGTTCACCAACCACTACTCTGCCAATGGCCCATCTCGCTGCCTGCTGCTGGAGCTGCTGGACATCAGTGTGTCCGAGCTGCTGCTGCACTCCAGCAACCAGGGCTGCTCCATGTGGATGATCCAGCACTGTGCCCGAGATGTCCTGGAAGCCCTGGCTTTCTTGCACCACAAAGGCTACGTGCATGCAGACCTCAAGCCACGAAACATCCTGTGGAGCGCAGAGGAGGAGTGCTTTAAGCTCATTGACTTTGGGCTTAGCTTCAAAGAGGGGAATCAGGTTTGGAATGTGCCACTCTTGAGGCAGATGGCTCTGTGTTGAGTTGTGTGGCTCTGTGATGTTTTCCAAGTGACCTGATCAGAGTAGGAGCTGAGCTGGTGCTGAGGGTTTACTGGAAAAGGCTAAAATTTTGTCTGCCCCAGACACCGAAGCTGTGTTCCCATTCTCCTTGCATGTCTCTGGTTTCTGTTGATGTCTTAGCCTTTGTGCTACAAATTCCAATGTTAATGATGCACTGAGAAAAGTAGTGTCTCAGCTTCCTGGAAAGTTTGCTAGTTTTTATGTGGTCAGATGAGTGGGAGCAACCAGAAATGTAGAATTCCTCTTTATCATCCCTTATCATGTGTAGTAGTAATTCAGGCTTTGCCATCAGCTTCCCCAGCCAAGTGTGTTATCTCTGGCAGTGTCCTTGTGCTTGTCTTTACTTTCACCCTATCTTCAGCAGCCTCTCTTCCTCAGGAAATCTAGATGTTTCTTTCCCACATGTATCAAATGTCCGTAGTCTGGTCCTGGATGGGCAGTGTCTGTTCTTCACTGACACAGTCAATCTCTGTTGTACTCTTTGTCCCATTTATCCTGCTCAATCTTCTTGCTGTCACTTTTGTTGTGGTGATACTGAGTTGTTTGTCCTTGCCCATTTTATTCTCTACCACGACTTCTGATGGAAGCAGAGAGCCTCAGGAGGTTTTGCTGTTGGCTTGGTAGATCTTCCTTGCACTCCTCCCACTCTCAGTAGCGGCCTGTGAGGAGTCTCAGTAAAGCTTTTCCATCAGGTAACCTTGTAGCATGGTTGCCTTTAATCACTGGGTGATGGAGGATAATTTTTTCTGTGACATCCTACGTTGTCCTGGTTTGTCCCTATTCCACACACTTTACTCACTTAGCGGTTTTAAATTTATTTTTTTTTTTACTGGTTTACCTGGTATTGACAGTACAACCTACTGATTGTGAATATGAGAGGGTTGTGTGGGTGACCTATCTCTGAATTCTTTGGTACAGGAGTTGCTTTTAATGTTTGGACTTCTTAACTCCCCCATGTTGTCTTCAGTTCTCCCACATTCTTGGCTGAGTTTCTGGTGGTAATCTGTTGCTGTCTGTCAGCAAAATACGTTCTCCTGGTGTCCTGTGTCTAATGCAGATATTTTTATTTAATTCAGGTCTGTGTTTTGCTGCTTGCTGTGTGAGTTGCCTCATAATAGTTGATGGGCTTCCATGGTTTCTTCCAGTCTGCTTTCTTGGGCTGAGTTTCCTTTTCCCTTTCTCAGAAACACACTGCTTATATGGGTGAACCTTCTAAACTTGCTTTGAATGTGCACCAGGTACCAGTGTCCCGTCCCCACCCCTGCCTTGGGCCACAGTCTACGTCCATAATTTCCTTATCTGAGTCAAAGACCATGCTACTTTTATTTATGACAGCCCTGCCAAGCTTATCCTTACACAAAATTTCCTACCATTGCTGTTTAACAGGGAATGGTTATACACAGAGCAAGGTCTCAACCACAATTCCATCTCACTGTTTTTGCTGGTGGCATTGACCACAGTGCTTTCTTTATCTCTAAATGTTGTTCGGGGGCCTGCCAAGTTGCTGCTATTGCCATTCTGGAGGTTCTGCTGCCTACTGATAGGAGGAGGGACACGGATGAGCAATTTGTGCATAATTTTTTAGTTCATAAACAACTTTTGAGCTCTGTTGCTGGAAGATGTCTTCTGTAAACTTTATTTTCAGTCAGAGAACCACATAATCTTGGTCTGAATATATTCTCATGGTTAGAATTCCTAATCCTGTGCCTTATCCAAGAGGAAGTAGGCTTGCATGTTCTTCTGTCATTCCTTGAGTTGCATCAGTATGTCTAAAATGAGCCCCCACATGTTAAAAAGACCTAGCATGCAGTTTGTCTTTGGACACTTAGAAGACTTGGCTGGACAAAGCTACAGCTGACTGACCAGGTATTGCCTGGGAGCAGGAGACTGGACTGGAGCCTTCAGAGCAGCCCCTCCAGCCAGTACTTGTGTCATTCTATAATTCTCTATTTTCTTTGAAGCAGGCAGCATATGGGCATTTCCTCTCCCTGTGCCAGCCACGGCAGCTGGGCAAGTATTGATTGCTGCAGCATTTGAGGCTTCAAGGGGAGATGGAAGAGGTGCATGGGAAGTGCCTTTGACAATTTCCTTGTCTGAGCATTTTAGCTGCCTGCTTCCAGAGAACATCAGCACGTGAATAATGGCAGCAGCTCCTGATGCTCACTGCTCAGACAGGGCTGTTTATGCTCTCAGACAACCGACGTGGGAGCATATTGTAGGTGTTTAACCCTTATCCCAAAATTTCTAGCATCATCTGCATGTAGGAGAGGTGAAAGGGCCAGCCCACAGGGACATCCAGCCCCTTCCTCCCAGCAGTGCTGTCTTTCAGAGGTCATCTGTTTTGCTGGGAGATGCTTTTCTTCCAGACGGTCCTGTTTTTCCCTCAGCACAGCACTATAGGGAGTTGAACTGCCTGCCTTGCGCAAATGACTCTACAGTGCTTTCTGTCAATGTAGCAATAGTGTTTTGGGGACACCTTTGGAAGGATATCAGAACTGATTTAGGATAGAGTGAAGAACCTGAGTGTGGAAAATCAACTTTTTCTGTGTGTTTGTTCTCCTGTAGGATGTGAAATATATTCAAACAGATGGGTATCGGGCTCCAGAGGCAGAACTGCAGAACTGCCTGGCTCAGGCTGGTCTCCAGAGTGAGACCGAGTGTACCTCTGCTGTGGATCTGTGGAGTCTGGGAATCGTTTTACTGGAAATGTTCTCAGGAATGAAACTGAAACATACAGTCCAATCTCAGGAATGGAAGGTGAGACAATTCTTGCTTCTTGTTCGTAAATCTGGATTTGTGAGGTAGCACCTGGCAGCTAGGTGGTGTTTCCAGGATGTTTATCTAATCCTATTGCCTTGAGAATTAAGAGTCCCAAGCCTTAAAGACCCACTTGCCCTGTGGGACTGGCATGTCTGAATGCCACTTGTGTTCAGGGTACTGAAACAGCAGTGTTCCAGGAGTCTCTGTTTGGAGCCTGTGTTTTGCCTAGATTTGGTAAGCAAGCTGTGCTGGCTGTAATTGTGGCATAAGAGAAAGAACAAAATCAAGGGCTAATGGCTGTCAGCTAGTTCAGCAGCACAATGGCAGAGGAATTATTTGCTGGGTTTAGTTTAATGTTAGCTGTAATTTGGGGAACTTCCTGTAGGTCTGTATCCTGAAAAAACAAGAGGAAAGCTCTGTATTGTGAGCCTGGAGCCTGACTGTCCTCTATTCTGTGTGAAATAACTTTTTGTGTTCCCCTTCCCAGAAAGTGCATCCTTTCAGCATCACAGTCTCCACAGTAACAGAAAAGTTTCCTGCATGTGGAAACTTCCAGCTGTTTGCTGGCAAATGGAAAAAAGTTAATTTGATGTGAACCTGCTAGTTTAACATGTGAGACTCGGGCATTGGGGATCTCTCCCAAAGCCCCAGAGAACCACAGTCCTCTGCATCCGCTCTGAGAAATGATAGGATATTGCAAGCTTTGCACAGTCTGGTTTTTACCTCCCTAATCACTGTTTCTTTTTCGTTCCAGACAAACAGTTCTGCCATCATTGATCGCATATTTGCCAGTGAGGGGGTGGTTAATTCGGCCATTCCAGCTTATCACCTCAGAGACCTTATCAAAAGGTACTGTAGCATATTTGATAACTGTTGCTTAAAGTTGTGCTCTGTAAAGTCCAGCCTTGCTCTTAGCAACTTAGAGCTCACAGCTAACACTTCCTTTTCTTTTTTAAATTTTTTTTTTTAATCTCTCACTGTGCTGGTTAGAAGTGCAAGCATTAGCAGAGATGTTTCAGTTCCTCTGATTTTGGCACAATTTGGAGTAAGCACATAGAGGGTATCAGTCATGATGTTGATCATTTGCTGTTTCAGTGCTATGCACTTGCGGCTGAGAGATTGTATTTGGAGAAAACTGCAGACTTTGCTGCTTTTGGGGATTGTTATCATGAAAATGAGGGAGGGGGCAGAAAATGCTGCTCTCCACTGCTGCCAAGATTCAAAGGCACTTTCGCAACTCTCCTGAGGAGTCTGCCAGGGGACTTGTTTTCACTGTCCTGTGACTGTGCTCTGAGGCTACAGAGGGTATGAGGACACAGCTTGGCAGAAATAGCGTTGGGAGCCCCTGATAAAGCCAAGTTAGGGATATTCTCAGACAAGCTTTGGGTTATTAGCTGCTTTGGATCCCATTTGTGAAAAGATGTGGGAGCACCTTGGAGTGTGATCATTCTCATGAGACTGCATGTATGTCTGAGATGTGGGATGAATGGCCTGAGGATGTGGAGCTGGAACATGCTGTGTTCCTTGTGGACTTATAAGAGAGCAATTTTCATTATTTGGTGCTGAGAGACATCAAGAAGGAAAGCGTGCTCTGCCATCTACCCAAAATGCTTTCAGGGAATCCTTCTGGTGTGCTTACCTGCAAATTGCAAGATTTTCTTCCCACTCTTCAACTTG
This sequence comes from Donacobius atricapilla, assembly GCA_013397315.1. NCBI lineage: Eukaryota > Metazoa > Chordata > Aves > Passeriformes > Mimidae > Donacobius > Donacobius atricapilla. Next base: position 189,484 of record WBMY01000207.1, on the reverse strand, counting down.
TACCATAACCACCCTTGAAGATAGGATGTTCCTCTGTGCGAGCTGCCAGCCTGAATCTCATGTGTCAGTGCAGGAATGTGACATGTATGAACTTAAAGGTGTCTTCTCTTGCAGCATGCTTCATTGTGACCAAGGAAAACGAGCCTCTGCTGAGAAGGCTTTATGCAGCCCATTCTTCAGCATTCCCTTTGGTAAGCTGTGGCTGTGGCCCCTGCTCAGGACTCTCACAACATGTGGTGGAAGCAGCACTGAGGGCAATTAACTGTTGTTTCTTGTTCTGGCCTCATTGCTGCTCCTGTGTGGCACTTACCAGCTCTTCATGGCGCCACAGGAGGGAGGTCAGTGATGCCTGTGCTCTCAGTGCTGTCCTACTCCTCCAGCCCCACAGGCTGTCATTTTTACCTAGCTGGACTCTGATTAAACTCTGCCTCCAAGAGTGTATTTGCAGCATTCATCTGAGGGCACAGAAATAACCAGGTTATTTACCTAACATTCTGACTGTCGAGGTGTTCCTGAAGAGTGCAGTGCTGTTTATGGTGAGTGGATGGGTTTTCTTACACCAAGTGTTTCCCAGTTCAGAAATCACCAGGAATGTGAGTGCCTTGAGCAGTGGCTGGTGGTGGCACCTGCTGCTGCCGCTACACAGGTCAGATAGTCCCAGTGTGTTTGGCTGTGAGCCTCTTTCTGCAGTGACTGGCCTGCAGTGACCTGTGTGGCAGGTCATGGACAGATGTCACTGTCACTTTCATCTGCTCCTGTCTCTTTGATTTAATAAAACAGTGGTGTTTCCTCGAGACCTCCCCATGTGCATTGCAGGCAGTCAGCAAAGGTAGGCTGAGACCTTCCTGTTCAGGCTTGTGTCCCTCCCTGTTTTCTGTTCCAAATACAACTCAGTAGTGTTCTCCAGAACTTGTCTGCTTTCAAGAGCACCAGTGATGAGCTATGCATCCAGGTTTTCTGCAGCATAAATTAATGCTTCAGGCTGAGTTAGCACTTCCCCTTGAATCTTAGTGCCGCTTTTCTTAAGCTCGTTGGTGTACCTTGCAGCGAAGATTATTATTGCTTATTATAAATAGTGATATTTCTGTATGTTAGGCAAAGGTAACAAACTCATTTCTGTTTACAAATTTCACGTGTGTCTCAGAAACCGGGGCTGTTCTGATCAAAGCTGCCTTCCATGGCTGAACCTTGCAGCCAGTACTGCTTTAGAGCAGAGGGAATTGTATATTGGCAGTGCTTTCTGGGCTGGTTTTAAACACACAGACCTCTAACTGTACTGAGGAAGGAGCTTCTGTGGTTAGTGCTTGGAATTTATATAACAGCTTCCATTTTCCTTAGTTTTCTTTGCTGCTTCTTTTCTTTGCCAGACTTGCACATATGCTTGTCTGCACAAAGAAGCATTTACTGCTGGTTTCCCAGCAAGTCAGAAAATGATCTCTCATTGCCTTTCACTTGGACACAGCTTTTCTGTTTGGAGCAAAGGCAGCTGAGAACAGCTTTCCTTGTAATTTACAACTAAGTCTTGACTTTCCAGTTCATCAAGTTCTTTCCTGTGTTGTCAGTGTGGTTGGTGTCACCTGGCATTTGCAGAGGAGCTGGGCAGAAAGTACCTCTTAGGCCAGAAGTGAGTGTGTCACTTGGGTACAAGAAGACCAGGTGTCTCTAAGTTCTAGGGGTTCGTTTGTCTCCCTCATTGGAGCAAGACATATGAATGAAGGATGGGTTTACTTTAGTGTCTGTCAGTTCTCCCAGGTAGCAAGTTGCAGGACAAGAAGAAACAGCCTCAGGTTGTACCAGAGGAGGTTTAGATTGGTTGTTAGGAAAGATTTCTTCAGCGAAAGGGTTGTCAAACATTGGAACAGGCTACCCAGGGAAGTAGTGGAGTCAGTATGCCCATTAAAATATGTGTAGATGTGGCACCTAGGGACATTGTTTAGTAGTGGACTTGTCCATGCCAGGTTGGAGTTCATAATTTAAAAGGTCTTATCCAACCTAAACGATTCTATGATTTGGTGAATAAAAGGGGTAGCATATAAGACCATGGTGACACTTAAATATTCTTTCAGTCTTCAGTTCATCTGATGTGTCCTGGTTGTAAAGAGTCCTATGGAAGAATAGTCCTAGAGATGCACTAGGAGCTGGAACATGCCTGGTTATCTGAAGACAGTGGCTTTCTTCAAAGGGCTGCTCCTGAGAGCTGTCTGGGCATCATCTATACTGTTGAGGCCTTTCACACTCAGCTTTTCATAAGGGCTCTTCCATGACAGGCAGGAGATTTCCAGCTTATGCTTCCCTTGCATCTCTTTTTGCACTGTGAGATCAACATCTTAGTGTGCCTGGTAGAGATGTCAGCTCCCTCACAGGCATTGTGTGCCTAGCTGGGAAAACTATTTCTTAGGAAATAACAGCTCACTTTGCAGGAATGGTCAGAAGGCTCAGACTGGAGAAATGAAGCCATTTCCCTTTTCTCTCCCCTCTCACTGTCAAGTGGCAGAGCTGTGAGGTTCTGCTATTGTGTTCAGCTGCTGTAGCTGCCAAAACAAATAAACACAATAGCACTCTACTGCAAGTTGGGTGCCCAGATCTTAAATTCATTAATGGCCTGTCACTAGTGTACAGGAATGTGAAATCAAGCTTTTTTTCCTGCAGAAGTGACACTGTCTCTGTGGCTTTGAGTTTCTAGAGGACTGATTATCCTCAGAATGTGATTGTCATATCTTGTCGTTAGCCTTTTCTCCTTGACTGTTGCCTTCTCCCACAGTGGCATCTATGCTACCCTGCTCCAGGCCACCCTGGAGCTGCTTGCTTTCTAGAGCCAAGTGCCCCAAGTCCAGCATCCAAAGGGTTTTATTTCTGCTTCTGTGAAGATCACTGCTCACACACCTTGTGGCTATGCCCGATTCTACAGCACTGCATTGTTTAAGTAGCTTAAGTGTGGTGGTCTTCAAAACAGTGGATTGCAGTTGGATTTTGAGGGGAGGAGCATTTACATGGTGTTCAGGGAAGAACTAAAAGCTATTCTAAGGAGATCTGAGGCCTGTGCCTTAGTACAGCTGAAGAATTAGAATTAGAGAAGCTGGCCAGTCTGTTTTCAGCTTGTCTGGGAGCAGTGACAGGAGAGGCAGTTGCAGAGTATGCCTTTGATCTTCTCACATCTCCATGTAGATGCAGTAGTTTGTTCAACTAGCATAGTTCTTGAGGTCACATCAGTTTCTGAGACTGGGCTAAGTAGACAACATTCTAGCCTTAATTTGAAAAGCAATTTCAGATGCTGGCCTTAGAATAATTGCACAGTGCACTGAACCCTTTGGAAGAGTCTCTCAGTGCACAGGTAAAGATAAGATGGAAGTGGAGAATTCAGACTATAAATGCAGTTAATAGTGGAGAGGGGCAAAACCGTACTGCAAAGGGCAGTAATGCATATTGAGTCAGCTTCCTGTTTGCTTGCTCCTTTGACATTGACTTTGTTTCTTCAATTCTGCGGGTGTCAAAAAGCTCCCCATATTGAAGATTTGGTGATGCTCCCCACACCTGTGCTGAGGCTGCTAAATGTTCTAAGTGATGCTTCTCTGCAGTGTGAAGAAGAATATGAAGGTTGGTGCAATTCCCATATAGCAATGTTATCTTACAGACTGTTTTCTGTGGCTCTGAGGATGTGAGAGCAGGTAGATGGGCAATTAATAGGTGCAACAACAGCAAACAGAAGCTGCCCAGATGAGCTTTCGTTGCAGGGGGTCAACTGCACCAACAGAGAATTGAGACCAAGATTAAGAGAGAAGGCAGAGCTCGTAGGGAATTCTTGAAGGATCCCAGCCTAAAAAAAAAATATAAATATTTTCTTCTTTGTTTGGATACCAACCAAATTCACAGTGTGTTTGTGGCTCTGAGCTTCTGCTGGATATGTACAGAACTCTAAAGCCCAATAGCACAGATCTTTAAAAATTTGCTAATGAACTTAGCCAAGATCTCAGCAGAGAACTAAAATATCTCACTGGAGTTCCTAAAGTGTGGTGGATGGCAGGCATGGTGGTGGGATTTGAATTTCTGCTTACTGTCAAATCCATGTGAGTGGCTCAAACAAGAGAACTCTGGGGACACGAGTTGAAAGGCCAAGTTCTGCTCACACAAAGAGGGTTTGTGCCAGCTCCTTTAGTTCCCCTCCTCCAAGTGCCATAGCAGGCACTCCTAAATCCCTGTTGTTTTAGCTACTGGAACCTGCTGCTGGAGGTTCACTGTCTGTAGGTCTTTGTTCTTGAGCCTCAGTTCAGGCACTTCCATCTCATTATGTGGCTATTAAGCAGTGTAAGCTAGTTCTGTGCTTGTTTATTTTAAATTGAGAGGAGAGGAATATTTGTTGTCTGGGCATTCTTGATGTGTTCATCTCACCTTCACTTGTTCCATGGCTCACCCTAGTTTGCAGAGTGAAAGACAACCAGCTGTTTCCTTTCCCAGATATCCTGGAAGACATAAGGGAGGAGTGTCAGAAATATGGACCGGTGGTTTCCTTGCTTATTCCAAAGGAAAATCCTGGTAAAGGCCAAGTAAGTGAATGGAGGGAAGAGGCTGTGTGTTCCTACGTACACTCCATGTGCTGCAAGACTGCTGCTCAGTGCCTAAAAATCTCCTGGCTGATGGCAGTGCTAAAAATAAATGGCTGTTTTGAAGAACAGCACAGGTTCCTTCCTGGTTATGTAAGGTTACCTAACCTGGGAGGTGCCCAATCAACTTTAGCACGGATGGACGGAATGAAGGGGAGAAGCCAGTGGGTGGGAGAATTGTTGAGGGTACAGACCACCAGCATACTTCTTCCCACCTTACCAAATGGAGGAGCAGGAGGTGAAATCCCAGTTTAGAGGTTCAACTCTTAGCTCCAGTGCTCTCTGCTTATCTAAGGATGGAGGGGCAAAATTTGTTTAGGAATGGTTTCCCCCACTGCAGGGATGGGAGGGGGCAAGTGGCATGGTGCACTGGAAGTCTTACTTCTCCTCTCTCTCTTTCAGGTCTTTGTTGAATATGCAAATGCTGGTGATTCCAAAGCTGCCCAAAAAATGCTGACAGGAAAGATTTTTGATGGCAAGTTCGTTGTGGCTACGTTTTACCCACTGAGTGCCTATAAGAGAGGATATCTGTACCAAAACTTGCTGTAGGCAGTAGCAACAATCAGGAGAGTTGTCTTGCTCCTCTTCCTCACATGTTTTACAGTTGAATGTGCAAAAGAGCTTCCTAGCCCTGCTTCCGAGTCGTCTGTGAAGGAGAGGTGCAAAGGACTTAAATGGGCTTTGAAACTTTACTGCTGCTTTGTGATGTGCTGAGGAGGCTGGGACGCTTTCAGCGTGTGCTTGTGTGTGTGGTGTGCTTGCTCATTTACAGGGGGTGTGGCTCTGCCCGGGGGCACCCGGGTAGCAGGAGTGGGGACAGGGGGAGCCCAGGAGGCCGAGCAGATCCTGGAAAGGGCTCTGCAGTGATCTGAAGTGAGACCAAAGCCTTGGCCTTAGCACTGGGCTTGGCTCCGGGGAGAGAATTTCTTTGTTAAGCTTTCCTATAACACAAGTACTCCTCTCCAGTGTGGGGGTGCAGAGGAAGAGGCAGAGGAAGGCTTGCCTGCTTTTTGTTGATGCCTGTTATAAATAAAGAAGCAGAAACACCATCGTCTCTAAACCAGACCAGGAGGACTTCTGAGTCTTCTCCTCACCTAGAGCAGAGAGAGGCAATGAAATTGGATCTGCTGAGCCTGTGGAGTTACCCTGTCATCCTGACCTGAGCAGAGCCATGCAGCTGATGCTGGGCTGGGCAGTGAGGTGTGGATGATGCTGCTTGTGGGGAGCTGAGCTTGCTTGTATGCCTGGGGTGGGCCGGGACTGATGGTAGAGACCTGGTCAGAGCAGTGCCAGCCTCAGTCCCAACACAACCTGTAAGCACTTTGTAGCCTGAGTAGATGTGAAAACCCCGCCGTGTGGATTCATCTTTCTAGCACATACCCAGTGCTGGCACTGATACTCCCTAGCTCTGATGCCAAATCATCTGTGATATGTAAACATCTTCTGGTGACATTTTTGGAAAGGAGTGCTACTGTACACAGTATTCTTTGTGTCACAGCAGGACTCCTGCCATGGGAGTCTTAAAAGAACAAATATTTGTCTGTTTGTAGGTCCCACACTTGGCTTCTCTGTGTTGTGCGTTTTGGTTTTTGCATTAACCCATTAAGACTTGTAGATTAGAAGCACTGACACTTTTGGTCCTTCATAGGTTACAAAAAGGGCTTGAGGTAATCTGAGATCCTGTACGGAAAGGGCTTAATCAGCCATCAGACTGGACTGGCCGGGAGAAGGTCTTTTCACAGTGTCAGGGACAACAGCCACATGCCTTTGGGGAAGACATGGTGGTGAGCAGCATCACTTCCCCCTGCTCTGCTCCCATGGCTTCAGTCAGCTGCTGCTGTGGGGCAGGCAGAGGCTGTTTCCCAGGGACTTCCAAACCCATGCACCCAGCAGAGCCTCTCCCTCCAGGGTGGGCACTCCATTCCTGCTGGGCACAGTGTGAAACAGCCCTGTTTAGAGAGTCACCAGCGTATTCTGGCTTGTGGTCTTGGTCCCAGTTTTAGTGAGGAGGAAAGCCCTCCTGAATTCTTTTCTTCAGATGAAATACTTGTGGACAGCTGCCTGAACCATCCCCGACTTTCCCTGGAATAATACCTGAATTACTTTGCAGTTTACTGTTTGCATCTTGCTGATGCTGGACTTGCTGGAATCCTGCACTTAAAAAATTCCTGTTGATTTTTTGCCCTGTGCATGGTGTGTCAGGAGATCCAATGTTTGTAGCATTTCATGAGTCTGAATTGCTCTCCGTGCTGGTGTATAGTCCTGTTTGCTGTGGCCCTTACCAAACTCCCTCAGAAAGGACCAATCTCTGAATTCTTCTGTTGCCTTTCAGATGGTGGGCTTGCCAGGGGAAAGAACAAAAATAAAATCCCACAATGAGTTTTAAGGTGTGATTTGCTGATCAGATTTTTCTGGAAATGACGCTACTTTGGTGAACATAGCAGTTCAGCAGCCTTTGCATAGTTGGGGTGTGTGGTTCATTGCTTTTAATTTAACTGTCCTTTTAGTGAAGCACCTTTTTAGTGTCTGAGAGGAATTGAATGATTAACTGGGTGAGTGCTTTTCCTATGTGGAGAGCAGTGTTTAAAGTATGGTTGGGTCTTGGTGAACCTCCTCAGCTCTGCGTTACTGCTGTCCCTGTGGGTGGAGCCAGGGGTCAAAGCACTTTGGTCCAGACATGCACATGTCAAATGCCTGTCAGCAGCATTGAACTGGCCGGAGCAGACCCCAGAGCTCCTCCTGCCCTGCTGGGTGCCAGCCCAGGTGGGGCCACAGAGAGCTCCCCTGGATGTAGGGTGTGAGGTCTGTCACCTACAGCAACACTAGGACAGGGAGATCCTGGGATGCAGGTATGGAACTTAAATGTGTTTAAAGTTCTCACATGCATTTGTCTAGGACTGTGAGCTGCTCTGTCATCTTTCAAACATGAGTTTTTCAGTCAGAATTCTTTCAACTAAAGATAGAACTGTGCCAGGGTTGATCTTCAGAGAGGAGCTACAGCCTGTTCCTGCAGCACGGTAGCTCTTGCACCAGAGTTTGTCTGGGGTTTTGTTCAGCTTCTTTTATAGGGGCTAAAGAAATCCTCATGATGCAGACTCCTGCTACCAAACACTTTTCTCCAGATGTTCATTGACCAGGCTTGAGCACTGAGCTGAGTAAAAACCCCAGTGCTGCTTTTCTTTATATTCCTTCTGGCAAGAGTTGAAGATGTTGATCTCTGTCCCGTCACTGGATCCACCCTTCTGCAGGCTGTGGGGTCCAGGGAGGTTTAGAAGCATTTTATTGTTATTCCTCACCTTCTACCTTCAAAGACTTTTTCTATCAAGATGAAGCTCACTCTGGTGGCTCAGTGACCTGTTGGTGTCTTGGCCATAAGTTTTAGCCCTGCTAAAACCTTTGAGTTCCTTACCTCTAGATTGTATCTGAAGTGTGCATGGTGATCCAGTCCAAGGCATCTATTGTGGTGTGTCTGGAATGGGCCTGGCTTTCTTCATCTCTAGATTACTGCCAACTTGAGGTGCACAAGTGCTGAGGATTTCCACTCAGATGCTCACTGGGTTTCCTGGTCTATGCTGCTCTCCCCCAGTAACCCTTGGTGTAGCACCGACCTACATAGTCCTACCCTAGTCGGAGGGTAACTAGTGTTTAAATCACTGGCCAAAGCACAAGTCAGCTACAGTCTTAGCTGTATCCCTAATTTTATTCTCACTGGTCTTCAGCCTCGTGACAACATATAGCCTGAGCACCGTGTTGTACCCAGGTTCTTTCCAGAGGGATTAGTACACTTCCTCCTGCTGTGCCGGATCCCGTAACCACGTGCCTCCCTTCGGGTTAGATGTCAACTGTTGTATCCCATCATGCACCGTTGCCGAGCAGATGTGTGCTTGATACAGGTGATAAATAAATGATGCTTCAGTACGAGGTGGTTGTCCAGTGTGCCTCTTGTGGGACACTGAAATGTCATGGAGCTGAGGAAGTTCTGTGCCCCAAGCACCAGGGCCTCGATCTGGGGGGGACAGGACTGTGACCCAGCCATGACACCTCTAGTATTTGTGCTTGGCAACTGTGGCTGTCAGAACTCCTTCCAGTTCCAGTGAGGGGTGGTTGTAACTTGGAGGCAGGGAACTGTGGGATGGAGGGGGCTGTTAACATTTTTAGTAGTCTTTAACGAAGCAAGCTCATCTAAGGAGAGGGATTTCACCTCAGCTGTTGGCTCAGCAGCAGGACGTCTTCCCCTGTCTCCTGTGGTTGACGGGGGTTATGCAAAGTACCCCTGCAAACTGTCACCTGCAGGGGTACCCCCTCCCTGCCAGGATTTCCACAGAGCCTGGATGTGCTGTCTCCACTCTGCTCCCCTACTCCACTCCATTCCCCTTAGCGTGTTTATGGGAAATCATCCCGGAGTACATCTCAAGTCATGCCAACTGCATTCCAATCCAGGGAACAGTAACTGATTTACCGTATCATTTCCATACTGTTACAACGCCTGTTAAGACACTACTAACAATCTTCACTTTCCTCTGTACCCCCAGTTAGCGTCCCCAGGCATTCTCCCCAGCCTCACAGGCCGGGGTGGCCTCTGCCAGGCCGGAGCCCACCGTGTCCCCACCCGGTCACTCGGGGCTCGGCTTCCTGCCACGGCACCGCTTACTCACGCCCCACAGGGGCGCGTCCCAGCCTGGCGCTGGGGTCCATGTTCCCAGAATGATGATGTTCGCAGGCGAACTGCCTGGTGGGTGACGCAGGACCTGCCCCGGGGATGCTGCCGGGGGGACGCGTGGGCCGAGGCGGCGGCGGGTGAGCAGTTCTTTGGCTGCAGCCCGCTCTGACACCGCCGCGTCCCGGCACGGAGCCTGGCAGAGCTCCCGGGGCGTTGGGCGCATAGCGTGGCTCTCGGGGGTGTCCTGTGCAGGGCCGGGAGCTGGACTCGATGTCCCCGTGGGTCCCTTCCAATTCAGCACACTCTGTCATTCCGGGATACCACGCGACCCTGATGACGGCACGAGCGGCGGTGTGTCATCGCTGCTGGCGCCTCAGGGGCCCCGGGCCCGGCCGCGCCGGCTCCTCCCCGCGGGCCCCGGCGGCGCTTTCTGGGGCGGATCTGGGGCTTTTCCTCCCCTCCCACCGCCCCCGAGCCCGCCGGGGCCGCGCGCTGACGTGGCGCGCGTTACCATGGTA
>WBMY01000207.1:156932-179697 GCA_013397315.1 Donacobius atricapilla | reverse complement strand
GGCGGGCCCCACGCGTGTCTGCTCCCCCAGGGCTGGCGGAGATCGCGGGGAGCCGCGTGGCCGCGCTGCTGCTGGCCGGCGGGCAGGGCACCCGCCTCGGCGTCCCCTACCCTAAGGGCATGTGCGACGTGGGGCTGCCCTCCCGCAAGACCCTCTTTCACCTCCAGGCCCAGCGCCTGCGGCGGCTGCAGCAGATGGCGGAGGAGCAGCACGGCACTCCCTGCCACATCCCCTGGTGAGCCCCGGCCTCGAGGGGACAGGGCTCGTGGGGTGGTGTCGACAGGGTCCGGCTGGCCCTGGTGGAGCAAGGCCCGGTAGATTGGCGTAGCTCTTTGGGTGCCAGCAGCTCGCAATCCTCTGGGTGGGTGCAGTTCCCTTTGGCAGCACGAGGTTAGCCTGGATTGGTGCAGTTCCCCTCAGTAGCCCCTGGGTTGATGTGGAGCCCAAGGACCATGAACTGGCATAGCCCCTCTTTATGTCAATGCTTTGCACTCACCCTTCGAGTGAGTGGTTCAAGGCTCAGAATGGCACTGGCAGGTCCCACGTTGTCAGACTCAGTCCCACGGCCCTTGGGAAAGGCTTTCATGTCCCCATGCAGGACAGCAGCCATGCCAGGTGAGGGGCAGGGAGATGAGCTGCTGAGGTGCCTTGTAGACAAGGCAAGAGCTGGCCACTGCAGCTGGGTGTCCTATGCAGGGTGTTGTATCGTTTTGGAGATGGGTGTTGCAAGGAAGGGTGTAACCCTTCATTGGCTTGTCAAAGTGGTGGGACCACAGCAGGTCAGATCCTCCTAAGTATGGAGGGCGAAAAAGCCTGTCCTGGGCATTCCCCACATTTGGGATGAGGGGTGTGAGACCCTGCCTCTCCTCCCTGCTCATTGGTTGTCTTCTACTCTGCAACAGGTACATCATGACCAGTGGCCGCACTATGGAGTCCACCAAGGAGTTCTTCCAGAAACATTCGTATTTTGGCTTGAAGAAGGAGAATGTCATCTTCTTCCAGCAGGGCATGCTGCCTGCCCTGGGCTTCGATGGGAAAATCCTGCTGGAGGAGAAGGGCAAGATTGCTATGGCACCAGGTTGGTGGCCAGGAGCTGACAGGAGAGGTGGCCAGGGGTGAGACGTGGTGCTGAGGAGCAGCTGTTAGAGCTTCAGTCTTCACTGTGACCTAGCTCACGGCTGACCCAGGCTGGGAGGTGTCTGTCTTGGCAGGGAGGACCAGACTGGGGTATGGCTGGGCTGATGACCTTCCACATCAGCCCATGGGGAAGGAGGATGAGCACAGGTGGCTGATGGACAGTAGGGCATTGCTGCAGCCCCAGTGGTGTGTTCCCTCTGCAGATGGCAATGGGGGGCTGTACCGGGCCCTGGGCTCACACGGCATCATGGACGACATGGAGCGGAGGGGCGTGCAGAGTGTCCATGTCTACTGTGTGGACAACATCCTGGTGAAGGTGGCTGACCCCAGGTTCATTGGGTTCTGCTTGGAGAAGGGAGCAGACTGTGGAGCCAAGGTATGGTTTTGGGAGTAGACAGGCACTGCTTCTGCAGAGCTGGGTGGTGTCTGTCCTGCTCCTTGCCTGGCTTCCCTGACTTTTCACCTTTCATTTACTGGCTTGCCACAACCAGGAGGGACAGTTAAGTACCTGAAGCGAATCAGTGAAGTAACACATGCTGGCAAAGTCCTACCTGCCCCTGGAGTAGTCCTGCGTGCCCCTGGCATCCTGGAGGATGCCTGGCACTGCTCTTCTGCCTTGCACAGGAATGTGGCACCAACAGCCTAGGGCTCGGAGGTCCCCCTGGGGCCAAGAGGCTGCTTGGGAGCCCTGGCACACACCTGGGTGCTGGACAGCTCTTTTCTGGGTGGCTGTGGATAGCACAGGCAGACAGGATCCTTGCTGTAAGCTGCCAGCTGTCGCCAGGCTAACATCCTGGGCACCAGACCAGGACATGGTGGGTGCAGCTGACACTGGACCCAGCCCCATGTCTTGTGGATAGGACATTGAACACTTAAAGCTTTACTTAAAGACTGGCTTGACAGCCAAAGGTTTTGTTTGCATTGGGCTCGGCTCTGGCAAACAGGTGAAAGGACTTACTGGCCTTGCAGCTTTCAGAGGGTAAGCTGGGGAAGGGAAGGCAGTTTCTCCTCCTGATCTGCATGAACGAAAGAGGAAATAAACCTTAAGCATACAGAAAAGAGAAAGCCCTGTGCCCCTGCATGCCACTGCTCTGTGGCGACAGTGATGGGTGGGGATTTGCTGGGGGTATCCCATACCTACATGGAGCTGTGAGGTGCAAGGAAAAGGGTAAGGTCAGGGAGATGGCTCTGCTGAGCCAGCAGCCTTCTGGTTGTGCATAGCAAGCTGGCTAAAAATATCTGTGCCTGCTGCCAGCTGCCTGTTGGCTTAGTGCCACATCCTGCTGTCACCTCTGGGTGTGTCTGACACCTGTCACTCAGCCCTGCCATCACAGCGTAGTCCGCATTGCCAGAAGTACCTGGGAGGGGAGGGCTCCAGCATCCCCATCCCTGCACCATCCCAGCAGAGGAAAAAGCCTTGTCAGGCCCCACTGTTTACAAGGGAGTGTGTTTGAAGTGTGGGGTTTTGGGTGCCTTTCCCTGACAGTGCTTCCTTCGGGCAGGTGGTGGAGAAGACCAATCCCACGGAGCCGGTGGGCGTGGTGTGCCGAGTGGACGGCGTGTACCAGGTGGTGGAGTACAGTGAGATCTCCCTGGCCACTGCCCAGCAGCGGGGCCCGGACGGGCGGCTGCTCTTCAACGCGGGCAACATCGCAAATCACTACTTCACCACTGCCTTCCTGAAAGATGTGGTCAAGTAAGGGCCTGCTGGAGGAATGCTGGTGCTGAAGTGCTGCTGCCGAGCAGTGCCTTGCTTTCTGCTGGTTGAGCTCCAGGTGTGCTGGAATGAGGCCCCCAATGTCTGGCTCCTGCACAGCTGGTCTGACCCCCACCTCTCTGCACAGCCCCTTCCTTGAGATAAGATTTCTCCGGGCCATATCTGGATGCTGCTTCCAGAGTGCAGGCATGTGGGGCTGTCTCTCCTGGCTGCTGTGGGGATGAGCAGCCCGTGCCTTGGGGCAGCTGGGGTCAGAGCAGGGCAGCCATCCTGCTGCAGCAGCGTCTGAGCTGGGGACGTGGTTTGCTCGGGCCAATGATATCTCTTTCCTGGCCCGTTGCAGCACTTACGAACCACAACTGCGGCACCACGTGGCTGAGAAGAAGATCCCACATGTGGACATCACTACAGGGCAGCTAATCCAACCCGAGAAGCCCAACGGGATTAAGATGGAAAAGTTTGTCTTCGACATCTTCCAGTTTTCCAAGTATGTGCTTTGCTCTCCGTGGGGTCCGGGCTGGCTGCTGGCTGTCCCTGGGGCAGCTCTGAGAACCTCTGGGGTTGTGCCAGGGTGTGCCTACTGGCAGTGCCCCGGGATCAGGATCAGATGGCAGCTGGAGGGATGGGTGTTGTGTGCCTCCTGCTGGGCTGAGCCCTGCTCCTGTGCCAGAAGAACATCTGCTGACCCTACAGGCCAGGCCCTCCCATCCCTCCTCCATGGCTGTTAAAACAGCCCATGGGTGTGGGCTCAGGGAGGGCTGTGGGCCCAGCTCAGCCACGCTGGCAGGGGAAGCAGCCACAGTTTCCAAACCTGACCCTCCCATGCTGTGTTCCCCCAGGAAGTTTGTGGTGTATGAGGTGCTGCGTGAGGATGAGTTCTCTCCCCTGAAGAATGCAGACAGCCAGAATGGCAAGGACAACCCCACCACAGCCCGACATGCCTTGATGTCCCTGCACCACTGCTGGGTTCTCAATGCAGGGGGGCACTTTGTGGATGAAAATGGCACACGCATCCCTGCCATCCCTCGGTGAGTTGCTTCTCCTGTCATTTCTGTTCCTTTTTGGGCTGACTATTAAGCACAAGGCAATCCCAGCACTGATAACAGTGTCACAGAAGTGACCAGCTATGGATCCCATCTCCTGAGTGATCTGTGGAGCAGAGCTGGGTGTGAATTGTGTGGGAGCAACAGGAGCAGTGCTCAGTCAGCAGCAGCTTTCCTTCTCAATTCAACACCTGTGAACTGAATCCTGCCAGCCTCCGTTGCACAGCCAAGGTTGCTTCTGCAGGGGGGAGGTGGCTCCCTAAAGTCAGAGCATGCCAACAGATCCGTGCAGCAGCCAGGCTGGCATCAACGCATCCCTCAACCACAAGACCTCCCCCTGCCTTCTTTAGGGATCAGCAAACCCCAAACTTGTTTTGCTTTGTTTTTTCCCCCCCTTGCTAACCCTTGTTTATTCCCATGTAGCATCACAAACGGAAGTTCAGCTGCCAGCCCAGCAGATGTCAATGACAAGTAATTATTCGTGTCCCAGGTGCATGGTGGTGGGGCTGTGCTTAGGCACTAATGGGCTGCAGGCAGAGCAGCGTGCCAGGCTAACGGGGCTGGGGCCGCATGCAGGCGCTGGGGCATGTCCCCACTGGCACAGGGGATGCCGCTTCTCGTGGTGGCGGGCACAGGCAGCTCTGCTCCCCTGCTGGGCTCCTTTGCACAGCGATAGCTGGATGGGGTTCATGCTGTTGCTACAGATGCAGGATGGCAGCAGCCTGATGCTGACTGCACGCAGCCCCCAAAGGTCATTCCACAGGCAGGATGCTGTTGTCAAACACCCGGGTACGTCCTTTGGTGCCACTCCCCTGTTTGTCATAGCACAGCAGGGACTGGTCCCGGCCGGTCCCAGAGCTGGGGATGACTGCCATCTCCCGGCGTCCGCCAGGCATCCAGGCAGATGGAAACGGGATTAAAAACATGAAGCAAACGTCAGGCAGGCTTTGATGTAGCACGTGTGAATCTGAGTGCAGCAGCCGGCTGGGCTTAGTGTGACTCCAACTCTCGAGTTTAGAAAATCCAGAGCTTGACACCAGGGGAAGCCCCTGGCTCAGTGCTTGAAAGTTTATGGGAATACATGGGGAAGCTTTAACTCTTCTGTTATGTTCTGTAGGCACAGGTGTGTTGGGACTTGAAACCCGGTGAGTGTAAGTGACTCACAGAGTAAGCAATTTTGTTACCTTCCCCTCCTTCAGAAGCTGTATCTTCAGGTACTTTCTGATGGAATACAGCTGTTTCATCTCTGTTTGAATTCCAGATTGCAGGTGTTCTCAGGTTTATGACTAAAGCCATCGCACTAGTTAACATGTAGGAGAAAGAATGCACCTTGTCCTACATTTACCCTTCATTACCAGTTAATGTCAAATTTTTTTAAAAACAACTATCTTGAATCTAACACTCAAGCTAAATACCAGTGTGGGTTGGGATGGGTGAGTTTTATTTACTGACACTTGGGACAGGGGTGGGCTGAGTGAGTGCGTGGCAGCAGGAATGAGCTCTAACCTGGGTGAAGGGAGCATTGTCACGGATGGCATCCTGCCATGCCTGCCTGGCCGCTGTGGCCACTGGCTGGGAAGGGCTACCCTGGGGTTCTGTTGCCATGGCTGCTTGTTGGGTCCACACAGCTGCATTCCCAGACTTACATGCCAGATGGATCCAGGGATCATCCAAGTGTGTCCTACGAGGGTTGGTGGCAGCAGGGTCAGGGACCCCACATGGGCCCCTGAGTAGCAGTGCTGCTGCAGTGGGCAGCACTGGTACGGTTCTGACATTTTGCTCACCAGCTCCAGCTCACAGGCAGAACAGAGGAGCCAGGATAGTTGCTTTAATGGGCAAAGGCAGGAGGAGCAGACAGTGCTGCAGGGAGTGTTTTTTAAGTGAGCAGAAGGGCTTACCCTGTGTCCTCAGGTTGTGCTTTAAGCAAGAGAGGGCTTAAAGCAAGACCTCTTGTGTCTAGCCAAATGGGAAGGTGTTCTATGAATGCATCTCACATCACCCCAGGGCTGCAGGAGGAGAAGGAAAGGGTGACTCGTCTCCATGCAGCATCAAAAACGGCAGGGCTGGGGCCACAGGCACTGCTGTAGATACACACATGGAAAGGCATCAAGAAAGTCCCATCTAAAGCTCTTTTCCCTTTCAGTCACTGCTGGTATCTAAACTTCAGCTGGCACCTCTGTGGAGAGCACGCAAGGCTTGACTAACCCAGGGCAGCTCTGCGCTGGTGGGGTCTGTGTGGGCCCCAGACAGCCCCTGGCCCTCTGCCTGGCCTTGGCAGATCTTGGGCCCCATCTGTGTTCCCCCCAGGCTGTACCTAACTCTCCTGACTATATTTTTCTCTGCAGCTTGAAGGATGCAAACGACCTGCCAATCCAGTGTGAAATTTCTCCCCTTGTCTCCTACGGAGGAGAAGTGAGTACTGGCTCTGCAGAGCTCGGGAGGCCCTTGCAGATGGACTGGGCTGGCAGGGCATACACGTGAGGGGATAGGCCACAAAAGTGACTCTAATTCACTGTGGAGCTTTCTGGGGCAGTGCCCCCCCACGTTGCCAGCACAGGAGGGGAGCAGAGGCACCTGTGAGCAGCTCAGCAGAGAAGGTGATGTGCAGTGTGTTCCTAATGGGCCACTTCTCATTCCCACAGGGTCTGGAGAAGTACGTGAAGGACAGAGAGTTCCACACACCTCTGATCATTGACGAGGATGGGATCCACGAGCTGGTGAAGAATGGGATGTAGTGGCAGCATGGTGCCCAGGCAGGGCTGCCCGTCCTGCCAGGAGCTCAGGCACATGAAGATTGATAGCTGGACCTAGTAGAGACTGCTCCAGCTCACTCTGGCCCTGTGCAGAGGGGGATTTGACCCACTCAGTTCTTGGCGCGTTGTATGCTTCTATTTATACTTTAATTTAAAAACTGAACACTATGGATTCCCCTGCCACAAAGCACAGCTGTGGTGCTGCTCTTTGCACTCCAGGCTGTGGGCATTTATTTTTAAACATGTATATAGTAATAGTCATTGTACATGCAGATGGAGGATTTTTATGGTACAGGGCTGGGTTTAATCTTGAATTTTTATTTTTCTTAAATCTACATGACTATTTTTTTTAATAGGGTCCTTGACATTGCCCATGTCCTCCCTTTTGGTCCTCCTTTGTATATTGCACAACTGGAAGCACCCAATTAAACACTGAGTCCCTCCTGTTTGTCATCTGGTGGTGTTTGAGTGACAGTGACTTCCCACCAAGAGGCTCATAGAGCAGAGAACCGACTGCACCATGCCAAGTGCTCCGTTCAGCAAGAGTGGCTGTCTGGGGTGGCTGCAGACAGGGCCTCTAGCCTGCAGTGCTCATTTGGGGTGTTCCTGGAGGAAGCAGTTGCACCCTCCTCTTACATTTCTGCTAACAGCGGCAAGCCTTGAGGAAGTAGGAACAGGCAGGTGTGTTGCACTGCTGGAGTGCTCAGGGTGAAACCAGCCTGGCACAGAGCCCTCCACCAGTGCCATGTGCCCTCTGCATTTCCTGGAGGGGCATGAGCCCACTGCGGAGGAATGTGATGTCCTGACTGGCTCGGGCAGAGCAGCTGTGCTGCCTCCCCTCCTGTTTGGGAAGAAGGATGTAGAGCTTGGCCAACTCCTCTCCTGATCCTGATGTGGTCACAGCCTCCCACTGCCCCGTGACTGCCTGAGGTGGGATTTTCCCTCGCAGGCCTGGGAATGGGACTCAAACCACTCCCTCTGGAGTCAGTCACTACATGCCCCCTGGATGCAGAGGTGGCTGCTGGGCATCCTGGGCTCAGCCAAGCACCTGGTTCCCTGGCATGGTGCCTGGGCTGCCAGGGCACTGTGGGGGGTCGTGGGTGGCACTGTGCCCGCTGCTGGCTCACCACGGATTGGCTGGGCTGCATGTGGCCAAGTCTTTGGCTTTTTGGTGTTGCAGACTGTCACCTTTGCATTAGGTCCTATGACAGAGTGCCAGGGAGCTGGCTGCTGCCAAGTTATTTGAGCAGCAATTCCAGGTAGCAGGAGGGGAGTGGAGCAGAGCTGGCTGCTCTGTGCTGGTGTGCACGTAGGGCAGCCTGTGCTTCTCCCTGCCAGCTGTTCTGGGGTAGCACATGGGGCACTGCTTGGACCTGCTCCCTGCCAGCCCAGAGGAAGCTGTACCCTGCCTCTGTCACCCTGGGCAGTGCTGGCTCAGCTGGTGCTGCAGCCCCTCTCTGGTGGCAGTGATGAGGGTCACTAATGTCTGCTGGGGGCAGGGGGTGGCTTCCCTTGCCCGTGATTCAGCTGCTTTGTCTGGAGACTTCAGGCTGGCAAAGAGGTTGGTTTAGGAGCAAGGCTACAGCCCTGGGGCTTTGGAGTCTAGTCAGACAGGAAAGCCTTTTAGGGAGTTGCTGGCCTGCTGCCAGCTGGTGCTACTTCCTTCCCATAATGTGAGCGTGGAATTCAACACAGCCAAAATAGTCTAAAAAATAATTGGAAAGGTTCTTTAATTGTGGATTTTGCTGTTTCATGAAAATTAATGTGAGCTCATTATTGTTAGTAGTAGTAGTAGTATTAATTATTTTCTCCCTGCCTCGTTGCGTAGCCAGTGGCCACCGTGCCAGACTAGTGCCTGGAAATGATGTCAAGCCACCAGCTCTGCCTGGAGCTCGTGGAGCTGGAGCACTGAGCCCATGCCCTGAGCCAGGCTGGCCCTCTGGCTGCTCTCCTGACCATGAGTGCCCGTGCAGGAGCCCCAAACCCTTCTCCCAGGGGCCTGGAGAGGGGTAGCCCATGTGGGACCCTCTGGTCCCGCTCTGGCATCTTGTGGAGGGTCCCCATCACCCGCATTTTGGGAATGTCCTACCCGACCCCACCGTGCAGGGGGAGTGTCCTGGACGTGAGGGCCATGCCACAGCCACGGGGCAAGCGCTAGAAAGTGAAACGTTGCCTATTGCTTTAAGTTCCCTTCCTGGCCATGGGGCCTTTTTTTTTTTTTTTTTTTCTCTTGCTCTATGAATGGGTTTTGCTGTAAATTATAGCTTTGCGCACATTCCCTCGGGCCGAGGAAAATAACTTCTGCCAAAAAGCCAGCCCGGATCGCGGACTGGCTCCCCCTCTCCGCTCCCTAATTGAAACCAAATGTGCGAGATGTAGGATTGTGGGACTTCTGGCCGGCTCCCAGGAATCCACAGAATGCGAGTGAGCTCCCAGAGGCATCTTGCATCAGCCCGGGGAAGTTCGCTCCTCACCTGGCTCCCCCGGCCCGGGCGAGGGGCGAAGAGCCCAGCCGCCCTCCCCCGCCGCCCCGCTCCGGTGAGTCGCTCTGGGCCGCGTGGGGCCGTGTTTGACCCTCCGAGGCTTGGGGTTTTGGGGGGATGTGGGTCAAGCGTGCTGTGCGGCGGAGCCCCGGCAGAGGGGCTGCGGGGCGGGTCTGCCTGGGAAGGGTCTGGGGCAGCAGCAGGGCGCTGTCCTCACTCGGGGAGGTGACAATTGACCCCTCTTCGCCAGCTGAACCGCCAGTGCCAGCGTTTCCCCCTGAACCTCGTGCCAGGCCAGCGTTTCCCGGTGTCCCTCCTCACTCCCGCCTATGTGTCTGTTGGCAGTGCTGGTCAGCCAGAGAGGCCCTGCTGTCCCCAGGGTCCCCCAGCCAGGCACCAGATCACGCTGGGGAGAGGTGTCCAAGGCCACCGCCCTGGTGCCTGTGAGCATCGTGCCGCAGTGCTGGTGCGGGGGGCCCGCTGGTGGCTGCCAGCCCCGGGGGGCGTGCGGGCAATGCTGCAGAGCCCTGCTGGCGGTGGGCCGAGGCCGTGGCATGGAGCGTGGAGCGGGGCTGGGCGCTTCTGGCCGCCGGGGAGCACTTGCTGGACGCAGCACCCGCAGGACGGTGTCCCCGGGCCCCCAGCCCTGCTCCTGGCAGGTCTGGCCAGGGCGGCTGGAGCCATGGGGCCGTTGCTGGCTGCTCCTCGCACCCCGGACGGCTGCGATGCCCCGGGCCGAGCCAGCAAGCCCGTGGCTGGGGAGGCGCTTGCTGCTCCAGAAAATGGGGCTGCATCCAGCTCAGAAAAGTCTAAAATGGCATTTTTGGAAGGGAGGAGGACTACAGATCCCAGCATGCTGCACTGTTCTCCCACCAAGGCTGCCGGCGGCACGGCATGCTGGGGGCTGTAGTGCCAGTTGGGGCAGGACTCCTGAACCCCCTTATCCAAACACCCTTGTGCCAGGGTCACAGCGAGCCTGTCGTCACTCAGGGACATTACCTAAGTGTGGCACTGATGTGTCCCACCCAGCAGGATGGCAGGCCCAGCCCCATGTGAGGACAGGGGCTCTGCAACAGGAGCCCTAGAAGTCCTGGCAGACTCGTGTCCAGGACCTGGTGTGCACAGGGGGTGCAGGCTGCTGGCATCCAGGCCCTTCCCCATGGATGATGCTCCTCCAGTGCCAGCAAAGGTGGCAGTGCCCACCTGGGAAGCAAGCTGGGGACCTCACCTAGCTGGGGACCTCACCTGGAACGGCAAGAGGGACTATGGTTCGGGTGGGATTTGTCTCTTAAAAAATGTGGATTTAGTTTTTCCCCCAGTTATTTCCCTTGATTTATTTCAGTAGAATAAGGAAGGAAGGAAATAAGGGAAAACAACAAAAAAGCAGCAGCCAAGGGAAACTCAAAGCCTGGGCAATGCTAGGGAGGAGCTCCAAAAACTCTCTGCACTAAAACTTTCCAGTGATTGAAAATTTTCAGCAAACATTTTCAGTCAAAATGTTGCAAAGCCATCCCTTTTGCAGGCCTGGTGGAACAAAACTGATTTCCAGCTGGGCTGCCAGTACTGCCCGTGTGTTTGACCGCGTGTCCCTTAGCCCTCAGCATCATGGCTTGAGTCACTGTCCCCACACCGTCCCCCAGCCCCACACCCCTGAGGAACAATGAGCACTTCCCAGTGGCTACTTAGGGATGATTTCCCTATGCTAGGCTAAATGTAAATGCATTCTCTGCAGGAGATTACAGCATCTGGTATCCTGATGCTTAAAGAGTTTACTCAGCCTGAAAGAATAGTGGGGAAAAATATCCCTGGATATTTTTTGGAATGCAGAAGGAAATTAAGATTTTAATGTTGGGGGGAACCGGCTGTCATCAAATGCAGGAGCCTCCTGTGAGTGCCTGTCAGAAATGCAGCTGAAATTCCAAGTTGCAGCTGAGTTAGTTGCAACCAGCTACAGTTTTCCAGCTGGGAATAGGGGAACAAAAAGCAACCACGTATGTGCTTTTCAAAAAAAAAACCCAAAAACACAAAAACAAACAAGAAAAGAAAATTAGAAAAAAGGTGGGGGGGAAATTATCTCAAGTGCAGGTGTTTACTTGTGCCTCCTGCAGAGCTTGTGGTGTTTGGCAGAGTCCCCCAGGAATCCAGCAGGGTCTTTGGGGTGTAGAGAGCTTCTAGCAGAGTGCAGGTGGCAGTTCCTGGGGTTCTGCTCTCCCCTTGGGTGCTGGTGTGGCCACAGCAAGCTCCAGTCTCACTCTTGCCATGCCAAACCCCAGCTGCAGCAGCCACCAGGGCAGTATCCAGCACCTCCCAGCTGGCTTTGTGGGATGTGGGGCAGCTGGTTTGGGTGTGTTTAGCCTTTCTCTTGGTGGTGGGGACAAGGCCATGGGGTGATGCAGGGGCACCACCAGGCATTCACCTGCAGCGTCAGTGGTGTTGGGCTGGTTCAAGGGTGTGCCAGCCAGGACAAACATCCCTGGTGCAGTGGGCTTGGCTGGGATTTACTCCAGCAGCTAGGCCCCATTGGGCCAGGAGTTGTGGTCCCTTTAACCCCCAGGTTAGTAGGGTGCTCTCTCAGAGGTTAATGTGCACTTAAACTAGATTAAAACAGCCTTTTTTAATAGAAAGAGAGCTGGTTGCATCTGGTGCTGGTGTGAAGTGTCCTCCTGGCAGATAAGGGGAGCTCAGGGAGCCTGGGGCATGGCTGATGACGCTTAGGGGTGTCTCTGATGGTTCCTCCAACATGGTGTCAACCCCATGGTGGTCACCCAGAGGTGTGTGGGCACAGTGGGAGCTGCTCAGACTCTGGGGGTTCCTGGTAGCTGAGGGCTGGCCGGAGCCAAGGCGAAGGCTGTGGTGACAGCCCTGACACAAGGGCAGGCATGACTTGAGTCGGTCCCTTTGTCCTCTCTGAGAAGCCCCAGCAGCACCAGTCCTTTTTCTCCCAAAGCCGTGGCCCCAGCCCTGTTCCCAGGTCCCCTCCAGCCCCATCCCATGCTCCCCTCGAGGCAGAGGGTGCAAGCTGTCTCCCACAGCCTCTGTCAGACCTTTCTGTGTCACGCATGTCCCTGGGATCCACTCTGCCATGGGCAGCTATCACAGTAAATACCCTGTAAATCTCGGGTGATTATCTGCTCTCCTCTCTCTGGAGCCAGCAGGCAGGAAACCGCTCTGGCACCCTGCTATTATTGTCTTATATGATGGGGTTGTGCAACTTCTTGCTTTCAAAGGCAGCCAAGGGTGGGTGGCCCAGCCAGAGCCTTTGTGCCCTGCGGTGGAGGTGGCCAGTGCTGGCCCTGGGCAGAGCCCAGGGAGCTTCCTGGGGGTGTTGTGGCTGTTCCGTGTGGCTGTGGCACACCATGGCTCCCAGGGATGGTGTCTGGGACTCCTGTGACCACCAGCACAGATCTGAGGCTTGGGGCTCTGTTCCTCCTCTGAGGTCTTGTGCAGAAGAAGTGCTTCCATCCTCAGCTGGCTGCCCCAAGCAGGGCTGGTGTTTGCCCCTCCTCAGCTGCCTTGGCATGACGAGCCCTGGTTCTGTCTCCACAGGACTGCCAACATGTGGGGCACCCCCAGGCCAGCCTTACTGCCACTGCTGCCACTGCTGCTGCTGCACACCCCACATGCTGCCAGAGCCCAGGTCAACCCCGGTAAGTCAGACAGGGACCAGGTGGCTGCAGGTGCCATAATTTCATTTCTCCTGCCAGATGGCCAAGTTTGGACTCGCATCATCTCCATCATCTCTGGGACTTACTCAGCTCTAGGAGCAGTATGTGATGGTCCCCCAGCCTGCACCTGCCTGGTCACTCTGCTGTCCTGCACCTCACTTGGGCACCTGCAGTGACCTGCAGAGCTGCGTGCCACAGGTGCTGTCCTGCCCCTGCCAGCTGGCAGCGTGCTGGACAGGGCAAAGCACTACAGCCAGAGCCCTGGGCTCTGGGTGGGGCCCTTGCCCATGGGGGCTCACTGAGTCTGGAGGCTGCCAGGTACCAAGTTATTGTTTTCTCTGCTGAGCTGTGCCTTCTCTGGCAGTTTAGCAGCAAACTAAGGCTGGCTTTGGCGAAGTGGCTTGACTGGGTGCCTGGCTTCTGCTCAGAAACCGCAACACTGCGCCAGTCGGCAGCACAAGTGTGTTTAGATGGCTGTTCCTGCAGGGCTCAGCCCCATCCTGTACTGCAGGGATGGACAGAGCCCAGGTCTTCCCAGGGAGTCCCTTTAACAAGTTCCTTCAAAGGCTTCTTCTATCTGTGAGAGGAGTTAGCTGGGTCTTCCCTGGAGGTTGCATGGTGCTTACTTAGGGAGGCAATCCTGTTTCCCTTGCAGACATCTATGGCTGGCAGAATTGGATTTGCCTGGCCAGGATTATTATTACCAATACAGAAAAACAGGGCTGGCTCCATGTTTGGCAAGAATTAAATGGGAATTCAGTGGGAGCTGTGATCTGCAGAGCATCATAAGTGGGGGAGCAGGAGACAAGAAGAGATGCTCCTACTGTGCCAGTGCTCGTGATGAAGATACACTCATCCCTCTGCCTGATATGGTCCCTGTGTGTGGTGTCCCGGGGATGGTGGCACAATGGGACGTGGGTTCTTTGTGGGTGCACTGCCAGGCGAGCCAGGGGCTGTGGGGTAGGAGGTGGCCCAGGCACAGTGTCCTGCCTGGTCCTTGCCACCTCGGTGTGGGAGTTTGCTTGGGGTGGTGCGTGGCAGGAGCGCGGTGGGCTGGAGCCGACAGCCAGACAGTAAACATGGCTAAACAAGCTGCCCTTTCAGCAGTGCTCTTGGCAGCCAGGTGTGAAAAAATAACTCCTGTGAAGCAGCGAGGATGCAGAGCTGAGGGAGTCGGCTGCCACTTGGGGGTGCAGCCCACCTGCTACCGCGGGTACTTTTCCACTCACAGCCAGGCTGGGAGCAGGGCTGGTGATGGGAGCTGAGGGGTCAGCAGGGAGAATGAGTGCCTGTCTTGGTCACTTGTTCCCCGGGACAGAGGACAGCAGGGCAGCACAGCACAGTTGCTGCTGGTGAGGTTTCTGGCCAAGTGGCCTCTGGCGTGAGCCCTCTGGAGCATGGGGACAGTAGTGCCAGCTCACAGGTTCTCCACCGCAGCCAAGATCCTTGCCAGCAAGGCTGAGGAGATCCCTGGAGACAGGGCCCTATGTGCCTGTCAGCCCTTGGAGCCACCTCCCTTTCTTCCTACTTCACTTGGAGCTGGGCTGGCATCTGCTTCTGGCCAGAGGCTTCACTTGCTCGGGAAGGTGCCTGCTTCAGCAAGACTGTCCCCTCCTGGCTTCATTCTCTCCCTGTAAGCCAGAGGGATGGAGAGTGCTGCCCTGGGGCACGGTGGATGTGCCCCAGCCCAGGCCGTTTCCATGGAGGAATTCCCTCCCTCTCAGCACCCCGCCGGTGTCATTGCAGCGGTGTGTCGGTACCCCTTGGGAATGTCGGGTGGGCACATCCCTGATGAGGATATCTCAGCCTCCAGCCACTGGTCTGATTCCACAGCTGCCAAGTATGGACGGTGAGTGTGAGCACCCTCCTGCAATAGCTGCAGCAGGATCTGGGCTGGCATGGAGGGAGAAGGAGGACACGGGGTTGGCCTCGGCCACCTGGATGCAGCTCCTCTGCTCTGGGCTCACAGGCTGGACTCGGAGGGTGGCGATGGAGCCTGGTGCCCCAAGACCCCAGTGGATCCAAATGACCTGAAGGAGTTCCTGCAGATTGACTTGCATGCCCTGCACTTCATCACACTAGTGGGCACCCAGGGACGCCACGCCAAGGGCCACGGCAATGAGTTTTCCCCCATGTATAAAATCAACTACAGCCGGGATGGCACCCGCTGGATGTCTTGGAGGAACCGGCACGGGAAGCAGGTGAGGAGGCAGATGGGGGCTGCACTGGATAGTGGGTGAGGAGGCTCCTCCTGCCCATCCCCACCACACTTCTCTCTCTCCAGGTGCTGGACGGAAACACCAACACCTATGACATCGTCCTCAAGGACCTGGAGCCACCCCTCATCGCCCGCTTTGTCCGCTTCCTCCCTGTCACTGACCACTCCATGAACGTCTGCCTGCGCGTGGAGCTGTATGGCTGTGTCTGGCTGGGTGGGTGGTGTGGTCCTGTGCCTGTCCCCATGTACCCAGCGCCCATCCCGGGGTGCTGGCCATCCTGGTGGGGGCTGTCTGTCCTGCAGCACCCAGGATTGGCAGAGTGTCTATGCACTCACCCTTTCCTCCCTGCAGATGGGCTGGTGTCCTACAATGCGCCGGTCGGGCAGCAGCTCATCCTTCCCGGGGGCGCCGTCATCTACCTGAATGACTCGGTGTACGATGGGGCCTTTGGGTACAGGTGAGGACTGGCTGCCATGTTGGGCAGCAGGTGAGGGGGATGTTTCTTCCCTGCATTGTCAGGCTGAGCCTCAGCAGAGCAAATGCTTGTGATGTCCTTGATTTGGGGGACGAGGCAAGCCTGGGAAGGCTGCTCATCATGAGGGGGATAGTGTGATGGGGGAAGCAGCCCCAGCCCTTCCCATGGATTTGCTCTAGCTGCACCACATGTTCAGCACCCTATAGCCTTTTCCAGAGAAAACATCAGGAACAAAATGCCCCCCTGAGTGTCCCAGGACCCTTGAGGAGCTGCCAGGGGGTGCTGGGTGGTGCAGGTTTGTGGGACTGGCGAGAGTCACTCTCCTTCTGTCCCCTCATGCACTGCCAGTATGACAGAGGGCCTAGGCCAGCTGACAGACGGGGTGTCGGGGCTGGATGACTTCACACAGACCCACGAGTACCACGTCTGGCCGGGCTATGACTACGTGGGCTGGCGCAACGAGAGCACGGCTGGTGGCTACGTGGAGATCACCTTTGAGTTCGACCGCATCAGGAACTTCACCGCCATGAAGGTCCACACCCCACCCCGCCCTGTCACCCTCCCTGTGCCCCTTGGTGGCTGTGCTGACAGGCTGCCCCACAGGTCCACTGCAACAACATGTTCGCCAAAGGTGTGAAGATCTTCAAGGAGGTGCAGTGCTACTTCCGTGCAGATGCCAGCGAATGGGAGCCCAGTGCCGTCTCCTCGGTGCTGGTGCTGGATGATGTGAACCCCAGTGCCCGGTTCGTCACTGTGCCCCTGCTCCACCGCATGGCTAGTGCCATCAAGTGCCAGTACTACTTCGCTGACACCTGGATGATGTTCAGTGAGATCACCTTCCAGTCAGGTACCTGTTGCCACGAGCTCCTTGGGGACCAGGCTCTCCTGGGTGGGAGGCTCAAGGAGGTAGTGAGGCTGTGAGGCATCCACACCGCTACCCTGATGTTCTCTCCTCCCTGGCCAGATGCAGCCATGTACAACAACTCAGTGCCCCCCGCTGAAGCACCTGTGGTCCCCACCACTTACGGTAAGCATGGGAAGCATGTCACCCTTTGCTGGGTGGGGGCTGTGCCCAATCCCACAGAGGAAAGGGGCAGGGGGTCTCCCCACGCCCCACTGTGATGGGCCCTCACTGTCCCCTTCTCCGGCTAGACCCCACACTCAAGGTAGACGACAGCAACACGCGCATCCTGATCGGGTGTCTAGTGGCCATCATCTTCATCCTGGTGGCCATCATTGTCATCATACTGTGGCGGCAGTTCTGGCAGAAGATGCTGGAGAAGGTGGGCAAGTGCGGTGTGGCTGGTGAGGTGCACTGTGGTAGTCGGCTTATTCTGGGCAGGTTCTTCTGGGAGCTCAGCACAGAAAACTCACTCCGTGCAGGGGCTGATGCTCCCTTCCCCTCCTCAGAAAGGCTGTGCTTCTCACCCACCCCCAAGCAAGGGGACTTAGCTGAGCAGGGTGGTGACTTTGGGACTTGCCTGTTTGTCCATCCCTTTGTCCTGAAGCTGATCTGGGGAACAGGAGCCTGGGTGTGGCGGGTTCTCACCACAGCCACCACCTAACCAAGGTTGCTCACAGAACTGATGAAGGCAAACCCCTCTCCATAGAGGCAGACAAGAGAAGGGGGGAACATGAGGACAAACCCAGGCAGGGGTTGCAACCCAGGGACAAGGCACTAGAGAGTAGGTTTGGGCACATCCCTGTTACCATGGAACATGAGACACCCATCCTGCCCATGCTGTGGGGGACCCCACCTCTCTCCTCCCTTGCCCTGCTGTCACAGGCATCACGGAGGATGCTGGATGATGAAATGACCGTCAGCCTCTCCCTGCCCAGCGAATCCAGCATGTTCAACCACAACCACTCCTCCTCCTCCTCCAGCGAGCAGGAGTCCAGCTCTACCTACGACCGCATCTTCCCCCTGGGACCCGACTACCAGGAGCCCTCCCGCTTGATCCGCAAGCTGCCTGAGTTCACCTCAAGGGAGGAGGACACAGGTGAGGGCCAGGACCCTGTGTGCTCACAGCCATCTACCATGCACTGAGCCTGCTGCAGCCCCTCTCCCCAGCCCCAGCTTTTGGCCACTCTCCAAACTTTTTGTGACAGAGGGGAGCAGTCACACAAGCCCCTGTGCATGCCACATGAGGGTCACACAAAGCCTGTGACTGAGAGCCATCACCGATGGCCACTGCCAGACTAAGCTGTGTCCCGTTGTCATCTGTGGGATGCTCTGGCACCTCTTCCTCAATGATCTGGAGCTCAGGCATTGATCTCTGCTCATCTGGTGCTCAGGGCTTGGTTGGTGTATTTGCCATTGGTGGGGAAGGAGTGGAACAGCCTGCAGGAATGCAGCCCTGTGGGGAAGTGCAGGGGCTCTGGAGCAGGCAGGGACAGAGTGTGAGCAGCCACCAGGGAGCAGAGGGTGCAGGCCAGGACACCCATGGCAGGGCTGGCCCCACTATGTCCATCCAGGCTGCAGTGGCCCCGTGAAGCCATCCCAGGCCAGCGCCCCCGAGGGCGTCCCGCACTACGCAGAGGCCGACATTGTGAACCTGCAGGGTGTGACAGGCGGCAACACCTACTCAGTGCCAGCCCTCACCATGGACCTGCTCTCCGGCAAGGATGTGGCCGTCGAGGAGTTCCCCAGGAAGCTACTGACCTTCAAGGAGAAGCTGGGGGAAGGCCAGTTTGGGGAGGTGAGCGGAAATTGGGCCTGCTCCGAGCAGGGCTCAGGCAAAGCTCTTCCCAGCTTGCAGGGGCTGTGGAAGGCTGCCACTAAGTGGAGGTCATGGCTGCCTCTTGCTCCCACAGGTTCACCTCTGTGAAGTGGAGGGGATGGAGAAGTTCACAGGGAAGGACTTTGCTGTGGAGGGCTTGGATGGCAGCTCTGACCACCCTGTGCTGGTGGCTGTGAAGATGCTGCGGGCAGATGCCAACAAGAATGCCAGGTAGGGGCTGAGGGGGGAACGCACCCGAGCACTGCCCCTGTGCCGAGCCTCACTAGGAGAGCTGGCATGCTTGCAAAGCATCCTCTGTCTCCATCAGCTGTATGCTCAGTGCAGCTGCAAGGACCACACACCTGAGCTCTCTGGGGATGCTGGGCTGTCGCATGTCAGAATCCTTGGTCCTAAACAGCTCGCCAATGCCTGTCTACCTGCTGAACCCACCCTGGAGCTCATCTTCTCCAGTCCCAGGGGAAGGGACCCACAAGTCCCTCAGGAGGCTTGGGCGGGTGGGTGACACTCTTGGCCAGTCTGTGCTCACCTCCATGCCCCTCTGCGTCTGTCCATCCAATCTGTGTGGTTTCTGTTCCGGAAAGGAATGATTTTCTGAAGGAAATCAAGATCATGTCACGGCTGAAGGATCCCAACATCATCCGGCTGCTGGCGGTGTGCATCACAGATGACCCCCTGTGTATGATCACTGAGTACATGGAGAATGGGGACCTCAACCAGTTCCTGTCCCGCCAGCAGGCAGGCAGCCCCGCTGCTGGCCTCGCACCCACCGTCAGGTAGGGCTGCCTGGGATAGCAGGGGCAGGCCACACTGCTTGCTCCTGGGACACCCTGCCTGGAGCCATGCACCTTCTGGCTGCTGTCCTTCCTTCCTTCTGCTCATTCGTCCTGTGTGCCCCTGACAGTGACCTGAGGTTCATGGCCACCCAGATTGCCTCAGGCATGAAGTACCTCTCATCCCTCAACTTCGTGCACCGAGACCTGGCCACACGCAACTGCCTGGTGGGGAAGCACTACACCATCAAGATCGCCGACTTTGGGATGAGCAGGAACCTCTACAGCGGGGACTACTACCGCATCCAGGGCCGGGCAGTGCTCCCCATCCGCTGGATGTCCTGGGAGAGCATCCTGCTGGTACACAGGGCCTGGGCTCCTCTGGTGGACACTGACATGGCTCTGGGGATGCTTACTGCCCTGTTTCCTTGGGCTGGGAGGTGCAGGAGGGATGGTGAGGTCTCTGCTCACTGCAGCCCAGATTTGGAGTGAATCATGGGCAAAGTGGGAGCAGTGGCAGCTTTTTGAGGCAGGCTGGGGAGACTATGGCGATTTTTGATGTCCCAGTGCAGGACATCCTTTAAGTGCGACGCTTGGCATCTTATCTTGGCCATGGTCAGGCCTGGAAGAGGGAGCAGTGCTGGGTTTTGCCTTTGGAGGGAGCTGGGTCCTTGGCAAGCCCCAGCTCTCAGAGCAGTCACTGCCAGCCAGACCTGGAGCTCACCAGGCTGTGCCCCCAGGCAGAAAGCAGGTCTGTGGGGCCAAGCATCTCTCTGGGCCCAGATCTGGATTCTGAAGCATCTAGAGAACAAGGTTTCAACCCCTGAGCACCTACAGCTTCTGGAGCAGGATGGGGTAAAGCCCATGCCTGACCCTGCTCTGCTCCCTCTGGCCAGGGCAAGTTCACAACAGCCAGTGACGTGTGGGCATTCGGAGTGACGCTGTGGGAGACCTTCACGCTCTGCCGGGAGCAGCCCTACTCCCAGATGTCTGACGAACAGGTCATTGAAAACACCGGCGAGTTCTTCCGGGACCAGGGCCGGCAGGTAGGGCCAGGATGGGATGGGATGGGATGGGAAAAGAGGGCCAGTGGTGTGCCTGGGACATCAAGGGCCTGGGGGAGACTTTAAGATAACCAGAGAGGGAGCTTGGCTGTGAGGCGGCTATGGGACAGGAACTCCTCCAGGAAGGAACCCTGGTGAAGGGCCCATCATGGCAAAGCCTGCACTTTACACAGGCCAAGGCACTGCTCACTGGCCCCACGGCAGCATTTAGGGTTCTGGGGACAGAGGCAGGTGTTCCCAGCTGCCTTACTGTGCCATGTGGGGGTCAACTTGCCCCTGGGCACATGGCAGTGCAGCCCCCACCCCAGGCCATGGGGAGATGGGGCACTCTGAGAAACAGGGCTCTCCAGGAGCAGTTTGTACCTTGATTTCTGTGGCAGTAATTCTCTTTGCCATTTTTACCTTCTGTTTTGCAGACCTACCTTCCCCAACCCATGCTGTGCCCTGACTCAGTCTATAAGCTAATGTTCAGTTGCTGGAGACGGGACACTAAAGATCGTCCCTCCTTCCAGGACATCCATCGCCTTCTCCAGGACTCAGCCAGTGAAGAATGACCCTTGGCTCCCACCTGTCCTGGTCCCCATCCTTCCCTGTCCCCAGAGGAGCCCCATATGCAAACTGAAGCCACTTCACTCAGACTTATCCATAAACCCTGAGCTGCTGCTCGTGTTCTCATTGTGCAGTGAGGCCTCAGAAGAGACTCCCCAAGGACAGCAAAGCCCTGCGGTGTGGGACGGCTCAGACCTCACAGGGCTGAGCCTGGGAGCAGCACGGGCTTTGGTGAGAGTTATTTATTGATGCAGTGTGTTCCGGGTGACAAGGACCTGGACAGAG
The DNA here is from genome assembly GCA_013397315.1 of Donacobius atricapilla. NCBI lineage: Eukaryota > Metazoa > Chordata > Aves > Passeriformes > Mimidae > Donacobius > Donacobius atricapilla. Next base: position 158,796 of record WBMY01000207.1, on the reverse strand, counting down.
CGGCTTCTCTTCCCTGGCTGGAGGGGACAAATTTCAGTTGGACTTTCTCCGTGAGGAAGCTTGGCCCACATGCAGGACAGGAGCCTGGGGAAGGGATGTTTGCGGGTGTGTGCTCGCTGGAGTTGGGACAGACTGGCAGCCACCACCTGCTGCAGGAGGAGCTGGGAGGTGCCACCAGGTCTCAGTGGGCTGTGTAATCAGGGGGTGAAATCAAAGATTCCACGGACATTTGGGGCTTTGGACATGCCACATGGAGAGGCAGAAAGTGCCCTCCCTGCTGGCCAGCCCCAGCGGCACAGGGAGAAGACTGAGGGCGCTCCCGGCACCTCACCCAGCTGCTGGAGCGTGCAGCCAGGGAGGAGCGGGCATCCTGTGCCGAGGGGACATTCCCTCACCAACCACAGCCAGTGCAGGGCAGCTCAACTGCCCACAAAATGTATTTTGGATATCCCATGGGTGATGCATGGCAGCTGGCTGCAGGATGCTAGCACCTTTTACTTCCATGGGGAAATCTCCAGGTCCTCCGCCCCCAGGGTTAACCCACATCTTCATCTGCCAGGAGAGGAATGCATGTAGCAGAATTTCATTGGCAGCTGCCTGATGCCCATGCCTACAACAACCCCACGGGTGTGGAGCAGGACACTCTGGCTCTCCCTGGCTCTCAGCCTGGGATCACAGTCCAGCTGAAGCCCCTGAGCTGGGCTCTGCCACCCTGAGCATCCCACAGCATTCTGGCACCAGTCTGTCCTCCTGGACCTGGCAGCATCCTGAGCAAACTGGGCAGGTGCCAAAGCCATGTGCCCTGGCAGGTTAACCCACCAAGCCCCAACCTCAGACCCTCCTGTGGCTGGGCAGGAGGCATTGTGGACTTGGTGGTCCATGGACCCCTCCACACTTTTGTACACATTAGTTCAGCACCACCAGGCACACGTGGCACAGTTTACAGTATCCCATGGCTAAGGCATGTGTATATTCAGTAGATGCACCTATGTGTAGGGGCAAACCCGCTGAAGAGACACTTGGTACGTGAATCTGGCTGCATGGTTTCCTTGTGGCGCCTCTACAGGCAGCTCAGCTCACCTCCCCCGCGGGCACCCTGGGGCTGGGGGGCTCTGGAGCTGCACTGTGGCCCTGGGGTGTAGTGTGGGAACACAGGTAACAGCCTGAGGGTTGGAGCAAGGACGAGCAAGAGCCCAGCTGGCTGACCCACACTAGCTGTCCGTCCCAGCGGGTGGGAGGGAGGATGCTCTGAGGCTCAGCATCCATGCCAGGACATGTCCAGCAGCAGGACCGGGGCAGGAGGGGAGGGCAGGGATGGTGGGCTGTGGCCTGCAGAGAGGCTGGCTGGTCTCCCGCGTGGTCCTCCTGGCTGTGATAGAGGATGTCTCATCCCTGGTGAGTGTGTCGAAGACGAGGACGAGCTTTGTTCGTGTCATGGAATTGGTGCCCCTCTGCCTGTCCCCTCGGATGCCCTCTCCGTGCTCAGGGGTGCGTTTTGGCCCATCCCAGCCGTGCCTCAGCAGGCTGGGAGCACAGGGGCAAGTGCGGCACATCTGCAGCTCCCAGTGCCCAGGCACCCTGCACGATCTGCATGGCCCCGCGTTCAATGACACGCTCGGGTGTCTGGAGGGCAGCTGTGGGGGCCGGTGTGTCCACCCTCTGCTCCAGCTGGGACCCCGCCAGGAGCAGAGCTGTCCCGGCGGTCTCCCGGAGGGCCCTGCGCGCTCAAGACCTCTCCACCACGGCGGCATCGGGCAACTGCGACCCGCAGGGCATTTCTGCGAGGCTGCAAAACCTTCCTCGGCGGCAAACGACGGCAGGGCTGAGCAGAGCGGCGGGAAGGGAAGGGAAGGGAAGGGAAGGG
>WBMY01000207.1:51934-156908 GCA_013397315.1 Donacobius atricapilla | reverse complement strand
TGGCCTGGCCTGGCCTGGCTTGGGCAGGGCTCGGCTCGGCTCTCTCTGACACCATCCCATTGCAGCGGCGTGGGGCTGGCGCTGTGCCAGCGGTTGCTGGAAGAGGATGGCCGCATCCACCTCTGCATCGCCTGCCGCAACGAGCATAAGAGCGAAGCCACGCGGGACCTCATCCTAGCGACCCACCCCGCCGCCCAGGTGTCCACCGTGGAGGTGGACTTGGGCAACCTAGCCTCCATCCTGCGGGCCGCCCGTGAGCTCCGCTGCAGGTATGGGATCTGCCCCTCATCGGACACCCCCTGCCCGCACTCCACTCCACCGGACACCCCTGACCCCCCTTCAACCCCGACTCCTGTGCCCTTCTCCACGCAGGTTTCAGCGCCTGGACTTTGTCTACCTCAACGCTGGGATCATGCCCAACCCACATGTGAACTTCAAGGCTCTCTGGCATGGTCTCCTCACCGGGTAGGAGATGCTGCCGGGGGTTTGAGCCCCCCACTTGTGGGAAGCTCGGGGTGCTGGCATTGTCAAGACGTACCCTTGGGTCCAGTGCTGAGGAGCCTGTCTCCCTCCCTGGTGTGCGATGGAGCACATCCCTGTGGGATGCACTCTCTGATGGGGGGTGGGTTTGGTGGGTGGGTGCCATGCTGGAGTGGTCCAAGGCACCCAGTGCCACTTCTGATCCCAGGTGTGAGTCCTGCTGGAGGAGGGCAGGATTTCACCCAAAGCCTGTAGCCCCTGCCACTGCATGAGAAATGCTGCTGTGTTGAAGTCTGGGTCTCCTTACTGTTGTTATGATGCCAGTGTAGGTTTTTGTTCCTGTTCATAGCTGTGGATCACAGCTATGAATTTGTGAAGCTCACGGCGTTGGTATGAGCATTGTGATTCTGTAGGCAGCACGGGGAAGCTGAGCTGAGGAGAACAGTGACTTGTGTTGAGTCTAACAGAACTGTTGCTGTGTTGAGCACTGGTGCCAGACTGGTTTTCTTGCCTGCACTAGGTATGGCCTGAGGGCTTGGTTCCAATGCTGGGGTTTGATTAAGTTATCTGAGCATGAAATGAGGGAAGGAGGTGTTTTTAATGGTACTTTACTGTGGGAAAGTGAAGGAATGGGCAAGTTTTCTCTGGTCTAGTCAGTATTGAGGCACTTGCAAATAAAGGACCTGGGATACTCTGTAGACCTTTCCCATGTGGTTTTTTCGTGGTTTGATATTGCCCTTGAGGGTGAAGCTGTGCAGAGCCTGGGTGGGGGGTACTGCAGAAGGACTGAAGTGGGGGAGTGGTGGATTCCTCCTTGCAGTGTTCCTCACTAACTCCTGTTCTTGGCGTCCAGGAGGGTGCTCCACATGCTGACTACTGCAGAAGGCATCATGACCCAGACGGACAGGCTGAATGGAGATGGGCTTCAGGAAGTGTTTGCTACCAACCTCTTTGGACACTTTATGCTGGTGAGGCTTCGTATGAAGATTGAACCCTCAGTCTGATGTTTTATGTGGGTAGGGATGGGTCTGGGCAGTACAGATCTCACAGGTTGAGGTACTGATGGAGGCTGCAGCCTGACAGGTAAAGAATGACAGGCCAAAGGCCTTGACATTTATTTAAATAGCAATAAATGGTGACTTTTGTTGTAAGAGTTAATATAATTTTGAGCTTACTCTAGTGAGCCAGCAGACAGAGGTCAATCGTATGTAGTTCTCCATCCAGGGTAAATACTAAGGCTTGGCTGTATTAAATTCTGAGGTGCTCGACTGAGCTGTCCAGCAGAATGATAGCTGCTTGTACAAGTGTCTGCTTTTGGCTAGTCTAGGAAAATCTGGCTGAGAAAGCTGAGAGAGGCTTGCAGACTTAGGTGCTGTAAAGTTACACCGTAAGACTGGGAAACTGCTGTGTTAAATAAGTTAACAATTCTTTTTCCAGGTTCGTCAGCTTCAGTGTCTACTCTGTGGTAATGAGAAGCCCTCACGGCTCATCTGGACCTCCTCCAGCAATGCCAGGGAGTCTGCCTTCAGCCTTTCTGACTATCAGCATGCCAAGGGACAGGAATCATACAGTTCCTCTAAATATGCTACTGACCTGACAAGTGTGGTTCTGAACAGGAAATTTAATGGCCAGGTGATGATGGGGTCTGTGTTGCTGGTGAAACCTAATGAGCTGCTACTATTTGTAATTATCATGACATTGTTGTTACCTAGTTGCATTCATTCACTCTTAGCAATCTGATGCGTTCCTTAACGCACCTTAGGTAAGAACTTAGAAACCTAAGTTCCTTAGGTAAGAACTAAACATGGCTGAGGTTGAACTGGTAGTGTAGGGGCTGGAGAATCTGCCAGAGAGATTCTGGAGTTCTTGCCAGAAAGGCTTCCCAAACCAGGAGATTTCGGGAGTGGTTCTTACCTTGCAAGCTCTTCTCTTTAGATCAGAATTGATGTTAAAGAGCAAAGAGCCTCTGCTTTTTTCAGGTGTCCCTGCCCGTCAGCACAGCGCTGCTCTGCAGTGCTGCCTGCAAGCACTGGAGCTGCAGGCTCCGCTGATGGCTCTGTGCTGCTGCTCAGGTTTGTCACAGTGAGCTGTACAAGCAACCTGCCGTCCCTGTCCTGGGGGATTGATGGATTTTGTTGGCAGCTGGAGCCCTGGTCCAGCAATAGTGGTTGTGCTGTCCCCAAACACTTCTGGAGAAAGTGGTTTAGTCTCAAAAGGCTGAGCTCTTATATCTTAAAGAAGAGGTAACCTTTGGTCTGAGTGGGCTGTAATTTGTGAGGTATCTGCTGTGGTTGCTGAGCTGCATGGAGATTGCACCAGGAGGCTGCGTTTTCTACTCTGGGGGTTTGTAATGGGCTTGGATTTAACACAGACATTTCCAGTTTGGACCTCTTAAAAAGCTACATCTAATTGTTCTCTGCTCTGGTACTCAGTGAAGTATTACTGTCTGATGTCTGTACACACCCTCTCTTGCCAAGGAGTACTGGGAGGGAAGGAGCATGACCCATTCTTTTAACTGTGGTGTAATTGCACGCTGACTTGATTTCTTCTCTGCAGGGTCTGTATTCCAGTGTTGTTTGTCCTGGGCTTGTCATGTCCAACATGACCTACAGCATTCTGCCCATTTTTCTGTGGAAGTTGCTAATGCCCATCATGTGGTTGGTGAGTGGATGTCCTGGTTAGTTTTGGGCTATGACACACTTCACTGCAAGTGATGTACAGCACACTTCTGGCTCCTTGCTGCCTGTGTTGGTATCGGTTTCTTCCTTCTGTTGGACTGGGCAGACTGGACCCTCTGCAAAGCTTCCCTTTCTCATCTTGCGGCCCCAGTTTCCAGGCTGAGTTTAGAGGTTTGGTGCTGGACACTATGCAGAGGGGCAGGGTTCAGCCCTTCAGCCTCAGCAGTGTTTGTCAAGGCTCCCCTTCGAAGGTTTGCCAGTTTCTGCTTGGGCTTGTGAAACACCATTAGCCTGCTGGCAGCAGAGCTAAGGATGGGGCCCCAACTTGGCCCCTGTGCTTTGAGATTCTGTTCATTTCTAGAACAACCTGTTTTTCAATGTTGTTCTTTCCATTCCTCTAGAAGGCGGTGTTGATTTTTTTCTTTCCAACCCCTTGGAAAGCAAAGCCTCCTGCTCTCTATTGCCTCTCTTCCCTGCTTCCCCAAAAGTTTCCTTGCCTTTCTTCCTCTGGCCTTCAGTTTTCCAGGTTCACTGCAGTTCTGTCCCTGAAGGCTGCCTGCTCTGAGCCTTGATGCTCTTGCTGCAAGAGTGGGCTTTCATCTTAAGCTGCCTCAGTTGCAACAGCTGATCCTGATGGATCACATTTCTCCTGGCAGCAGAGGCAATGCCTTCTCAGTTGTCCTCAAAATTGGCAGTCCTGCAGATCTCCTCTGTCTCCTGCCATTCCTGCCCTTGAGACCCTTCCAGAAGAGGCAGCTGCAAGGTGTGTGTGGCCTGTTGCTCCTGCCTTGGAGTAGACTCTGCATGGGAGCGTGGAGTGATACTTGCTGACTTGCTAGAGGGCTCCAGAATGCAGTTTGTGGTGATAAAGGGATGCTTTAGTCAATGTGCAGTGTTACCTATTGCCCAGTTTGAGAAGCATTTGTACCTCTGGTAGACTATCGGGAGTGTTTGGGCTGCTCAGGGCTTACCAACAAACTTTGGGCCACAGTACAGATTCTGCCATGTCCTTTTCCCCTCAGATCCGATTTTTTGCCAAAACTTATACTCTGACACCCTATAATGGAGCAGAAGCTCACGTAAGTAGTTCACAACTTGAATTTAATATTCCATCCTTCTGGGTAGCTCTTCTGGGGTCTTGTGGCTTGAGCAAAGAGCCTCTCAACAAGGCTGGTGGGTGGGTGCTGTATTTGACCCCAAATACCACAGCAGCAAGTGTGGGGGACCAGCTGTCCCTAAGGCTGATTTGCCACATGGTGCTTTATTACCTTCATCCAGTACCCATAAAATAAATGATTTGGGGAAAACATCCAGACCGGGCAACACAGGGGATGGAGGAGGGTGATGGGGGGTACAGCGTGTCTCAAGCACAATAGAAGCAAGTTCAGCCATGCTGAACTGCTTTAGCATAAATCTGCATTACTCTTGGCTCGGGCAGGTCACATCTGAAGGCAGCCAGCTCAGAACCTTACGTATCACATCTTCCCCTGCTTGGTGGGAGCACTTGCAGTGTGTTCTCCTGTGTCTGCTGGCAGTCAGGCCTTTGCCCACAGGCTTGGCTGGAGCACTGTGTGCTGGACTTGTGCATCTTTGTGCTGTTCTTCCCAGGTGTGGCTGTTCAAACAGAAGCCAGAGTACCTGGATTCTCTTGTCAAATACCACAGCTGTACTTCTGGACTGGGAAGATGCTATGTGGAGCCTCGAAAGGTAAATGGAGAGGGAACTTCATGCTGCAGGGGACTTGGCTGGAGGTCTGTCATCTGCTTTGCATGGGAGGGTTCCAAGGGTGTTCTGTGTCTGGAGTGGAAGGAAGATGCTTGTTGAACGCTAAGTAGCAGGAAGGGATGTGGGATTATCTGCAGTATTTCCTAGAGTAATTCCTGGCTTAGGCTGGAGTCTGGCAGGTAATGGAAGTGATGATCAGAACAGGCTAAGTGTGTAATGATGCTTCCCCAAAATACGCTCTGGCTTATGCCCTGGTGACAGATGTCTTTAGCTGGCTGTTTCTGAAGGTAGAAGCTCTGGAAATGCACCCTGCTTATCCCCAGAGCTGCCCTCAGTGTCAGCACTGGCTGCCAGCAAGGTGATGGTCTCACAGTGCTGTTTTCATTGTCTTCCAGATGGATGTGGATGAAGACACTGCTGAGAAATTTTACCAGAAGCTGTTGGAATTGGAGGAGCAGACTCTAGAGAAATACCATGATCTCTTAGATTAAATAAAGCCAGTCTCAGTGGGGTGAGAGTCTTGTATCAGTAACATGGGATTTCTTCCTTCTGGTGCTAGCTGTGTTGCCAGCTGTTCTGCAGGCACACAGCTTCAGATACAATCTTCCTTCTCGACAGAAGGTGAACATTTCCTGAAAATGGAAGTGTGAAAACTGAAGAGAAATACTTCAACCTTTTGCTATAGGATTTTTATTTTGACATAAAACTGGAGACCTCGAGTTTGTCATAACGCAGTTGCAAAGCAGTGTCTTGCAAAAGCATGACTGAACTGTGTGTGGTTCAGGAACAGCCTCAAAACCTGTGGTTTCAAATCTGGCTCAGTGCAGTAAAGGCAGCAGTCTGGGGTGCTGGTCTACTGTCTTGGCTCTACTGGTGTTTGTAGATGGTTCAAACACATCACCTGTGGCTGATCCTGATGTACTTGAAGGCTCACCTTCAGCAGAGCTGCCCTTACACTTGCTCACCAAAGCTGGGGCTGGCTGTACAGACCTGCTCAACAAGACTGAACCTTACTGGCAGGCACAGTCTGCACAGCAGCTGAAACCAAGCTCCTTAAGAGTGGGCCTGAGAAGCACACGCCTGCCTCAACTGTGAGAGCAGATGCCTTGCTGTCCCCCAGGGTATGAGCACTGGAGGGATTTAACCATGACTGGCTTGAAAGGATGATGTTAACCTGGACTCAGGGCCAGTCTGCTCTGTTTAAAGCAAGAGTGAGAGGTTACCATGTTGTTTTATCTATTTAACTCTTTTTATACAAATCTATTGTACCAACCATTCTTCCTGTTGTTTATCTGGGGACCTTCACCAAGTACCTTCCACCAAGTAACTTCAAGTGCTGTAATGAATAAATGATTGAAACTGACTTGTCCCTGATGCTGTGGTGTTCTTATTCCAGTATTCTACTTTTGACTTGGAGGGCTGGAAGGAAATGTAACTTGTTGCCTTGTGCTGTAAACCTGTGCGTACCTGGGGAGTTGTGGAGTCTCTCCTCTCTGCGACAGAAGAGCTGTTAACCACCTTTTTGGCTTACTTATTTAGTTAAGGAAAGGCATGAGTGATTTCTGAAGACTTCAGTAGGGTTTTATGTGCTAAGCACCTGTGGGAAGTCTGAGACTATTTCCCAGCCTTAGGCTCTTGGGAGATGTCTCTGGTGCTTGCTCACCCTGCTATGCCACATAATTAACTGGTTTAATGCTCCCTGCTCAGAGGTTTGAGGGAGGCTGTGCTGCATGCCCAGGCTGGTGCCTCCTGCCAGGGTGCCCACAAAGAGGGCATAGCTCAGGGCAGGAAACCTGCACAGAGCTGGCAGCTAGGAGAATCCAGGCTCTTCATGGAGCTGGCTTGCAGGGATACAGATTTAAAGAGTCTTTGTAGCCAATGGATTGGACTGTTTTGCAGGATGGGAACCATAACCACCTTCCACATTTTGGCTTTTGTCCTGAAAGCACAGGTACAACCTAGATCCTTGAAACGGGGACTGCTCAAAGGGCAGGGTCTTGGCTGCTTCCAAGGTCTGGCTGCCCACCACCCAGTTGGCTGTGAAGAACTGCCCAGGGCTGTGGATGTCCCGGCGTGCAGGGAAGGATGGCTCCTCATGCCCTGCTCCTGGCTAGCAGACACCTGTGCATGGAGCTTAATCCCTTTCAGCTGGACTCAGCTCCTCTGTGCAAGGAAAACAGGTCCTGCCCGGAGCACTGTGGTGCAGGATGGTGACAAATTCCAGCTGGGATAGGAAAGAGCTGGCAGTGGCAGCCATGAATCACTGCTAACACAGGAACTTACTCTTTGTGATTCTTGGATTGTAGCTTTCCAGAGAATCTCCAGGGCAGGTCTTGAGTGTGAAAACTCGTCAGTTGCTCTGAAACACTGCATAATCAGCTGTGTGCTCTGATATCTCAAGACCCTGCCTCATCCTGAGCCACCAGTTTTACACCTTGGTGAGCAAACACGTTGCCTTGCTCCAAACACAGCCTGAGTTCTCCACTGCTTTTCAGTTCAACTGGCTTTCAGCTATGTAGGGCATGGATAACAGAAGGGTAGGTGGGAACTGAGCCCTGGCCAAGGGAGGAGAAAACTTGAGATGGGTGTGTCAGAAGCTGAAATCTGTGGCTGGGTGACATTTGCCTCTCCAGAAAGGGGAGGGAATGTGATGGAAGAGAACAGCAAGGACTGGCATGTCCCTGTAAACAGGTGGATGTAATACAGCTTGTTTGGAAAGATCCAGGCTTAGTGGATGACAACTTTGATATTTAAAGTCTTGGAGAGGAGCTGCCTAGAGTGGGGAGAGGAGAGACATAGCGCTGAAGAGCTTGTTGAGAAATAGGGAGCAGAAGCCCCTCTGAGAGTGTTGCAGCAGCATGATCTGTCTGGCTGGCAGGAAAGAGCCAAGAGGGACCTGGATCTGGGTGGGTTTTGCTGAGAATGGGCAAATTGTAGAGCCAAGACTGCCCCCAGGGTCAGGGAAGATTGTCAGCGCTGCTTTGAAAAATGGAGCTGTGCTTAGAGGAGAAATCAAAAAGGGAACTGGTGGATGAGTTCAGGAACAACTTGAAAGAAGAATCAGTATGAGTGGTAAATTCCTTGTTAGGCTCATCAGTTGATGCTCCTGTGTACAAGCAGAGCTTGGAGAGGCTGTGACGCTGCAATTAACATTTTTGGCACCAATGCTCAGTGAGAGGGGCCTGGAAAGGCTATCCTGCCAGAACCCCTCTGTATCAAACCGAAGTGCTAGCAGGGGAGATGACAGGGCAGGCAGATGACATTCACCTTGAGGCAGAGCAGCTGGGCTGTTCAGTGTGTATTCATTTCTCCCTTTAGGCTGCCTCAAGCACAGCAAACAGGAGTGTGGCTGCGTACCCAGCCCAGGCTCAGGCTGTGCAAGGCAGCACAGATGCTGAACGTGTGTGTAGGACCCTCTTTGGTGTAGGAGAAGCTACTAAAGAAAAAGATGGTATACCATGGAGGCACAGCTCCAGAGTTGGCCCTCTCTGTGTTTCTGTCTGCCTCAGCAGAAGCTTTGGTCAGCTCAGCCAGGCTCAGTGGGAGTTGTGTCCCTCGGAAGCTCCATGAGTCACCATGGCTGGCACCCCTCTGGGCAGCACATGGCAGGTGCAGCAATATTTTGTGTCTTTGTCATCTGAGCAGAAGGTGGCTCATTCTTAATGAGCCAACAAAAGCCAAATGGCTGTGATGGTTTGGATAAGTCACTTCCAAGGAGCAGTGTGTGAAGGCTGTAGGGATGCTGCTCTGTCCTGCCAGACCTGTGGAGCCCTGGGATGTGTGCATGGCCACCAGGTGCCAGGGGTTTACTGATGGCCTTGAAAAGCACTAACACCACTCAGAGCAGAGCAGATCCTCACTCTACCTACTCACGCTCTGCCTGGCAGCAGCTGCCACAGCTCAGGGTTCAGGAGGGCTGCATTGCATCCCTGCCTTGAATTCCTTGGATACCTTTCAGCAGATCATGGCTTCCTTGGCTTTGTGCAGCTCTTGGTTGACTCAGGCTCCTCCTGCTGTGCCCATATCATGATAGGCATTCTTGTCTGGAGAGAGATGTGTTTTCACTTGGGTCTGGGCCACGCAGATGAGAGCAGGCAGAATGTTGTGGGAGGCAGACTCAGGGGATGTGACGGCAGAAGGATGGGAGAACAGAAGGGTTGGAGGCCAGCTGTGAGGATGGCTCCTGCTCTGGGTCTGCTGCCAGGCACTGGCAGAGGTCAAAGTCAGTGAGGTTAGGGAGAGGAGCCCATAGCAGGCATGTTGCCTCATGTTTAGGCTGTCAACACTGGATCAAGGTCAGAGAAGCTGGAATGGCAGGTGCAGTTGTCAGCTTAGGCATGGCTCTGTACATAGGCAGTGGGTCACATCTGCAGTGTTTTGTTACAGCCCATGATGACACGGGCTTTGGAGGTCCCTGGTCAAGGATGTCCCTTCTGGATCAGGAATAGGCAAAGCATTAATAATCCACCTCTTTGTTCCCTGCAGGGCCACATGGTGCTAGCCATCCTCCTGCTCTCCTTTCATGCCCTGAGCTGTGAGGGTTCTGTATCCAGATGTCTTAAGTGCTGGCTTTGGGGATCTGAGGGAAGAGGTCCATCCGTCCTCTTACCCAAACATCTGCTGTAGGGTGAGCTGTCTCCAAGAGGGACAGTGTGTGGCGTCAGTGTGTAGCACTGGAGTGCTCAGCCATGGGCATATATCCATGATGGAGCTCCCTGCTCTGCATGGGGTGGATGCTCTGGCACATACCCTATCCCACAGAGAGGCTTTGGGAGACCCCACTGCCAGATGCAGGGGGACCAGGAGTGCTGCTGGGACTGAACCTTCGCCTTTCTGAAATCCAGGCATGGGGCCAGTGAATCAGCCAGCAGCAGGACAGCCCAGCAGGCAGCTCAGCCTTGTGGGCACGAGTGGCTTCCTCCCACCCACGTGGTGATGGCCCTTGGCATTGCCAGCATCAACAAAGCCCTTCCGGTGCTCCTGGTGTTGCAGGCACAGTGTTTAATGAGGAGGGACAAGGAGGGTAGGACATTCCTGCAGAAATGTTGCTCCTCCATGCACACAGTCACTCTCTGTGCGGTTTGGAAGCTGGGTCCATCTTCTGCTCTTGTCTCTTTTCCCAAACTCAGGGACAATACTGTTGAGGTGCAGAGCAGCAGAGTTGGCAAGAATATAGGGGAGAAGGGGGAGCATGAAGCCAAGGTGGTGGGGGTAGAAGCTGGTGGCATGAAGGTGTCCTTCCAAAAATACCTTGGGCCCCCCAAAGCCCGCAGGATTTTCAGTGAGGTGTGGACACTGACCATGGTGGAGTGATCTGTGGTTGGTATCCTAGGGCAAACAGAAAGCATGATGGAACAGGTTCCATTGAATCACAGAGTTGGAAGAGACCCACAAGGATCATCGAAGCACAACTCTTGGCCCTGCACAGGACACCATATGCTGGAGAGCATTGTCCAAACACTTCTAAAACTCTGGCAGGCATGACCACTTCCCTGGAGAGCCTGTTCCAATGCCCAACCATTCTCTGGGTGAAGAACCTTCTCTTAATATCCAGCCTAAGCATTGCTGGACACAGCTTCTTGCTGTTCCCTCAGGTTCTATTGCTGGTCACCAAAGAGGTTGGTGCCTACCCTTCTGTTTCCCCTTGTGAGGAAGCTGTGGACTGCTATGAGTCTGCTCAGTCTCCTCTTCTCCAGGCTGATCAAGCCAAGTGACCTCCCTGCTCCTCGCATGGCTTCACCTTCAGGCCCTTCACCATGCTCCTTTGGACACAAACAGGACCTGCAGGTGATGCTGGGCAGGTTTGGTGACACTGACGCTGGTGCCATCTCTGGATGTGCTGCCCAGGGCACCTCAGTGGCAGGTGCTGCTGGTATGTGGTGACTGCTGGAGAAACCTGTCCCAGCACATCCCACTCCATCAATCACCTTCCCTGAATGCTTCTGGTCAGGCTGATGCTCAGAGCTCCCTGCCTAAGGAGCTGAGCTCATTCATTCCCCAGGGACCTGTCAATACTGTCAGGTGTGACACAGGCTGCTCTCAGAGAGACGTCATTATTTTTATCAGGCCTTGCTAATCCCTATTTTCTCTCCACCTTTCTCCACTGCCCATTTATCCCTCAGTGAGGTGTCCATCAGTGATTTGATTATTGCAGGACAAAGGTCGGCTTTCCTGATGTTTATCAGAGTACTGCTATGTGAGCTGTAGGTCTAACCATGGTGGCCTGGATGCCTCAAAAGCACTGCTTGGAGCAGGACAGGCTGTCCTGGACCTGGCCCACGCTCACTTTGCCAGCAGTGCTGAATGGTGACCCCCCGGCAGCCTCGGCAGGGGCTGGCTGGGGTACACAGGTTCCGCCTGGGTCTCCCTGCACAATCCCCTGACCTCTCAGGTCCATGGTTGAACTCAGGGGAGAGCAGAGCAGGGTAATAACAAGGGGGACATCCCAAGGTGGGTGCCAACACAGCTGGGAGTCATGTGGGTCAGCCAGGCTGGTTTTCCTGGAGCCAAAAGAACTGAAGCCAATCAGTCCTCAGAACCTCACTTTTGTCCAAGTTGGAGGTTTCCCCAGAAACTTCTAATGGGGTTTTCTGTCTGAGAGACTGAAACAGAAGGTTTTGCTTCCTTGCTTTGTCCATGAGCAGTTCCATGGCTACCACAAGCCCCTGCCTACCCTTGAGGGCCCTTCTTTTCCCCTGCCCTCTCTTGGCAGGGCTGCTCTGAGGCCAGCATGGAGACAGGAGTGTGGAGGGGTTCCAGGGGAGGTGGAAGGTGTGTGGGCAGGGTGCTCCAGTGAGGGCTGCATGGAGAAATTGCTGTCTTTCTGCACCAGCATGGTGAATCAGGGCTTTTGTCTAAAACCACTCATTTTGAGCTGACGGTTGGTCACTAGGGGTGCTGCTTTTTGTGGCTGTGTGAGGTCCCAGCGCCAGCTGGAGCAATGTGCAGGTAACGCTGGTGCAGCTGCCATGCCAAGAGCAGTGAGGGCGCACACATGCAGTCCCTGGGCATGGCCATGCCAGTGGTGAATCCTCTGCACACCCCTTCCTGTCACAGCCTCCCACTGAAGGGTGGGATGTGCAGATGGGAGAGGGGCAGGAGGACATGCTGATCCTTCCCAAACAGCCCAGAAGCAGAGAGGCAGCTGAGATCCCTGAGTGTCCGAGTGCTGATGGAGAGGCCTGGCAGTGTGTGGTTGTGCTGGAAGTGTGCTGTGAAGCAGGGCACTGATGTTGGCTAAGTGGCTTCAAAACCCAGGGACTGTCTTGCACACACGCAGCAGAGAGGGCACGAGCGGGATGGGATGGGATGGGGTGCACGTGCTCAAGGAGATTTGTATTTTGAAACACAGCAAGGCGGAACCTCACCTTGATCACAGGGGCCAGGGTTAATTACAGTGTGAAGTGGGGATGGGTACAATCAGCTGGCATCTCAGGGAGGCTGGATGGGACAGCTGCATCCCTGAAGGTGCTGGGTATGAGTTAGGGGTCAGAGGTATGGACACACCCTTATATTTACCCACTGGATTTCTTTGTCATCTTTTGTGTTGTTCAAACCAGAACCAATAGCCAGACCTGTTTTCCTGGCTGTGCCATGTATGAGGTAGCCATGGGGCAGGGGTTTCCATGGTACTCTGTAGGAACCAGTGTCAGCACATGACAGAATCCCTTGATGTGTAGAAAAGCCCAGATGAATCTTAAAAGTCTCTGACACTGGTGGGAAAATGTCAGGCCCCAGCATCTGCTATGGTTTGGTGAATGGGAACAGGAAGCCAGGAATTTCAGCATAATATCATTATAAGGCAGAACTTGCATGAAGTCCCACTTTTGTCACACTGCAGTAATCTGTCCTGAGCTTTGTAATTCGTGCCTGTGCAGCTACGGGCAAGTTCTCCTAAACCCAACTTTAAGCTGCTCTCGTAAGCTCTTATGGGTGGAACAGACCTGCCTAGGAAGCCTGGGGCTCATCCCAGCCAGTTAATCCACCTGACACAGTGCAACTCGCCTGGCATGCTCCTGGTTTCAAAAACCGTTTTCAGAGAGTTCTATTATTACTGGTTTTAGGACATATTTTTAAATACATTTTTTGTTCTGCCTGGCTGGGACAGAACTCCTCCCTGTGCGCAGGTGTTCTGACGGAGGATTGCTAAAGGGTCAGGCTTGGGGCAGCAGTGCCTCCCGCTCCTGTGGACAGCCCTGGAATGGTTTCCGGAGCATGTGCCTGCTCACTCAGACATCATTTGACTCACAGACATAAACAAAAATCTCACTGCTGAGGTCAGTAGGGAAACCTCTCAAATTGCTGTGCAGCTCAGGGCCACGTCACAAGTTTTCCTTCCTCGTTAGTTCACTCCATGGGATGGATTTCCTCCTTCAGCGGATGGATGTAGGAGGGAGCTCCCTCACCCTGGGCACCTGCAGCAAACCTGTGGGGTGGAGCTGTGGCACGAGGCACTGCCACTGATTGCTGTGGCTCCTGCCAGGCTGTGTGGCCTCCTGCCATCCCAACCACAAGTTGTGTCAGGTGAGAGGCAGCTGCTGAGTCCACCTCTCATTTCACACATCCCCTATCTCCATGCCAGCCCTTGGTAGCTGCAGAGGTGTTGCCTTCAGAAGGCCTAGCTGCTGCTGGCAGCAGGCATGATGCTGTGGAGCCCAGGAACATGGTGATATATTCCACCAGCCTCTCTCTATCTGTGATCTCTGGAAGGCACAGTGCCTTGCAGAATCCAGCCTGGGAATACAAACACCACCTGCCCCCTGAGGCTTTGGTCTCTCTCAGCAGGATGTGGTGCTGACACCCAAGGCCATGGGACCAAAAGCCATATGAGCTGAGGCCACAGGGAGATTCTGGGAAGAGCTCCAGCACATAGCAGGAACATGCAAGGATCAACCACCGTCTGTAGCTCACCTTGCTCACCTCCGGGCCAGATAACAAGGAAGATGATGTGTCCCATCCATGTGATGCAGAGGCCTTTCAGCTTTTGACCCTAAGTTCTCTGATGTGTGTCCTTTTGGACTAGCAGGAGTGCCTGACAGGCCAGAGGCTTAGTCTGCCCTGTGGAGACAGGCTGGGGAAAATGGGATGACAGGGACCACATGCAGTTCAACACAGAGAAAGAGTCCTGCACCACAGCAGGAACAGCCCCCTCACCAGCATCTGCTGGGCCACCCAGCTGGAAAGCAGCTTGGCAGAGAAAGCCCTGAGGGTGCTGGTAGGGAACAAGCTGGGCGGGAGCCAGGAACACACCTTGGCAGGGAAGAAGGCGGATGGTGTCCTGGGGGCATTAGCTGAGGGCTGATAGCAGGCACAGGGACGACCCTTCCCCTCTGCTCAGCGCTGCGTGAGCCACACCTGGAGCGTTGCATCCAGCGCGGGGCTGCCCGAAAACAGGAGAGACACTGGGGAGCTTCCAGCGGTGGAGCATCTCTCCTGCGAGGAAAGGCTGGGCGCGCTGAGGCTTGTGCCGTCCCAAGAAGGCTCGGAGGGTCGCGGGCAGTGGTCTCCGTGCTGGCGCACGGCTTTCTGGCCCCGTCAGGCAGCGTTTCAATGGCGAGGAGCTGTGAGGAGCCGCAGCCCCGAGCGCCCGGGTGTCCGGGCCGGGCGGTGCCGCGCGGGGGAGCTGCGCCCCCGCCGGCGGAACGGGCTCGCACGGACCGGCAGAGCTCCGGGCATCCCGGGGGGTCCGGCCCGCGCATCCCGCGGGGTTCGGCCCGGGCATCCCGCAGGGTCCGGCCCCGAGCACCCGCCCGTAGCCCCCGCAGCCCCCGGGAATGGCCCCCGGTGTCCCCAGAGGGCAGGATGTGCCGCCTGTGCCGTCCGTCTCTCTGGCCGATCTCAGCACTCCCTGACATGGCAAGGCACGGTCTCTGCACGCTGGACCTTCAGCCTCCCGCGGCCACAGCCCCCGCCTGGCCTGACCCCCAGTGTCCCCCTGCTGCTGGTCCCCCCCTCAAGGCGCTGCCCTCGCAGGGGCCCAGACAAGTGCAGGGAGGTGAGGCACCAGGGGCGTGCTTTCAGGGGACAGGTTTTTGCACTCACAGCTCCAGGCACAGACACGCTCGTTGCCTGTCTTGAGACTGTTAAATTCTCCTTTACCTAGACCTGGTGGTGGTTTTTCTTGTTGCACTTTGAAGAGCGCTGTCTTGGGCAGCCCTGGCTGCATCCTTGGGCAGCCCCGGCTTTGCTTGAGCCCAGTAATGTAGAATGGGGTCAGGTATGGGCATACTGGGACCTCCTGCTCCGATCAGAGTTTAAGCCAGTCTCCATCAGCAAGACAGAAAATCCAGATCTGCACCTTCTTGCTCTGCTGTCCTCCTAAATCTGTGGATTTGTCTTGTTTTTTTCTTGAAGGAGGAACGTTCAGACTCTAGAGATGACTGCTCTGACCCCAAAGTGCCTGTCACTTTCTCTCCTTGCCCCCAAAGGACAGGCTTAAACTTGCCTTTAACCCAAAGTAAATACCACCAGAAATGCTTTCTTCCCCTGAGAAAGAAAAGAAATCAGTAAGGGATGTCAGTAACATATAAAATCCTTCCTTTTAGTTTTGAAATACTGTGGTTGATTTGTTTTCCTTATGTTTTTCCAGCCTTTGGAAGTGATCATTAGGAAAAGACCTCCACAAGTTTAGGTGCTGTTTGCTGTGGCAGCTCTGGGCTGGTCTCACTGCCAGCCCTGGCAGTGCCATGACTGCACGGGGGTCTGGTGCTCTGGGCCAGCTGGCCATGGGCTGGGGACTCCAAAAGCACTGGCCTGGCGGCCTCAGGACAGCTTGTGCTGACAGATGGGGTAGCTGCCCTCAGGGAAGCTGAGCTATGGAAACAGCAGTGAAGGAGCCAGTGCTCAAGGGACCTCTTATCCTCGAGAGAGGCTGGTGAGGGGAGGCTTTTGGAGATGCCTTTGCCTCCCATGCTCTCCAGTTGCCAAAGGCTGGCTGTCCTTCCCCTCCCAGACAGGCCGTAAGGATGGCTTCCCCTCCTGCTCTGTTCAGCTCAGCCCTGCTGCAGGGACTCACACGGCCCTGCCCCCTTCTCCACAGGCTTCCCTTCCCAGGGAGGCCAGAGGAGAGGGAGGCACAGTGCCATCCCACACGAATCCTGAGGTCAGCATCTTCCACCATCCCCTCATTGCCACAGCCGCTTCCTCTCTCACAGGAGATGTTTTCTTTGTGTCTGGCAGCTCCATCCCTGTGGAGGAACTGTGGGAGAGAGGGATGGGATGGAGGAGCTGCAGGTCCCCTAAGGAGGGTGCCTGGTCCCAGGGCTGCAGGCACCAGGTTTTGGGTGGTTTTGGGACACGTGTGCATTAGGGACTGGGGCTGCTTGGCTTGTGCACAGCCTTGCTTCGGCAAGAGCTTACGTGGCCTCTCATGCCACTTTCTGTGTGTGTGACTTCTGCCTGTGACCTGTGGGCATGTTTTAAGGGAAATGTGCATCTGTGCCATATCTGGGACATGGTGCTGGCCTGTGCTGGTGTGTTTATAAGGGCACCCCAGGTTTCCTTCTGTGTCCATGAGGCCCAGCCATGGTCACAGCAGTGCAGACACCTCCACAGCACAAGATGCTGTGCCTGTGCTTTCCCTGGGAACAGTGTGTCCAGAACATTTCCGTTTGGCAGGAGGTGCACAAGGATACAGCCCTGGCAGCACACAGCTGCTTCCTGACAGCATCAGCCTGAATTTCAGCGAGCACACAGAGGTCTGCACTCATGGCTGGGAGCCTGTCTTGGAATACACTGCTTGCGTGAGCCCAGTGTGGGCAGTGTGACTGAGAGCCGCGGTGTGCCGTGCCGTGCCGTGCCATGCCGTGCCATGCCATGCCACCGGGATCACTTCCCTGTCACCCAAAGGAGGGTGAGAGCCAGGCTGTTCCTGGAGCTGGAGAAGGCGCCAGCCAGGCCGCAAGGATGCCTCTCCGTCTGTCCCAGCTGCCTGGCACGGGGCAGGGGGGGATGCTCAGGCTGGCCGGGCGCAGAGCCGCAGCGCAGGCCCTTTGGAGAGGTGGGTGGCGGCTCCCTCGAGCAGCCCCGAGTCCCGGGGCTCCCCAGCCTGCTCCGGGCGGGCGATGCCCGAGTGCCCCGCGGAGCCCGAGCAGCGGGCTGGGCTTGTGGGGAACCCCCGCCAAAGGCGGCAAGCGCCGCCCGGGGCTCGGCCCCGCCCGGAGCTCGTCCCGCCGCCTGAGGGGAAAGGAGGGAAGGAGGAGTGGAGCATGGGAGGGAGGACTGGGAAGGAGAGGAGGAGGAGCGGGGCGGGAGCCCGGCCCGTTTCCCCGCCCCGCCGCTCCGCACCTGAGCGAGCAGCGGCGGCTTCGCGCCGGCCCCGGCCCCGGCCCCTCCGCCGCCCGCCCATGGCTCGGCCGCTGCCGCTGCTGCTCTGCCTGGCCGCGCTGGGCGCCGGCTGCCGGGCAGGGACCGCCCCCGCCGGTACGGCCGGGCCCTCCGCCGAGCCGCTGCAGGACGAGGCGGACAACCAGGAGAACATCCTCTCGCAGGTACCGCGGGGGCTGCGGACACCTCGGGGTGCCGCACCCGCGGCGTGCGGCTGGGCACGGGCGGGCGGTGCTGTGCGCATCCTGCGCGGTCCTGGGTGATGTCGGGTGCTCTGCGCTCTCGCCAGAACCGGGTGCTGCTGAGTGTAGACTCTGGGCGGTGTCGGGTGATAACGGTGCACGCTCTGAATGATGCTGGGTGTACGCTGTCGGTGCTGCCGGCTGATGCTGCGCACATCCTGCGTGACGCTGGGTGTACATTCTCGGGGGAGCTCAGTGATACTGTGCACTGGAGGAAGTTCATCTCCCGGGGCGCAGTGAAATCGCTGAAGCCCATCAGGGAGCACTTCACCATCCTATCATTTTTCTGGGGGGACTCAGAAAAAGGGGAACTCATTGGGAGGAGAATTGGTGGGGCCTCTTTGTGTGCCGAGGGGAGGGATCCAGGCTCTTTCCCTGCCAGTGGGATGCGGTGGAGGTTTCTGTTAGATTTGGCTGATCAGGCAGTGCGTTATTATCTGCCCTCGGAAATGGCTAAGGCAGAGACTATTGGAAATGTACTGCCAAAGTTATTTTTATGCTTGGGCTTGCAGAAGTGCTGTCTGCAAATCTCTGTAAAGGAAATTCCTGACATTGTATAGGGCTAATCAGAAATACTGCTTCACCACCAGGTTATGCTGCTTATAGAGTGGCTTTCAGTCACTCTTCCAATGTACCCTTGCCCTGTTGGCCTGTGTAAAACAGTCTTGCTCTGGGTAGCAGGTGGCTTGTTGGGTCTTTTGAACACAGAGCATTAAAAGAAAGCAGAAAATTTTCAAATTCTTGTATTTAAAATTCAAAGCAGCGTTCTGCACACAGTGGAATAAAAAACACCCTGTTGGGAAAAGCCAGTATTTATTCCCCTTGTAGGCAGTGATCAGCTCTGTGCTCTCTAGAAAGCTCCTTGGCTGGCAGATTCTGGAAGAGCCAGCCAGTTTCCTTGAGACTCAGGGTATCCAGAGTGTCCTTGTTTGGACCTTGAGCTCTAGGCCCTGCTAGTCCCTGGCCATGCAGGCAGAGCACGGGAGGTTTTCTCACTGCTGGTGACCTGTGCTCAGCTGCTAGGTGACTACGACAAGGTGAAGGCGGTGTCTGAAGGCTCCGACTGCCGCTGCAAATGCCTGGTCAGACCCCTGGGCCGCGGTGCCTGCCAAAGGATTAACGAGGGCGCTTTCAGAGCCGAGGATTTTTACACGGTGGAAACCATCACGTCAGGACCCAGCTGCAAGTGTGCGTGCGTGGCCCCCCCCTCAGCTCTCAACCCTTGTGAGGGAGACTTCAGGCTGAAGAAGCTGCGGGAGGCAGACAGCAGTGACCTGAAGGTAGGAGAGCAGCTTGAGCTCCTGACTCTTTGGGGATAAGAAGATCTTCTGAAGCCTTTTCTTTCTGAGCTTTTTCTAAAAAAAACCCCTTTTTCATAACCTTTTTTTCCTAAACCATCTCCTAGTTACATTTATATCTGCCTGTTTGATATAAAAATCAAGCTCAGCTTAAGGGATTGAGTCGAGCAGCTGCAGTGGATGATGCACTTGATTTCATCCCGTGCTGCCTGGGGTCCACTGTGGCTTTCTATGCTGAGAGCCCAGTAGAGACTGGGATGCTCCCTGCCCTCTGTCCAGCTCCAAATGTCCCTGGAGGACACTCAGCAGTTGCCAGATCTTTTTTCTGTTGCAGAGAGGGACTCCCAAGGGCCCACACAAAAACGCTGGTTTGGCTTCCATGGATCAAAAGCTGCTGATGCGTCAGCCTGAGGGTGTGATGCACAGCTGGCTGATGGCAGGATGGATTCGTTGTTTTAAATGCTGACACTTCTTTACTATTTAGTATTTTATTTCACTTGTAATGTATACCTCTTTTCTAAAAGTGACAGTGTTTAAGTACTCCTGACTTCTACTGGATACTTCCTCTTGCTGGTGTAGCAGCTGGCAACAGACCCTGCTGGACTTTCCTGTTTGCTACCAGTGTAGGACAGCAGAAAGTGCCACTGGCTTGGTCCAGTCCTGTGGAGACCCTGGAGTGGCAGGTTGAGTGCTGGTGGCACCGGTGCCTCTAAATCCCTCTCGGGTGGGAAGGCAGGTGGCGTGCAAGGTGCTGTGGGGCAGCTGCCATCGAGGCCACCACGATGGGCTTATTCTAATTGATTTGGAGCTTGAGGATGTTTTTCATCTTGTCTGACTGCAGACAGTTAGCAGCTTCTTGTCCAAGCGCCCCTGCAGCCAGGGAAGATAAACAGGCTCAGGCAGACAATCCATCATTCCAGGGGAGGAGGAGCCCCAGTCTGGAGTTGTATGGTGGTCCCTCGTCTGGGGAAAAGCCAGGAGGTCCCACGTGGCCTTAGATGAGAGTCATGAGCTCTCTGCAGTTAGGGGAGGGGACACTCCCGAGGTGACAGAGCCCACCCTGTGGTCCCTTGCCGGGAGGCAGGCAGAGCCTCTGCACCAGCAATTCCCAGCTCTCTCCTCATTCTCCTCCAGGAGGAGCAGAGTGTGCCTGGCTTCCCTTTGGCTTCCCACCGGGGAGCTGCTCACAGCCAGCTGTGGTGTGAAGGGCTGTCCTCTAGGAACTGGCCCCGGCTCCCCCGCTCATTTTGCAAGGACTCGCGGCCAGGCAATTTCACAAGGTTTATCCAAACACACACACGCAGGGGTTTTCTGTGTTGCCAGGCTCCATCCCAGGAGCTGGGCAGCAGGATTGCTTTCTCTCAGAGCACAGAGCCCCTCCTGGGGTTGGGATCTCTGGGAACAGCCCCTTCTTGTAGGAGAAATAGGAGAGGACACAGCTCCAGTTCTTATGCTACTCATGAGGAGCAGCTCCCACAGCTCATCAGTGAGGGGCTGGGTGAGGCCACCCCACAGCTCTGCACAGCCCTGAAGGGTTTTACTCTCTTTCTCTTTGCTGGTCCAACATGCATCGCTCTTGCCTGGTGCAGCAGCAGGAAGGGCACAGGGTCCTTTCTATGTTGTGTTTTACCAGCCTTTCTTATGATCTGACATGAAAACCCTGGGTACTCCATGTATGAAAGAGCCATGGGAAGGTCCCCACCTTGGGTGGGCTGGAGGATGAGCCCCTGAGGGAATGGTGAGAAAGAGAGAAATCCAGGCAGCAGGAACATAGCCCAGGGCAGCCGGAATGCCTGCACTGGGCTTCCCAGCTGAAGATTTCAGTCCCATCAGTGCCTTTAGTAAGGTCCAGTGGGAATTCACAGACCAGTGAGAGCCAAAGTCCACAGTGGGTGAAGGGAAGGAGGCAGTGAGTTGACAGGAACATCAGTGTGGTCTTTAGGGGAAGGTCAGCATGGTGTTGTTGGCAGGGAGTAGCTTTATCTCAGATCCATTTTTGTGAAATGGCAGCATGTGGCTTGCAGGCACAGTGTGAGTTTTGAGGGTCTAGGTGCAGAGTCTGTGCAGGGAGACTGTGCTCAGGATCATTTGGAAGGAGGTTAATGCAGTCTGCAACCTTTGTGCATTGATGGAAATGCTCCAGCCTGGAGGGAAAGTGCTTGTCTCCAGTGGCTCTCTGGCAGGCTGTGTGCATTGTATCGGTTGTCTCCATCCAGCTCTCAGTGGAAAGTGGGTGCACAGCCATAAAACAGCTCTTGTCTCTTAATGCTGCCATTTTATCTGGCCCAAAAAATCTTTCCTTTGCTGTCAGCTCCACAGGGAGGCTGCAGAGGCCAGGGTGGAAACTCCAAGCGCTGCCAGCAGTGCTGCCTGTGATTCTCCCATGTTTATGAAGCTCTGCTGGCCCATTTGTAGCTGCTGGGAGAAAATGTCACTGCCCTATAGTAATTCCTATGCACTGAAAATCCTGCGCAGCCATTGGGGAATGGGGAGCCAGCAGCACCACTCTGGACACATGGGGATACATGGGATCAGGGGGAGATGGCCCAGGACCCTTTTCCACCTGCCCTGCCATGCTCACCACTGTTCTCTGTGGAGCAGCTCCAGAAACTGGGAAAAAGGCAGAAGAAGGATGCTGCTGTCCAGATCCCCAGGAGTAGTGACCAAGGGCTGATGCTGGGCAGGACACAGGCACAGGGGTGACTTAAATACAGAGTGCCTGTGAAATGGGTGGCTGCAGGAGAGGGCAGCACACAGCTAACAAAATTGTTTTTCAGAAAGGCAACTGTTGCCAGGCTGGCAATGAATTTCTATTTCTTCACTCCTGCAATTTGAGAGTATTTTAAAACTTTTTAACAAGTTTTTTCTTGTTCCAGGAAAAAGAGCACAGGATGGCACGAACTCAGAGTCTGATCTCAAACTGAGCTGCCTTTTTCTTGTTGCCTCTTTTGCTGGCAGTCACATCACTGTGGAGTAGTTAAACCTTTGGGCTTCTGGGAGAGCCTGCCTAGACCTGGCAAAGAGAGCAGCATTTTACCTTGCTCTGCTACTAATCCCCAGCACCCAGAACATGCTCCTGAAGCCCTGAGGCTCTGTGGAGGTGGCGAGTGTTGCTCTGCATGCTGTGCTCTGACCAGCCCAGCAGTGCAGCAGGGCTGTGTAAGGGAAAACCTGCTTTTTAATCCGAATTCTTGCATTCAGATGGGTACATCACCCTTGACTCTTCGGCTGAGGAGGCTACCTGGGGGTATGTTATAGTAAGTGCTGCTGCCTGACTGTGTTGTCCCCTTGCCTTGCAGCTCTCCTCCATCGTTGAGATGCTGGAAAGTGCCTTTTATGGCTTAGACCTTCTGAAGCTGCACTCAGTCACCACCAAGCTTGTAGGTCGGGTGGAGAAGCTCGAGGAGGTGAGTCCTGCTCTCCTTCAGTGTCCTTGCCCTAGGTGGGACTGGCCTCCAACCAAGTTCCTGCTACCTTTGGTGCATTCAGAGCTGCCTTGCCTGGGAAGAAATGTTAATTAACTATTTGGCTGAAACTAAACCAGACCAGACTTAGATGTCTGAACCAGATTGGACCACAGGCAGTGGCCAGTGTATCCCCACCCCACCAGCCTTGCTTGACCCTCTCCAGCTCTTCCAGTCCCTCAGGGCCTAGACTGGGAGCGGGATCTTATCTGTGGCCTCACCAGGAGCAGCATGTCCTTTGGGTCAGAAGACCTTGCTCTTAAGTTTTTCCTCTTCTCAGTTTTACTTGTGTGCTGGTGTGATGGTTGCTCTCAACCATCTCAGGAGCTTTTGTGCTGTTTGACGTGGGGGCGACAAGTTCAAGGCTGATGCAGGGGTACACTCAGCAGGACTGTGGGGAGCCAAGGAGCTCAGATTCCTGAAGGACCAAGTTATGTCTTGGCCTGTGTTAAAACAGAGCAGAACCCTCAACCTTCCATTTTATTTTAGAGCAGACTTCCAGTGAAATAATTTTCACTTCCATACAGTTTAATATTTCTTTGGCTAGCATAGTGTAGGGTTTGCAGTTTAAACCGTGCTCAGCTATGTAGCAACACGTTGCCAGATTAAATACTGGAGTTTTCTCTCATGGTCCGTATCTGGGATGGTAATTCCACATTCTTGTCAGCGTGGAGCAGTCAGGTTCGTCTCCAGCCAGGAGCTGAGAGACGATGATTTATAAAGCCAAAATTCCACTTGCAAAGTGTTTTGGGAAGGCACGGCGTGCTCCATCCTGGGGTCAGGAAGGAGACAGATGAGGGGACATGCTTGCTTGGGGGGCTCTGGGTTTCCAAGCATGGAAATTGACCCAAAAGGAGGTTTGAGGTCTGAAAATAACCAAGCCCCGATGTTCCCTTTGCAATCCACGCTCTTCCTGTGGTTTAGTGTGTTCTTCAGTCATTACTTGGGTTTGTCAAGGGATTCTTTCAGGTGGGGTTATCACTGCACTCTGGTCCAATACCAGAGTGGTCCTGCCTACCAGCCAGTTTCTGCAGGGGGGCTCAGAGCCAGCAGTGCTGGAGGCACGTTGGGCTCATGGGGTGACCTTTGCAGCCTGGCCACTCTGCTCACGGCCCGTTGCAGGGAGGCAGGTGGGCAGAAAGCTCCATAGGGCTGAAGGAGTTTGGACTGAGATGAAGCTGTAGAGGTGTAGGAGCAGGGAATTCACAGGGGTCTCTAATTTCCTAGAAACGAGGCTGCAGGATCATGTGAAAGCAGCTGAAGCTGCCTGCAGGCACTTGGACAGGACGGAGGAAGACAGGAGAGGCCTGGGTTAGGAGATTGCCCAGAGCTTGGGGCAGAGCCGAGATGATGCAGGCAGCAGGTGTGAAATGCCTCCTGCTGCTGGCTTAGCACGGGAATTCCTGTTGAGACGATGTGGAGGAGGATCACACCCTGCACCAGCTGTGGGGTCGGACAACACGGACAGCTGAGATGCTGAACTGGAGCCTGGCATGGCTTCAAAGCATCGCCCTCCCAGGCGGGTGTGCTTTTGGCAGCTGCTCCCCTGTGCAGCAGCTGAGGAGCCTCATCAGCATCACAGGCCAGGCTCCACTCAAGGGGGAGGCAAATTTTATCCCTAGGCAGGTCATAAGCCAAACATTACACAGGAGAAGTGGCACAAGGCTGTTGGAATCAGTCATACTCTCCAAAGGAGGTTGGTGTCAAAAGCTGCTCCTGGGAGAGCACTGTGAGATCCCCTGTTCCTCTGCTTACTGCAGCAAAACACTTTTTGGAGCATCCCTGCATCACTGGACTCAGCCTCAAAGTGTCCTGGTAAATCTGTGACTCATGATTCTTGGGTAAAGACTGGGAATTCAGATGCCTGTGGAGGGGGCTGGGTCTAACTACTCTTGTTTTTGCAGAGGTTACAAGGTTTCATGAGTTCTTTCCAGTACAACAAGGTATTTTAGACCAACGGTGTCAGTAGAGGGAAGAAACCCCCAATTCTTGGTCCATGGAGTGCCTTCTCTAGTGAGGCAGCACCTCTGCTTTGTCTTCAGCTCACAGCTGTCACATCAGCTGGCAAATTTGAGGTCACAGATGGAGGTCACAGTGGGTTTTAGGAGAAATTAATGGCAGGACAGATTGAAAATGAAGGATTAGGGTAACCACCCCCAGTGCCTATGCTAAAGTGCTTTGACTGATGTGCGACCCATTCAAAGCAGTTGCTGTTTGAGGTGTAGAAGCCCAAGGATTGATGAACAGAGGCTGCAACAATTCCTTGGGTATGGGGCGTGCCTGTGGCTGGGGAACGGAGGAGGGCGCAAAGGGGTTTGCCTGAGTTGCAACCAGCCCCAGCTCCCTCCTGGTCACAGGACAGCTCATGGGCCCTTGTCCTGTCCCCAGATTCTCAGATTCCATGGGAGCAGAGGGTGTTGGGGAGGAGCAGACCCTGAGTATGGCCAGGCCAGGAAAGTGGGATTAATAAATGCAAGATGAACTTGCTGCCACAGGCCAAGGACACCAGGCTGACTTAAGGTGTTTCAGCTTGTCTTTTCCTCTTCCTTCTGTGAGCTGGCAAGTGTGGCTGAAGATGGGGGTTGAAGAGCCTCAAGGCCACTCTCCCACTCCACAGGAACCTGCACCAAAGAGTGGATCTGAGATATGCACACTAAGGGTTTCCTGGATCCCACTGGGGTCAAGGGCATCTTCCTAGCAGTTGAAGTGCCCAGCCTCATGGAGAATCCCCGGCTGTGAGCCCAGGATGGCAGCACAGAGCTCCAGGGCTGTGGTTTGGGGGCCACAGAACATCCCTTGTCATTAAATGGGGTAAAGTCTCCTCTCTTGCTTTCCTAGGGCATGTCCAGGAACTTCACGCTGGAAGGCCAGCGGGCAGGAGCCAGTGGGGAGGAGGGTCTGCAGGATCCCCCTGGCAGGGAAAACTGCTCCAGGCTCCTCACCAACAGCCTGGCCGACATCGAGAGCTCTCTGCAGCGGGACGCTGAGGCTGCCTACACTCACTCAGAGGTACAGCTCAGTGTCATTGCTGCTGCTAAAGCAGCCCTGGGCTGTCTCCTGGATGTGGCCACTGCCCCGGGGTGACTTTGCCTCCCTGGAGTGACCCTCTTTATGTGCCTCCATCCCCAAGCTGTGTCTCGGCCCAGCCCAGCTGCTGCTGGGACAGGATGTAGCTGGAAGCAGAGGGAGGTTGCTCCCTCGGCCTCCCCCCTTTCCCACGGGGCTGTTGGTTTTCGAGGTCAGCGGTGGCTGAGCCGCTTGGAAAGCGTGATGTCATTGCGGGGCCGGCTGGGAAGCGGTGGGAAACAGAGCCTTTGATTAGCAGGGCTTGGGGCTCGGTGGAGGGACAGACTGTCGCCCGCCTCCCCTCCCTCCCTGCCTGGCAATTACCCCTCCACCCACCAGCCCCTGCGTCTGGCAGGCTCCCGGCAGGGGCTTGGGCGTCCCCCTCGTTCTGGCACCCAGCACCAGACCGTGGGGGTCCCCATGGGGTCAGCCCAGCATGGGGACATCTTTTGCCTGAGGCAGTTTCTGTGCAGCCCCAGAGCGATGTGAGCGGGGTGTTTTGGGACAAGGTCTGTCCAGGGTGTCCTGGAGTTCTTGCTGCTTCAGTGGTGCTATCTAGGATGGCTCG
This sequence comes from Donacobius atricapilla, assembly GCA_013397315.1. Taxonomy (NCBI): domain Eukaryota; kingdom Metazoa; phylum Chordata; class Aves; order Passeriformes; family Mimidae; genus Donacobius; species Donacobius atricapilla. The sequence goes on along the minus strand of WBMY01000207.1, from coordinate 131,063 downwards.
TGCTCCTCTGATTCCTGCTGGCAGCTCCTGGAGCATCCTGCCCTCAGCCCAGTGCCCCTCTGCAGGGCAGTAGGAGGTGTCTGGCGGGGGGGCAGCAGTTAGTGCACCATTTCCAGCTCAAACAGGGGTGCTCAGCTCCTGAGGATGGCAAGAGCCTGCACTTGCCCCCCACCCCTGCTCTGCAGATCCTGTGTCAGGACAGGCTCCCCAAGCCCCTGGGATGGGCTCCCACACGAGCACTGAGTGTCAGCAGGTAGGGAAATGGCACCAACTGTGCTGCGCTAGCACTCTCTGCCCCAGGGAGAGCCGTGTCCAGGCAGGGGTGTCCAGCCGTGCTCCCAGCCCCACTGCCCTGCTCCCTGTGCCATTGAGCTGAGCAGCTGCTGCCTGTTGGAGAGGAGCCAGGCCCGGCCAGGCAGGGGAGTGGAGCATGGGGGTTTTATTACCCCGAGTGACCTCATTTCCCAATATTCCCCTTTTCTCGCTGCTAATTGCAGCAGGGCCCATCTTCTCAGCCAAATAGGCACTGCTTCAACCCTCGGGCTGGCTTTCTGATTTCCTTTAATGAGATGAAATCCTTCGGACCTGAGCTGTGGCAGCTGCTCCCTGCCCTGGGGGGTTCCTGATCCCTGCCTTGGAAGGTTCCTGCTCGTGCTGGGAAGGTGCCCTCAGCCTCTCTGCCCTGGGGAAGCTCAATGCACATTGCACACTCCGCAGATCAGCTGCTGGAACCAGCCCCTGGCATGCCAGGGAGCGACCCTACTCTTCCTGCCTGCCCTGCATCCCACAGTGTGTGCCTTATGGATCGCTGAGTCCCAGAACTGCAGGGTGACACCAAGGGTATGCAGGAGCTTGCCACCCTGCTGTCTCCTGGAAGGTTTCCCATGGCAGAATGGACTGAGGGAGACGCTGGGGATGGAGGGAGCTCAGATCCTCCTGCCCAGCATGGGGCTGTGCTGCCTAACCTGCCCTGTCACCAAAACGTGGCATTTCTGGCCCATGTGGTAACGACCTCCTGTGTCTCTTCCAGGGAAAATATGAAGAAAGGTTCCTGAAGGATGAAACCATCTCCCAGCAGATCAACTCTGTGGAATCCCTCCCAGAGCTGCACCTCACTCAGGGGGACAAGAAGCCTGAGCAGCTCTTGCAGAGGAAGCTACAAGTGAGCAGCCGGCCTCCTTCCAAGCCCACCATTGTCCGAGGGGTCACCTACTACAAAGCCCAGTCCACCGAGTCAGAGAACGACATCGAGGAGCAACGTGAGTTGGGTATGCAGCCATGGTTGGTGGGATGGTGGCTGCATCCAGCAGCAAAGCCAGTGCCTCATCTCCTGGGAATGTGTGGGCAAAGCGTGTGGGAGCAGCAGGAGGGGGTGGGACAACTGGTACCTCACCGCTGTGCGGCCTTCGAGCTGTGTGTGTGGGGCAGTGTAGCATTGTTATTCCATGGAAAATCCCTGGTAGCTAAGGAAATAGGTTGCTGCTTTGGTTTAAAACCAAACGCAGCATCAACACCTTTCCAGAAGCAAATGAAGGTTTATTAAATATGCTCATGTTTCAAATCTGCCTGCCCAATGGCATCCTGGGAGGTCTGTGCAGTGTTTGCTGTGGTGGAAGGCAGCTCGGAGCTGATGGGCCGTGGAGGGAGCAGGGGCTGAGCCCTCAGGAGCCAGCAGAGTGGGCAGCATGGGCAGAAGGACAAATGCCCTTGCTGTGCAGAGTGGCTCAGCAGCGAGGGCATCCAGCCCTGCCCTGCAGGGGTTTGTGAGCTCCTGGGGATGAGCAGGAACAAAGGGTGCCCATGCTGGCTGCAGAACCCCAGTGATCCCTGTGCCCTGGCTGAGGCACCTGCTTTGGCATCCTGGTTTAGGTGAGCAGGATCTGGTTGGGAATGCAGCTGGGTCTCCATCCTGCCCAGTCTCTGCGAGGTGGCAGGGCAGAACTGATCTCCATCACCTCCTGCTCTGCCTGGCCTGCAGTCGTAGATGTCTCTGTAATGGGCCCTCACTCACCTCCTGTCATGGGCACTGTCAGCCTCTGCAGTTCTCTGAGGGGAATGCAGGTGGATTTAGTACCAGCCAGCCTGCAGACGTGGGCAGGGAACCAGCTGGAGGGGCTGGAGGAGCCTTGCTCCCCTGGCTGGGGCGCTGACACCTGTGCCTGTGTTTGGCAGCGGATGAGCTGTTCAGCGGGGACAACACGGTGGACCTGCTGATAGAGGACCAGCTCCTGAGACCCAGCAGCAGGGCAGGCGAGGCCATGAGAAAGCCTTCCCCAGTGGGGTGGCCACCCACCCCTGGCAGCGCTCCCAGCACCCTGCCAGCCACCGGCACCGCTGTGACAGCCACGGTGCCCCTGTCCCCTGCCACGCCGGACCCCACTGCTGTGAGCTGGCTGACCCCCACCCCAGAGCCTGTGACTGCCCCAGCAGGGCTGGCGGAGGAGGGGTCCCCACAGCTACCAGCAGCCTTGGCCAGCACAGTGGTGGCCACAGAGAACTTGCCTGTGGCCACCCCTGCTGGAGACTGGAGTGACATGGAGGGCAGCCCAGGAGCTTGGGTGCAGGCAAACACCCCCGCAACGCCGGTCAGCCCAACCATCCCTGCCACCCCAAAGGAGGGCCTGGAGGAGGAGGACATCAGGAACATCATTGGTGAGTGCCTGTAGGTTCTGCACCCATCCAGCTGTGTGAGAGAGGGCTGGCTCTTGCCCACAGCGTATCCTGCTAAGCACAGTACACCCGGATTTGGTCACAGGTGGGAGGTGTCATGGAGATGGCAGCTGGACAGCACTTCACTGGGTTGCCAGGTTTCATTATTAACTCTGGAACCTACTCTAATTTCCTTCCACATTGAGGGGTTGGGCTGGGCAGAGACAGGACCTGAGACAGGCAGCAGCCTCAGGAGCAGGGATATGGCTGAGGCTGCAGGGAGATGTTTGCGGGGTCTGGCCAGTCCTGCTGGGCCTCACAGAGCTGCACCAGGGCCAAGGTGGCAGGGGTACGTGCTGGGTGAGCAAGGGGCTGGAGGGCGGTGATGCCTCCAGGGACAATGTGGCCACCCTGTCTCTGGCCTCACAAGCCTTACCCTGCCCACACAGGGCGCTGCAAGGACACGCTGTCCACCATCTCGGGGCCCACCACCCAGAACACCTATGGGCGCAATGAGGGAGCCTGGATGAAGGACCCCCTGGCCCGGGAGGAGCGGATCTATGTCACCAATTACTACTATGGGAACACACTGGTGGAGTTCAGGAACCTTGACAATTTCAAGCAAGGTGGGTTTTCACCATCTCTGACACCGTGCCAGCCACCACTCAGCTGATCCAAATAGCATCCTCTTTCCTGGGGATGCTGCATTGTGGGGGGATGATCTGCCTGGGGACCTTCCACTCTCGGGTGCTGGCACCTGGCATGTGGGGTATAGAGCATGGGACAGTTCAGGCTGTGGCTGATGGCGGGGGAGGGAGTGCAGGCAGAGCTGGGGGCAGAGGGTGCTGCTGGCATGGCCACCCACCCCACAGCAAAGGGAGGCCTCACCAGCCAGGCATGTTTGCCCTGCAGGTCGCTGGAGCAACTCCTACAAGCTCCCGTACAGCTGGATTGGGACAGGGCACGTTGTCTACAACGGCTCCTTCTACTACAACCGGGCCTTCACACGCAACATCATCAAGTACGACCTGAAGCAGCGCTACGTGGCCGCCTGGGCTATGCTGCATGACGTGGCCTATGAGGAATCCACCCCATGGCGGTGGCGAGGCCACTCCGATGTGGACTTTGCTGTGGACGAGAACGGCCTGTGGGTCATCTACCCAGCCATCAACTATGAGGGCTTCAACCAGGAGGTGATTGTGCTGAGCAAGCTGAACGCAGCCGACCTCAGCACCCAGAAGGAAACCACGTGGCGGACGGGGCTGCGCAAGAACTTCTACGGGAACTGCTTTGTCATCTGTGGGGTCCTCTACGCAGTCGACAGCTACAACAAGAGGAATGCCAACATCTCCTATGCCTTTGACACGCACACCAACACGCAGATCATCCCCAGGCTGCTCTTTGAGAATGAGTACGCCTATACTACGCAGATAGACTATAACCCCAAGGACCGCCTGCTCTACGCCTGGGACAATGGCCACCAAGTCACTTACCATGTCATCTTTGCCTACTGAGACCCCCCCACCACAGTGGGGCACTGCAAGCCAGGGGCCACCAGCACCTTTTATTGTTATTTTTATTGTTATTATTGTTATTTTGTACAAATTGAAGAGTAAATGATGGGTTTTGTTTCAAGCTGTTTTTTTATGGTGGATTGTAGATCGATCCCCAGGCCAGAACCACCCCCTTCGTCTTTGCTGTGCCCTTGCTTCTGATTTTCCTTCCCAGGGGAAGGAGGTTCTCCTTTGGAAGGGCAGGCCCCGCTCTCCTGCCCAGGGGCGAGGAGGTGGCTCAGACACGGTCCTCCTCATGATGTTTTTAGCTAAAGATGATCAGCAAGACATCCTGAACTAGTGCAAATCTGCATGCACCAGGTCCCAGTGGAATGCTGCTGCCTGCCTGTCCTGGTGGAGGACCTGCACATCCCATGGGAATGTCCCTCAGGACCATCTCCCCCAGCTGACGGCCAGCAGGCCCCTTGGACATCCTGCTGTACAACGGGGCTGTGAGCACAGCTCCAGCAGCCCCTGATGCCGGTACTTATACCAAGGACTGCCCCCTCCAGCTGGGGCTCTGCTTTCTGCAGGCTGCTCTGGGGGATTGGGTGCACCCTGAGCCCTGACTCATGTTTGGAGGGAGCTGGGGGCGGGAGGGGGATGCTGTAAATACGTGTAGATGGCTTTTGTTTGTTCATTTTGTAACCCAGAGTAGTCCCCCTTGGCGTTTGCTAGGTGAAGGCTCTGCGCAGCTGGGCGCTGGGCTGCCTGGGCAGGGGCAGGCAGAGCCCTCCCTCTGCCACTCCATCTCCTACATTCTCTTTCATGCCCATGTCCACCCTGCTCCTGGACCATCAGGATCCCCTTACAGAGGCACAGCCCTTGCCCTCCTGCCCACCAGCATCTTGTATTTACCTGCTGTCAGTAATAAAGGATCCAGTACCTTTGCAGCTGTTTGGGGCTTTCTTTGGCTCTGGTTCACCCTCTGGGTTCATGAAAATGCACAGGGGTGTTTTGGGTGGGTTTGGTTGGTTTGGGGAGAGCCGGTTTACACACCAGATGGGGACAAACCCCTGAGGGATTTGGACTGGCACTGGGGCAGGGTCACATGGTCATGTCCAGCCCTCATGGGCTCCTCTGCCAGGCTCTGGGTGAGCAGCTCGTGTAGGGTGGCCCCTCTCCAGCAGCAAGAGGGGGACAGGGTGGATGTGCCATGTGCAGTGCCAACACTATGCCAAGCAGAGCCACACTGCAGGCCAAGAGACGGCAGACCAGGACAAGTGTTCCAGTAATCTGCCTAAGGAAAACAGTATTAACAAGCACAGTAATAAAGTTATTAGTAATAAATAAAAGAAGGATTTTATTGCCTTCAGTACTAGGGACACAGAGAACAGAATTACACAGGATGAGAGATGTTCTCCACCACCAGAGCCCAGGGGTGCTGGCTGAGGATGTGGTGCCGCAGCAGTCCCGAGCCCCCAGCCCCCACTAGCAGCCCTTCCCAAGGGATCAGGCTGTGCCACGCCCAGTCCCCAGTCCCCTCCTCAGCTCCCTGGCAGCAAATGCCCCCAGAGCAGCCAGCAGCCCCTACCCGTGGCTGCAGGGGAGCCATGTGCCTCTGCCTGGGGCACCGCTGGGGGTTTTATTTCTGACTATTGTGTGAGCTGGCCCACAGTCAGGTGGGGCCAGGCCAGGAAAATGAACTGGTGCAAGCAGTGCAGCCAAACCATGGCCCAGCCCAGCTCCTATCCAGCAGCACGAGTGCTGCAAGGACGGGGCCTGCACCACCTGCGCTGGGGACGTGGCAAAGGGCACAGCTTTTCCATGGTATTGCAAGGCACATACTTCACAGGGGTGTACTGCTCCTCATCTTCCTCCTCACTGCCCCTGGAGCACTTTGTCTTGCTGTAGGATCAACCTTTATTTCCTAACAGCCACACATATACACAAATAATAATAATAATTCATAATTAATATTAAAAACCCCACATGAGCCAGTTAGCACTCAGACCATGAAGGAAAGGCAGCTGGCTGGCAAACTGAAGCTCATCATCTGTGTGAACTGCACAGCGGAGAAAAAATAATGTAACAACATGCTGAAGTCATTGTGCAAGGCTGATGCTCTGCTGGTGGCTCAACCCAGCTGAGCACCAGTGTGCAGGAGCTCCAGCCTGGGGCTTGGCTGACAAACGTGGGACCAGTGAGCAGAGCTCCACAGACACCCTGTAATGGCAGCAGTTGGCTGCAGCCATTGTCTGGGGCAAATGGAACATTCCCCCACTGCCCGGCGGGTGGCTTTCCGTGCTGGTGAGGCAGAGGGGTGTGGGGCTGAGTGTGTGTGACGTGCGTGTGGCTTCAGTAGAAGGTGCTGTGGCTGTGTCCCACAGAACTGAAGCAGCCCCTCTGCCCCAGCAGGGCTGGTGCTGCTCCACAGGCTGTTGTTAGCAGTGAAAAGAATTAAATAGCATACACAAAAAACCCACGCAAACAAAAACCAGGAAGAAAAGAAAAAAAAAAACCAAACTCCAAAACCCCAAGCTTTACAAATGCATCTGCTGCATGGAATCACTTCCTTTGGGCCAAGCCTTCAGCTGTGCAGCCACGTGGGCTGGGGAAGGCAGCAGCAGGATCGTGGAAAGCCAGGCAGGTGCAGGGTGGGCAGTGCCTCAGAGGGCAGCCCAGCCCTGGGGCAGTGGGGTTGTTCTGCTAGTAGTGCTTTAGTGCTGAGTGCGGGGTCCCAGCACCCTCCTGGGTTGGCTGGGCTGTGCTGCCCTACCACACTGCTGCATCCCAGGGCTTCCAGCCAAGGGAGGCTGCACAGGCAGGATTTGGGCATGGAATAATGAGGAGTGGAGCTGCCTGGTCAGGCCCAGCACCTACAGCTGAGAGCTGGACATGGCTTCCTCCTGCTGCCCAGGCACACTGCAGGGAGAGCCACTCAATCCCAGCTGGGGGTGCCTGCTGCCATGTCTCTGGCTCATCAGCCCACCTCCAGCAGCCTAGCAGGGACAAAAATGAAAAAACAGCCCACAGTTCTGGACAGTGCATAAGTAGCAGGGATGCCCCATGTCCCCCATACTGTGTGGGGACCCCAGGACTGTCCCTGGTGAGGAGTCAGCTGAGCTGCATAATCCCCAGGCAGGATGTGGCCATTGGGTAAGGTCAGGCACAGGAATGGGCTAAAGGGGACTGTCCCTGCTGTGCCCACGTGCCAGGAGCCCCAGCACTGGCCAGGGAAGGGGCTCAGGTTGGCAGCAGGACCTGCTGCATGCCGGGTGCTCCCCTGGGTGCCGTCACAGGAACTACTGCAGGGATTTGACAATGGCCCTCAGGGCATGGGACGTCTCTGGGAAGGAGGGAGATGAGCTGTAGAAGGTGTCGGTGTGATTTCTGCGCTGCTCTCGGAGGTATGGAGGGACAGATGAACTTTTGATGTGGAGGATCCTGGTGTCCATCACTTCGCAGTCAATCTGCATCATCACCTCGTAGTCCTGCCCATTGATCACATTCTCTGCAAAAGTAAGGATGAAAGAAACCAGGTCAGAGTTAGCCCGGCAAGCTAGGGATCCAACAGCACTAAAAGCACAGCTTTCAGGACCTTTTTTTGTCTGGAGCAGGAGCTGCAGTGCGGAAACTCCCTTTCTGCAGCTGCACACATGGAACTCCACCTCACACAGCAGTGCCCCAGACTGCTTGTGACACCTCAAGGAGCCCAGACCACACTTAGCATGTGCAGTCACATCTAGAAATTAATGTCTTTTATTTCCCCTTCATCTGCACATAATTACTGATGGAGTTTGCACTGTGTAAGTATTTATTACAGAACTGTAGTTCTTGAGCCACTGAAGTATGGGAATGATTGAAGATAAGGTTTATTTAAGAAAGCTGAATATTTCACTTTCTGCAACCTCTTGACACTGAGGATCTTAAGGAATTTCTTCACCAGTTTATTAATAAAAGAAAAGCTAAAATGTGATCTCTCAAAAGAATTAACTGCGCCCCATTGCCATCCTGACCTGGCTGTTATACTTGAGTGATGTGGTGACACTGGGCAAGGCCACTCCCCTGACAGACCCCTGGACACACCAATACCCTGACCAGCACACGGGACCCCAGAGTGGCCCCAGGCACAGCCCATCTGCTGCCACAGGAGCTGCTGGGCTTACAGGCTGAGCACATGGCTAGCATCTGCTGCCTGGATTTAAAGGTGGGAGACTATTCCCTGCATAGACAGTGTGCCTAGGAATGCAAGAGCTGGGATCGGATTTCCAGGCACAACCAATCCTTTCAAAATCAGAAGACTGCCATTGGCAGGGTTTCCCTTCTGTGCTGAGCAGGATGGAAGATCACCTAATGGAAAGCGTATGGACTGGAGGAATGCAATATACATTATTAATTTTTACTGTTTTCCTGGATTAACTCTGACTCTGGATGACAGCTGACAACTGTGGCCAGACCCTCTTGTACCCCACACTACCTGTAGAAGCCATTAGATCAACTATGTCTGGAAGAGTAATGAAAAGCAGGAACAAACCCTTGCTAAGGGAGCTGAGAGCCTGCAAGGGAAATCAAAGCTACCTGCAAGAAATGAAATGGAAAAAGGTCTGTATCTGCCACTGAGAGACTGAAGCCAGGAGCAGCTGTGCAAGTCTCTGCGCCACTGACCCAAACCCCTGACAAGCACCTCATCCCTCCTGGATGCTGCACTACTGATAAAGCCTTGCTGTGACATCAGGTGCTGTGTCCCCCAGCTGGGACCCTTTCAGAGATCATCCCTCCACGTCACCCTTTCTCTCTGCCTTTGGATGTGCTCTTGGCTCCCATCCCACAGGCTCAGGCCCCATCAGCAGAGGGGGCTGGGCTGCTGGTGCCACTCAGGAGAGGGGGCTGGAGAGGGGAGCAGAGGAGCATGAGGGGAGGCTGAGGAGCACAGAGTCTTGAGCCAGTAAGTGGGCACAGATGAGCTCCCTGTGACACAGCAGGTTGGAAAAGCTCCTCAGCTCTCACGCTGCAGTTGACAGGACCCTAGCTATGTGAGAAACAGCGCTCCAAAGCCACAAGTGAGTGAGGTGGGATGGGATGGTGGCCAGGGCAAGGAAAACATCTTGGTAATGCAGTGAGCTTCCCTGACTACCCACAGCAGCCAGCACAGAGGGCTATCATTAAGTTCTGGGCATGGCACAAGACAGAGGAGAATAGCAATCCCAAGGGCTGCCCAGGCAAGGCAGGGAGCTGAGCTGTGTGGGTGGCACTGGGGAACCAGCCCAGCCCATTCTGGCCAGCTGGGATCCCACTCCCCCTGTGCTGACACAGCTCCCTCCCAGCAAAGTGTGTCAGGATTAAGTAAGCCACAGCTCTGCTACCCCATGGCAAGAGAGGCTGTGTCTTCTGAGTCCACCACAGCAGAGAGAGCTGGGAGGAGTCACACTCACGATGAGCCTCTCTGGCCAGCAGGCACACAGGGGATGCACACACCCCCACAGACACATTCAGAAAAAGTACCCAAATTCTGCCCTTGGCCTGTGTGTTAGCCCAGGAGTTAAAGGCAGATTTGAAATTGGCATCTGATTCTTTCCCTTTTTGGGGTGAAGGTATTGAACTGCTGCAGAAAGCCTCTGCAAAGGGTTTGATCTCACTGGGGTGAGGACAGCAGTGGGAATGGCTCAGCGCCCACTACAGGCATTTCCAGCAGCCTTTCTCATTACCATTAGCCCAAACTGACACAGAAGAGGAGGTGGGATGTTCCCCACAGACAGCAGTTATTGCTTGGTGTTGCTGCCAGGCACCTGGACCAGCTTTGCTGAAAGGAGGGGTCGGAAAGTGGTGGCAACCCCAGGACAACCGGGCCACCCCAGCCCAGGGAGGGGCTGATGCTCTGTGAACACTCATGTGATGGTCTCAGCAAAACAACAGGCAAACGTGACCTGAGTGCAGCTGGCACAATCCCCTGTTTGGGAAGCCTAGCTCACTGTCATTGCAAAAACTGATTCCACATGGCTCCATTCAGAGCTCGATGCCATTAAACTGCTTCATGATCTGGATGAGGAATTGACAGTGTACTTAGATTTCTGGAAGATGCTAAACGGGAGAGATTCCAACCACCTAGGAGTGGCTAGATTGGATGAGACTGCAGTTTTGATAAAAGAGTGAATCTGTCCAAAATCTTCAGAATGCATTTCAACCATGGCCAGAGCTGGAAATCATGAGTAAAAATGGGGCTGGGCAGAAGTACTACAGAAAAACCTTGAGGACTGCAGAGGATCACTGTGGATAAGCCAGCAGAATGACAGGACTAGAAACAACAGCTCAACTGCAAGAGAAACATATTTAACTTTGACAGAATCTCTAATGATGATGAAATACAAGCCCTGGATTAAAGTACTTTGGGGAGATGAGAGGATCTCCATGATGAAGAGTTATTAAGGAAAGGCTGGAGGAGCAGCTGGCAATCAAGCCCTCGGGTACTACGGGTACTACAGCTCTACAGATACTTGCATCTGCTCCTGGTCCCTCTGGCCCTGCCCTTCTGTGAGCTGCAAGTGCCTGCTCATGGCTGGAGCTGTGGTCAGCACCTTCCCCAAATGCAGCACCTGGAGTTGTGGATTCTCCACTGGACTCCATAGCCTGATCTGATTCCCAGAACAAGCAAATGATTTTGCCTGGTGATTCCTGTGACAGATCATTCAAAATCAGCCTTGTTATGCTTTCTCGCCTTCCCCTCCCGTGCAGTATCAACATCTGGAGGCACCAGAGGGGTGGAGAGTGGGCTTCCAGAGGGGCCATGCCCAGCACTGAGCTCACCATCTGCATGTGGCTGATCCCTGGAGGGGTCAGTGTGTGTAACCAGTGCTCAGGCCAGCCTGAGTACACAGCCACCACCCCTCCCAGCAAGGTACGGGTAGCAGGGTGTCTGGGAAGCAGAACTGACAGCCCCAGGCTGCTGCCTGGAAGGTCAGCGCTGCCAGCATGCACTACACAGGGCTGCCCAATGGCCCACAGCAACGCTGACACTGAGTGATTTCCAAAGTTTACTGTCTTGAATTACCTATGACTGATGTTTTGTGGGATTACGTAAGTGAAAACACAGGAACCTCCTGTAGAGGTGTCCGGATTTATAAATAGGTTTATTTCTCCTCTTTGAAATTCAGAACATACAGTTTCTCACACAGTGCAGACTCAGGCTTAAGAAGCCATCCTTGCTGGGCCAAGAGCCTGTGCTGCAGTTAATTATTTGTTAACAGGTTTAAAAGCCATGCTTCAGATGACTGACTATTTCAAATTAATAGCAAAGGTAGTTGTGCCAAGCATTGCTCCTCTGATTGCACTTTCCCAAAGAGCCTTGCTGGCTCTTGCAGGCACCAAACTCCCAGCACGAGCTCATTCTAGGGAACAGAAACCTAATTCCCAGTGCTGCTCTCCTCCTAAAAACAATCATGTTGCAAGATCCAACAGATGAAAGCCGAAGTCTGTAGTCCAAACCAAAACCAAGTGAGGCTGAGGGCATTAACTACTGCTACAAATTACTGAGGATGATGGAAGGTTGTCTTCTTCCTATTTGAAGGACTCGGTTTTTAAAACTGTCTTACTGAAAAGGCCATAAAACCAAAATGCTCCTTCTTCCCTCAGTAGCACTGATATCCATCAATCAGTTGACTGTTCAAATGTCTGTGAGACTGAGCACCTATTTCTATGGGAGATGCTCTCTCAGAGAAAGGCAGAAGACAGGCATAGGGTTTGAAAGGCAGGCAATGCAACTTTTATTCTGCAGTGAATAGGAACAAATGGTGATGTCAACTGTCTGCACAGACTTCAACTTTACACATATCAGGCTGTTTGGCCTTATGGACACATCTGTCTCAAAGAAGATGTAATTCTGATAATTTATCCTTTCCTACTTACATCTCCCCCAAAAAGTTTTGCTGCAGTAAATGTTCATTGTGAAAACTGGTGTCTGCAGAGAAACTGAAACAGAACGCCCCTGAAAGGCCACTTGAGCTTGTTGGGCTGTTTCAAACACCATGGAAAAGGTGCTTGAAAGGTTTCTGAAGGTGTACTCATGCCATAGGTACATTTATAGAGCCGTCTTCTACCAGACCTATGATTTTTACCTTACTCTGGGCAGTATCACAGTGCATTACCAAAAGAAATATCCTCTGGGACCAATATTCTAGCATTCAGTGAAGTCATCAGGCCCTTTTCTAAGGCCCCAGCTGCCTTTGAAGCAGATAACCCGTGCACCTACTGGCTGTTTTCTGAGCAGGTGACTTTAAAATGGTCACAACCTGCCTGGCTCTGTATCTGCTGTGCTCACTGAACACACATTTAAGGTGTTATCAGCCACATGCTACATGTCTTTGCTCCTGGTATGGTACAGGGAGGGCAATCACTTGCCTCACCCTTACTTTAACTACCTGTCTTTGTCAATAAGGCTAGAGAATCATCTCATCCTTGTCGGGGGCGGGGGGGAGCAGAGGGTGACTTTGCTATCCATGGAACCAGTTTAACTGATGTCAAAATAGGAGCCAGCGAATCATCCCTGTATAAGGTGATCCAAACCCACCACCTCTATTAAAGCCATCTTCGCTGAACAGCTACTCACACTCTGTACTTTCCACAATTCCTTCTAAAGAGAAAGTTTTCAGTCTGTGTCAGCATTAATCTGCACTCGGAGCCTCTTCTGCAGGCCCATCTCTCACAGCAGCAGAAACCAGGGCAGCTTTCAAAGAGCCACTAACATGTTCCAGCATCTAGGTGCTTTGTGTGAGCTGTGCCAAGCTCACAATTATTAAGTTTAGCTTTAGGAATGATTTAGCACCTAATTACCCAAACAGTTTTTATTGTAACCTGCCCTGGCCCAATCCAGAGCTCATGGTTTAGGGTAGCAGGGCTCAGAAAGTGAGGGCTTCAGGAGTTGAAGGCACTAGGTGCACTCTGGCACTGGCCTGCTGAAGGGCTGCAGCTGTCCCCACGCTTAACTTAGGGGGCTTTCTCCACACTGTCACTGCGGCAATCTTCCATCCCGTCTCCGTTGAGAAGCCCTGACTGTCGTACCCAGTGCATCTGGACAATGTTTCCATCTGAAGGGTTGGTATACACTCCCAAATAAGTATATAAATGAAGCAGTGTTACAGACTAAAAATACGCTCGCTACAATAACGCAAGGCAGCAGGATTGCTAAAACATTTACAGATTAGCTTGTTGGACAAGACGGTTTGAGGCAAAGGAGAAAGTTATAGTGTGACCCAAATAACTTCCCTTTTTGAAAGCAAATTCCCACTTGCAACTACTTCCAAACAGAGCGGTTGCAGGGGTCTAACCTCTGTGAACTCAGCTGTCCTCCATGCCGGGCGCAGGCGAAGTGAGATCCTGGCATTTCAGTCTCCAGGTCTCCTACCACGTCTCAGATTGTGAGCCAGGCATCTCCAGGGGTACAGAAACAATGGATCTACACCATCGAAGTCATGAGCTGATAGCACAGCTGACAGCAAGGAGAGAGGGTCTCTCTCCACGTCTAATCCATCGGAGCAGTGATGTCAGGGGTTATCCAAGGGAGATATACACAGGCATGAGAGGTAAGCAAGAAAACCAGAGGAAACAAGTTCTCTGTGGCCTCTAAAGTAAATAATGGAGCCAGCAGGGAGACTGCCACTGGCTGTGGGTGAGGAGCATCACCTGCATTTAGCTTACAGCATTGCGTGGTTTTAGGAAGAGGTCAGCAGCACCTGTGAGCAATGCAGACAGTGGCCAATCTGTGCCAGCTGGTGCTTTGCAGGACTTGCTCTAGACTGGGAGGACTCAGGGAGAGGGAAGGAAAGTTGGCTCTTCCCAGGGACCATTTCTTACTGGATTGCCCACCTCCCCTTTCAATCTTCTTTCATGCTGCATCACTTCCCTCTGAAAGAAAGAATATGAGCTGCTGAGGAGATGGCCTCGTGTGGACTTGCTGGGATTGCTCTCATTTTGGAGACGGAGCCAATGGTCACCTCAGGAAGAGAAGATCAGACTCACCAGTGTTGACCCCTGCAGGCACTTCATTTAAAAGTCCCTCAGATGGAGTATTTCTTGGAAAAACAGAGACATTTTTGACAGCTCTGGCTGTGCATATGTGTGTTGTTGGAAGGGTAGCACTGCTGCAGGATGACCATATTTAAAATCTAACCAGCTGTGACAATGCTAATGACGAGGCAAAAATGCAAAGAGAATAAAAAGACAAGGGTAACGAGTTCTGCTACACAGAAAACTCTTGGGACTGAAGGAAAGAGGCTAGAGGAAGAGCAATGGTCTTAGTCAGAACCACCCATGCCCACTTGGGAGGCACGAAAAGGATAAACAAATTTTCCGCACTGCCTGCAAATCCAGACCTACCCACTTTACAAGACATAAAACTGCACACAGGAGAGTAGCCTGGAAAGGCATTCCAGTAAAGGCTTCTTTCAAGAACTAGGGCTGGAGGGCTTGTTCCAGGACCAGGGCACTGCCCCCTGTGAGTGCAGCAGGGACTGGGAGCCATGGCATCTCAGGACAGACCTGTGTGTGAACTAACTGGTAACAACCCCTTCACTGCAAAATGAGACTGTTTCCACCTTTTAGAGAGACACTAATCCATGAGTGAGCCTTCCCTCTTGCCTCACAAAAGATTGCTTCCTTTCAGCAGTCTCAAAGAACCCTCTTTTTCCAAGGTTTTTGAACAGTCAGTATGTTGCTGTGCTGAAGAAACCACCCTTATTCCTCACTCACTCTCCCTCTGGGGCCTCCAACGGAGCACTAAGGTAGGGCTTTCTTCTGCAGGAGCTCTGCTCTCTTCCCAGTCCGTTGCGTGTGCCAGGACACACTCAGCTCTCACAGACTCTGCCAACTGGTGCAAAACTGAGACTTCAGCTGAAGCCATTTTTAAAAGTTTGCCTTATTTGTCACCTCCCATTCTCCTGATATTTATACAGCCTCAGTGGTTAAGATCAGCACAAGAACACTTTACTCCTTCCTTCAGCAGTGCTAACTTCCACTTTAAGTGCTCCTTTATGCCTTCGTCCTCCACAGGCACTAGAGATTCCCTGGCAGGCTTCCTCTGAAAAATAGTT
This sequence comes from Donacobius atricapilla, assembly GCA_013397315.1. Taxonomy (NCBI): domain Eukaryota; kingdom Metazoa; phylum Chordata; class Aves; order Passeriformes; family Mimidae; genus Donacobius; species Donacobius atricapilla. Next base: position 115,840 of record WBMY01000207.1, on the reverse strand, counting down.
TTACTTTTTTTTTATGCCTCAGGCATGCTGTTGCTCAGTATCTTTTTCTGGCTTAACTTCTTATGGTTTGACATTTAGTCTGCCAGAAATTATCCTCTTTTTTTTTTCCTATTCTCTCATTTGGCTACAATGTCCATTGTTTAAAAGATATCTTCTTACTTCTATGAATTGACTTTAATCTGTTACTTAAGCCCATTAGATTTTTAGTGTTGTTGTAAAGATTTTTGCAGTGAGGTTTTAATCTTTAATCAATCTTTATTTGCCAGCATTTTAACCCCACTAGTTTTTCCTTTAATGTTTTCCTATTTTACTTAGCCCTTACCTTTGAACCATGGCATTTCAAGTTGCAGGCTCTTACTGATAACTACTGGAGTTAATTTTTATTTTCAAGAGGCAGCATCAGTTTTCATTGACATGGACCTTGCCTATCACCCAGTATCAATTGTATCCTGGTGTTAAAGTGTGCCACTGATACAAGACTGAAGGTTAGTGAGAGCCTGTATTCCCTTACAGTTGAAATGTCTTTATAGTTTGGACGACAACCAACGAGTGGGCCTGTCTCACTTGGATACATAAAGTTACCTCAATTATATAGATACTGCAATCAGCTCTTGCTCGTAGAAGAGTATTTTTAACACCATCTCCTGTCTGTGTGGGGTGAGCACCCTCCTGCTTCCATGATTCAATGCATGTGTCAGTTAATTATGAAAGCACTGCAGAGCCTGCCTGAACGCCGTGTGCTAATTAGAGAGATCGCCCTTGCAAACATTTCTGTCTCCCAGCTACAGCAACAGGAGATCTACAGCTTTAATGTATGAGTCCTGCTCTGAAACAGGGGTGCCTCCTTTCCCACGCAGAGGGGCAGCTGGGGCTGGCAGTCATTCCTTCCTCCACATTCACCCAGAAGGCATTTGTGCTGGACAGGGATATGGCACAGCCTCTTCCTCTGGAGCTGCTACAGACTCAGGCAGGATGGAGGGAGATGATTTACTTAATGAAGTGGGGAATGAGCAAAAATGTCCTTCAGGGACTCAGGATGTGTTTTTCAAATACTTTCCAAGCCCAGAAGCTGCCCAGGAAGCACCGCAGGAGGCACCAGGGGGGAGATGGGCTGTATGAACAGGTGAGGGAAGTGCAGCCTGGAGGACAGACCCAGGATCTGAGGAGCAGGGAAAAGCCTCCTAGCCCTGCTGGCAGGAGTCTCCTTAGAGACTGACCCAAACACTCAAACAGGCCCTCTCAGACTGCTGTATTTTCATCAGTCTCTAGGTTTACTCCAGTGATGTCCCCAAGACAGAACTCATAAATAACAAACTCCTCTATCAGCTCTGTTGCAGCTTTTCATGTTTTTACGAGGTGAGCTCATTATAATAATTATACTTCAGATCACTGCGGAAATAAAGAGCTACCAGAGTTGGCCCATGTATCACAAACATAAAACTGTTTGCCACCTATAATTTCACACCAAGAGGAATTACATAATCTTGAATTTACAACATTTGAAGACACATTAAGGCAGATTGGCTGGGCTGGAGGCTAGCACTACAACATGCTGCAGGTAGCACAATGTAGCCAGCATGGCAAGGGGAACCTCACAGATGGGGGTGAAAGTAACCTCTCTGCTTTGCAGCACAGCTCTCAGCACAGTTCTCTCTCAACCTTGGGAGAGCACACGATCCACGGCAGCACCAGCATCCAGGGCTCCCAAACATCCAGGAGACACATACACACTCAGTTCAAACCAACTCTGCAACTCCACACTGGCATCCGTGCTGCCAGCCTATGGCATGGGCTTCTTTTCAGTTGTACTTTGTGAATTTTACGGAAGTGTGTCATTCCTATGGAAAAACCAATCTGCTGTAGTAACTCCACACTGGCAGTGGAAATACTAAGTATGAAGTCAAATTAATTTATGACTAATTCTCACCCCCTTGGCGAATGGCGTGTTCCCAGCAAAATGCCATCTGCAGCAGCTACCCTGTCTGCACAGGGAGCACCAGGCACACTGGGGCTTGGCCTGCTCTAGCAAAACCCATGAGATACTCTTTTCTGTGTTAATTAAGAGGCAAAAGGCACTGAAGATCCTCTGAAATAACCTTCCTGTTATTTCAAATGCATAAAAATAGATTACTCATTTAGCAATTTAGGTAAACAGCTTGTTATGAAAAATCATTAGGGAATAGGCCTTCATGATTTCATTTCTTGATCGCTTCCTGTCTAACTAACTAAACATGAACTCAAGTGACACAGAATCCATTACTTTTGTGCACAGATTCTTGAATGACTTCTTTCATACTTTTTTGAATAATTTTATCTCTTCCTTTCTGTCAAAGACAACACATTAACAAACATGGCTGGAGGGAGCTAAGTCTTTCAAAGGTAACAAAACCTGTTGAGAACTTCTATTTAAGATTTAATCTAGGCACTGATCAATTCTGATTCAAAGAAATGTAGCAAAGTTTGAGGGAATATTTTGTTTTGGCAAACTACACTTCTACATGACTTGGAGAACCGAAACGTGAATAGCAGCATTTTACAAGATGACTAAAATATGTTGTTAAAATATTTTTAAACAATGTTCTGCCATTATTTCAATCCTGACCTCTGCAGCAGAGCTTTACACGAGCACAGGAGCAGAAGTACATCTCTGACATCAGCAAATGCTCCTATCTACAGGAGAACCACAGTAAATGCTGCTCGTCCATGGCAGCCAACACTGCAGGCTCTCCCTCTTTCCCAGCTCAGGCTCAGGAATCAGCTGCTGCAGGGAGGTCTAATCACAGCTCTGAATCTTCCCTACTCAGACTTCACCAAATGACTTTTATTCTTCAAATGGCACCTCAAGAAGCAAAAGAATGGCAATTCCAAAACGACTGGAATGACAGCACTGGAGACATTCTTAGGTGTATTTCCCTGCATCCTGCTCAGAGAACTTAACAGACTTGACTTTCCCAAAAAACCTTAGCAGTCACCCTTCTCTCATCTCAAATCCAGGTTCTAATCCCACATACACAACTTCCAGAGCTTTCTGGTCACACTCTACAGCTTGTAAGGCCATGCTGAGTTCTCAGCACTATCTGCTAAATGCAGATAAAAAGCAGAAGCAGTGAGGGAAGTATCTCTGTTGCTCACACTTGTGCAGCCAGGAGGTGTGTCCTCTATACCTGGTAGAGTGGCATGAGCTTCCCAGCTTGGTGCCAAGGATAGCAGCTGGGAGAGGCAGCCATGGGCACCATGACTTGGCTTTTAGGCACAGGAAGAACAATGAAGGTCAACAGCTATGGATAGCAGGGACCATCACCCTGCTGGAAACTGTTCTGGAGCTATCCAAAGAGAGAGAGAGGCTTCCCAAAATGTTAAGCCGTAACCTTCAGGAAAGGCAGCTGCTGTTCAGTCAGATATGTATTGTTTTAGACCTTCCTCAATGACTGACTTCGAATTCTGTTTCTTGCGCTGAAAAAAGGAAACAGCATCTTTTGTTTGCCTGACCCTGAAAGGCAGAGGAAGTTGAAGACTTTATTTATTCAACCCTAAGACATGGGAACTCACAGACCATTGTCACTTCCCAAAGAGCCTTTGTTTTTATTTTCCTCCTCAGCCTGTGTGGGTTCTGTTTGCCTTACAGATTTTTCACAGACAGTTTGCTACCAGACAGGGACATCTGTGACTTGCTTGCACATGGCTCTCAGTTGAAAGGAGATTCTTTGTAGCCGCATGCAAATAATCATGCTGCTTGATGACAGAAATCACTCCAGTTTTGATCAAAAAGCCTTACCACTAGACTTGTTTTCCACCTTTTTAATTAGAACATGTATTATTTCAGAGCACTTTTGAAGTCTGTTACATCAGTATGATGATGGATGGCAAGAAGAAAAGCTGATGGAACTGGTCACGAATCAGAAGTTGGCCAACACATCAGAGCACATGGACTCTGCTGAAGTCGTCATTCCATTCCATTTCTGCCTTTGGGAGATTATTTTGCTGTTGGATTTCATGACAAAAAGCAACCCTCAGGAGAAGAGGGCTCCTTAAGAATCCAGAAACACAAAGGTTATCAAGGGTCAGACACACAAACAGCTCAAAGGCAGACTGAAGACTAGCCCCACTGGGCTACATCAGACTAAGGACCTATCCAGAATATTTGTAAAAAATTCAAAACTCTCCCTTGTCACGGCTGCTAATTCCAAGAAAATGAGCCTAAGATTTCACTAGGGGCTTTCTCATCAGGTCTCTCACTTTTGTTTTGGCCTAGAGCAGACATCAACCCTCAGCTGAAAGAGAATGAATGATGGAAGGACTTTCACATACAGGGAAGTATCTGCACAGGGATCCTAAGAAGAAGGCCTTTTTGGTGTTTGTGCTGTTGCTAAGGCCACCAGCATTGCTGGTGAGTGCACACCTGCACAGACACTTAGAGCTGCTCCTACCAAGAGCAAATGCAACCTGTGAGAGTCCCCCACCTAATTCCAGGGAGGACTGCATTCCTGAAAGGGGCTTCTTGGGCCAAACGTTGAACTGGCTCTCTGGCACTGCCTGTCCTCACTCCTGTGTGCTGAACAGAGCAGTCCTGCTGGGCTGTGCTGGGCTGCGGAGCTGCAGGCAGGCTGCAGACACAGAAGGCTTGTGCTCAGGGTGGGGAGAGTGGCTCAGCTATGCTGTTCTCTATAGGTTACTTGGATCCAAAGATCCATGTTGTAACCCACTGCAGTTAAATAAATAGAGGGCTAATGGCAGATGGTTTCACTTAAACTTCAAGAAAGGCACCGCCTACATGTCAATTTGGAATTGGTGTAATGAGCCAACAACATTCTGAATTACAATAAAAGCAAATTTAGGAATGAAACCTACTAGAGACTTAACTGGTCTCAAGTGCATAGTTAGATTTCTAAAATAATAGCTGCAATCCAGCATAACAAACATGACCTGCTTGAAAACAAGTTTAACTGTAGATTGCAGTTTGTTTCATTCCCATGAGAAACTGCAAGATATTTCTTCTTGGAGTAACTTCTCAGGAAGGCACACCAATGGTGCCTCCAAAACCATGTACAGTGGGACTAGGACTCCCCAGTTCTGTTTTTTTCTTCCAGATTTAGCAATGCTGAGGTCCTTAGGTATCATTAGGCAGATTTTCTGTGAGTATTGCATGTGTTCACAAATGCCAGGGTTTTGACACTTGGCAGAGGCAGGTCAGAACTGGGCATGGCTGGCTGCAGGGGCCAAGGGCAGAGCTGTACCATGGGACAGCAGCCAGCAGGGACACGGCAGAAGGGCAAAGGGCTGCCAGAGCATCTGGGGAGGCAGAAAAGGAAGAGCTGCCAGCAAGCATTGACTGTGAACATGGGAATGGCCCAGCAAGCCTGGAAAGGGGCTATGACCGGGGGGAAGAAGGGAGAGGGAGTAAGAGGTGGAGGATTAACATGTACCAATGTATAACAAGTTCCTGTACTTAAAAAAAACCTAAACTTAAACATATTTAACATATGTTAACATATTAAACATATTTAGATAGGCAAATAACGTTTCTGTGCACCTGCACAGTGGGGATCTGTTTCTATCCTAATGCTCTCTGAGGAGCATGGGTGATTCAGGCTGAATCACCCTGAGACGGGTGATGTGACCCCAAGAAGGAGCTCATGGGACAATGCTACAAGGCAATGGCTGTTTTTACTCTTTTCCAGCATAGAGCAATTGAATACTTGAAAGCGGGTTTTTATCTGGAAAATTAGTAACATACCGCTATTGCCTTGTACAAGATCTTCTTTTAAACTTCCATCTTATTGACTGTACACACGTGCATGTGCACACCAATTACAAGATTGTTGGCATTTGCCACTACCTCACAGCACCAGGATTGCCACTTTCCTCCCAGAAAAAAACCTTCAGGCTGTAACCTTTTTGTACACTGGTGAAAACTGCCAGATCAATCTTGCAGAGCTGTGTCAGGAACCACCATGCATAGCCATGTCGGACAGCAGTGGACAACTCATTCTACTCCATACTCATCGTCCATACCTGTTCTCTGTCCCTGCAGCCAGTGGTGGGAATGGCTCAAGCCAGCTAAAGGCAGTCTCTAGTGGACCTCAGAAGGCACCAGAATCAAAGTGTGACCAGAATAGGAAAAGACTGTCCAAGTAGTTCAAAGGGTTGGCTCTCAACTGCCCTGTCAAGTATTTCATCTTTGGAAACAGTGTCACAGGTAAAATTTAGTACATAGAAAAAGATCCCGCAGAAGCAAATTATGAAGTTCTGAAAAAGTTGCAAAACAAAGACCTCTTCCCTTGCATTCCTGTCATCTCCTCTGTCAGGGCTGCGGCAGTAAAAAGGCAGGGCAAGGAAGCGGTAGTAGAAAAGGTTTCTCTTCTCGCAACGAGATCTGGCTGAGGCACAAGGAAAGAGGGGACAAGCTCTTTAACTGGAAGTTTTGCCTATTTCTCCAAAGGAGATTTATCCTTTTCCAGCAACCAACTCTCTGCAGGTGCACAGAGAATTAAGGTGGGCTTAAAAGAACAGCAGACAGCTGTGTGGAAAGCTTTTTTGTCAGCTAACTCTCAGATGCTTGTGCAGATCACCTCTGGTCCCCACAGAGGCAGAATAGGATGGAGAAGCAATGTTGTCAAAGGACAGAAATGGGTTCTTTTCCAGACAGGATATTCTAGGGAATAATTTCCTACAGGTTATCAGTAGTCAAATTAAAAATTAAGCCAAGTTACCTAATGGCTCTTGTGTGTCTTGTAACTTTTTCCCTAACACTTGGCTGGGTGTCACAGAGGAATCTGTGTTTGATACTGTTTTTTACTTAATGCTATTCTTGTGTCTCATCTGTTTCAACATCTCTGCCCAAATCCCTGGACATTTTCTTTTTTTATTTATTTCCTGGATTATGCTGATGTTCCAAAGAAAAATCCCTAAGAACTGATGAAAATATAATTTCACAATGTTTCATTATTTATGGATAAGACTTGTCACTGGATTCTGACGCATATTTTCCAAATTATATTTACTCCAACAAATGAAAAGCTATTTCAAGTAAAAACAGGGCTCAGTAAAATGTTAAGAAGAAATACTTTGTAATTTAGAAATAGTGTTTGTACTTCAGTGATAAAGTGCCCACTTGCATGTGATAATTCAGGTCAGCCAGAAAAGGAGTTTTGTAATAGACATAAAAAGAGTTTCAGGCAGATAAATGCCAAAAATAATTCTGATACATCTAATAAAAATTCCCCTAGGACAGCTGTACAGATTATCACACTCCGCTGTACTGCATGGGAAAGTGGAATTATCAAAATGCCAAAAGCCTGAACTGATTCTTTTTTTCTTAGTTTATGGAAATTTGCATCAGCAGATAATGTTTTTGGCATGCTGGGATTTAACAATAACATTTGGGTTTATGATTCACATGTACTGTAAAACACAGATGTTTTAAAAAAAGCATTATGTGCACAGTTGTTCAGAAAGAAAAGTTTACGCTGCTCCAGGGCTCTCAATGCATTTGATGAGAGTGGCAGTGACCCTGTGTCCCCAACATGTCCTAACTTGGTAATTCCTCACCATCTGAATTCATGATATATTTGTGCACGTCATGTCTTGTCTCTCATGTGGGACTGAAATGCTGACCCAGAACATTTCTGTGCACTGATAAGCCCATGCCCCAGTGCAAAGCTGTTTTTTCTTCTGTCCTGCAGCACGGTAACATGATGATTATTAATCCTGACCAGGCAGTGCTGAGAGGTCCCACTCACACTGAGTGTTGTATAACAGCATGGTAAACAGCTGAGGAGGGCCAGAGAAGGCAGTCAGCATCCTAACAAACCAGCAGGGCCAAGGAATTTGCCCTGCTAAGCAGCCGTAGGAGGAACCTAAATGAGGAGATGAGGACAGTCTCAAAGGGCTCTGTGAGCCAGCAAGTTAGAGAAGTCAAATCGCACTCATGTAACCCTTAATCAGCTGGGTACAAATCACCAGGACTGCATGACACCCTCCCTGCCCTTGAAGGAGCCAGAATGCACAATGCTGGCCAAGTCCCCACCTCTCCGCACAGTCTGGGTGACCAAGCATGGGAGATTTGCCAGTACTCCAGCTCCAATGGGGACCCTGGCAACTAAACCCCAGTAACAATCAGTTTGACTTCTTTTGCAAAGCTGTAATGACAGACGTTTGGCCTAAGTGCGCTTTTCATGAATGAGTCAGGCGCATCTCTTTGAAACTGTTCTCTTATCATTCCCTTTCTTCTTTTGCACTTACCATTGATGTTTACAGCTGGCAGCACTATAGACATCTTTGGTCTCCTGGTCTTGTTATGTGTGGTGGCTGGCAGTAACAGGTGGTCCTGGAAAAGAGCAGAAAAGATGTGTTAAATCTACTCTCAAAGTAGAGAGCTAGGAAAACGCCTTCCCACTCTCTGTTACTGGCATTCCACACTGACCGGCTCAGAAAGTTCATATTGTTGAGAGAGTCTTGCAAAAGTCATAGCAGTTGCTCATGCTGTGTAACCAGGAAGAAATTCCTACTGCATGTAGCAGAATATGAAAAAGCCTTGATCATGGGGAAAGAGAAGGAAACTACTATTCAACCCTCATTCAACAGACTGCTTATGTATATGATTAAAGTAATTTAACTTGACTTCAATGATATTTAAACATGTGGTTAAGGACCTTGCTGAATTGAAGCTTTTACTTGCACAGCACACTTTCTGTGTAAGTCATCTTGCTGTCTCTGTGAAGCTCTACACCACGTGCTTTGTGCAGCAGGACTGCACTGGTCAGAGCTGGGATGGGGTGTGAAACACGAACTCTGCTGACAACACCTTCCAGGGAAGCTGGATGGCAAAGCAGTGCTTTAGTATCTGATCTCTCCTGGGCACTGCTGTAAGGCAGCAGTGCTTAAACTGACTGCCCTGGCTCTGACAGTGGAAGCTGCATCAGCAGGAAACGCTCTGGATACAGACCTGGCCTGCAAGGAGAAACACAGCCTTTCTTCAGGGTTCTTCTGCTGTTGCTGAACTCAAGCTGCTCAACTTGCAGCCTTGAAAAATATGGTTCTTCCCTTATCAATGAAACTTAAAAGCTCTGGTCCAGGCATCTCCATATTATTAAGCCAGCTTGATGCTCTCCTTCCATGCTTTCCCATGTTTTTCCCACACAAACATCTCATACTTTTGGGCAAGGTTATCTTTCTGGCAAACTGAATTAGACTTCCTTTGGGATACAGTAATGTATTAATGTCAGGATAACTGTAATTTTGCCATTTTAAAATATAAACCCTACAGTGTTACATGTAAGATCTGGGGAGCTGAGTTACACACTAAGTTAGGTGTTAAATAGATCAAGATATTCTGTAGATACATTGCAGAAATATCATCCTCTTTTTTCCCATCAAAAATTTTCCCCTCAAAACACCAAATGACATGAGAAGAAAACATTACTTAAATAAATGTCTGCAAAAAACATCTTGGTACCAAAATTATAAAACCACTCTGGTATAATTCTCAGATCACACATGTAATTCCCATTTCACTTTTGAACCACTTAAGATTAAGACAACATTCACTATGACAGCAAATCTTACATAAAAACTCTTCTTGAAACCCAACGTTCCCAAAGGAACAGGCCAAAGATAAGATGTCCATTAAATTACATTTTGTAACAATGCCCTTGCCATGATTTGATTACTATTTTTAGCAGAGCTTAAAAAATGCTTCCGCTGTTTGTTTTTTTTCTTTTTCAATGCTTCTGAGAGTCCATCATTACCTACCAAACCACAAGTACTGCACAGATGATCACCTGAGAGTCATTACAAGTAGCAACTGCTTTTTGCTAACCTATCTAAAGACTGGAGCATTAATTTATGCTGCATTATAATAGCACCTTTATTTACTGTATGTATAAACTGTATTAAGAGCTACCACAAGGATATTACAGTTGCAATCAAACATGCTTTGGAGTTGCTGCACAACCTCCCAGTGAACACCAACTCTGGAGAAAACAGACAAACAAAGAGCTCTAAACCCAGACTGCCACCAAGAGCTAACATGTAAGATGCACACATTGTCTGGAAGCTGCCCATCTACAAAGAAACATTTTATAAATCTGGAATTGGTGGTATTTATCCATCTCTCTAATCAACTTTATCTCTCATATGCATTGTGGCAATTAGTGCAAACTTGGAAAGCTACCTAACTACTCTCATTCTTCACTGGAGTCAAAGGGTATGCTGTAGAATAGCAGGTATTTTAACCAGTTAGCCACCCACAACATTCTCAAGCCCAAAAGTCCTCAAGTAGTCCGAACCTTTTATTTGAAAGCAACACATAATTAATTCTACGCCACAAAAATGAGTGTACAGATTAGTGATTTGGAGCATATTAGACATTTAGAAGCACTGTTTGAATGCATTTCTAAAATGTCCTGTGCCATTCTGAAGGATGTTGAATTGCATCCCAGAGGGGACTGGGACACTATTACTCATCCCTAATTTTAAACTGTAGGAAAAAAACAAAAACAAACCTCACCTAAATTAAAAAACTGTTTTTGATATTAATACATGGTATAAAACTGAAAATGAATAAAAGAAAATTTTGCAAGTCAGCACCTGGCTCAGGAGCATGAGTGTCAACCAGAGGCAGAATAAATCAGAACTATTACCCAACAACAGATGGCTTTGACTTGGAGCAGGAGCTGCACTTAGACAACAATTTAAATAGATGAAGCAGACCTGAGACTGCTGGCAGAATGACTGGAAAAATATGAGCCTGGAAAGAGTATTTCAAATGAGACCCTTGCTTCAGCATTCTCATTTTGCTTTTGATCAGTTCTGTGATACTGAAGCCAGATGAGACGGACAGACAGATAAAAATAGACAAAGATACTAAAAATCCAGCCACAAACACATTACCTTAATTTAATAAGTCTCAACAACACATGGAACTGCAATTAGGATTCTGAGGTTTCTTGCATATCAGATCAGTGTTACCAGGGCTCTAGCAGGAATAAAGCTTTAGTGCCTCATGTATCTCTAACCCTAAACCCAAATGGCAATGGAAATCCTGTTCCACTGTGCTAGAATATTCCAAAATCCTGCCGCTCCTGCAGCTTCAGCCTCAGTCTCATGACATGTGGTTTGGTAATCAAAGTCCCTCCTACCTAGATGCATGAAAATATGGAGACATATTAGCTTTCATTTTCATTTTTTCATTAAAAATTTGGGTTTAACACTCAGTTTTAAGGATGTAAACAAAACATCATCACTGCATACCAGGAGGTTTCATTAAACAGAGAAAAAAATGCTAGCCATGGGTCTGTTTGATTTCATTTTGTTTCTTAAATGATCATCACTTCTAAGCTGGACTCTTCGCTTTTAAACTAACAGAACTGGTAATATTGCTTGTTTTGGCTTTTGCAATGCATATCCCATCAGCCACAGCACCTCCCAGGGAGCAGTCCTGCACCTCCTCCATTCCTGCTTCACTGTGCAACAGCAACACAGAGGAATTAATCCTCGCAGCATGTCCACGATGGAGGAAAATATTCCAGAGACTGTCTGGAGGAGAGGTGCCCGCATATGAGGGAAGGCTGCGTGACACAGGACACAAAGGAGTGGATTTCCAGCCCTACAAGGCTCTGCACTCTCAGCATGAGCTTTCTTCCTGTCCCAGGGGTTTCTATCTGTCAAATCAATTCCCCCAGATTTTTCCTACCTTCTCAGCTGTTGTGCTTAGGTATGGATAACTATTTTCCAAAAGGCTTTTCTCAGGTCCTAATTAAGGACATTTGATTGAGATGTGCTTTGTTAGAGCATATTTAGCACATCTGCCTGTTGTGAACACTGCTGGTCATGCTGCTGCAGGGCAGGCCGAGTCTCGGACCCTTCCCAGGGGCTTGGAGCATGTACCCTGCAAAGTACAGATGTGATCCATGCAGGAGCCAAGGCTCCAGGAACGCAGCAGCACCCCCCCCGTCCCCCCCGTCCCCCAAAGACTTTGTCACGATGTCCCAACATGCCCTGTTCTTTGTTAAGAGATCTGTCTCTGACAAACCAAGAATAACCTTTTGCAAAAACAAGTGACATTTGTTGCTCTACAGCAATAAAAGCTCCGAGGAGACCAGATTAAAATACCAAAGGAAAACTTTAATGTGCTGTTCTGGTAATTTGCCTTGATGAGGAGATTTGATCTTTACCATTGCCTTGGAGACCAGCTCTGTGCTAGAATATTGCAACCAACCAAGGCAGTTGCCAGAGCAGAGAGGGCAACAGGAGCCAGGCGTGTCAAAGGGCACTCTGTCCAGCAGCTTCCCAAGGCTTCTTACAGCAAAAAAATACTGCAGCTGGGCATTTTTTCATCTCTGTTTACGACTAAGGAGTCTCCCAGGGATTATGTGCCTCAACCTCTTCCAGCCTGAATCTTCCTGCTGTGGTTCCAGGACCACATTACAGCTGCTGCCGACCCAAGCTGAGGAGCTCCCCACATCCAGGAAGGGGCCATTTTTCTCTGATGGCACAGCTTCTGGCAGTGTTCAACACCTTCTGACAGCTTAAAACCTTATCTGTTCACTATCTGACCACATCTAGTGAGTGACCTCAAGATGAAGCAGATAGAAAACAAGTGCTTTTTTGATCATACAAAAACTGTGCATCAAATCCATGCACTGTCTTTCGACTATTTTTTCTGAACATCTTCAGGGATTTCCAGTCTGACACAACACTGGACCTCCTTTACAGGTATGCTTTTGACAATACAAAGAATGTGCAACAAAAATGTGCTCTCCCAGGCCCAAAATACTGCATGCCACTTCAGAGACTGATTCAGAGTACAAATACTCCAAGGAGCCAGACTTCTTAATCCTCTGGGTTGACAGAGCCTCTGAGCCAGCTTTTTTTCCCACAAACCACAGATTTCACACTTTTTAAAAATTTCAGGATCATTGTTTCAGGTTTTTTATTGTTGCCAGAGATGTGATGTGTCTCTCCTGTTCTCCTACACAGGCCACTGACCTGGGCCTGAGCAACATCCCAGCCTTTGGCACACAACTCCTGTCCAAGACATGGTACCTGAGAACTTCATTCTCAGGAATCCAGCTGGATTTCAGCAGCTCTCTGAATAAAAAAGGAGGCTGTTCCTCAGGGAAGAGAACTCACCAATGCACACTCAAGAGCCAAGGGGCTCTGATCCTCATCGACCCCAGCAGTTCCCAACACTGCAAAGCACAGAGCACAGATCAGGATGTAAATGGGATCAGGCCTTCTCATTTCTGGTTTCATCTGCCAGTTCACAGAGGATGCGCATGAAAGTTTACAAATTTGTAGAGGAAATGGCTATATAATTTCATTATTGATTCAGTTGGGGGATGGCAACCATATGGTGCCCTGAGGCTACACCACACTGGATGCAGCACTGGTCCAATCTGGGAATGCCAGAAGTTTCTGAACACTGCCTTTGCCGTCAGTGGATGTTAAACAGGGCAGAAAAGCAGAGGGGAGGCTGCCTCTGGAAACATTTCTGACTCCCATATCTGAAAAGCATGGGGATGGTTTTAAGAATGGGAAAAAAAAAAAAAAAAAAAAAAAAAAAAAAAAAAAAAAAAAAAAAAAAAGGAAACCAAACCAATTAAAACTTCTACACAAACTGTGACTCATAGCCACCACTCTTGCTCATCATACCAGGAACTTAGTAAAGCTGATTTGTTTTTCAAGTTGATGTGTTGGGCTTTTTTGTTTTGGTTGGTCTTTATGTTAAAGGTAGACCTTAGCAATCCAAGGAGATTCACTCATCTCATCACAGATCCTCACAGGGAATCCACGACATAAAGAGTATGGGAACAGGTGAAAAATGGGATAATGACTGCTAGGAACCCACAGAAAACCCACAATAAAATATGATACGGTATCAGCCTCTCTGCAGCAGGCCTAGGCAGCCCATCCTGAGAGCAACTTTACCACTTTGAGATTAACAATGCCATTTAACTTAATTTGAAATTGTACCAGTTCTACCTATGTAAACCTTGATGTTAGCCAGCACACAATAATGCAGTTTGGGTTTGCAGCACACTTAAAGATGACAGTCTGTAACTGAGAATTCAACCCCTAATCATAGTGTCTAATTACCTTTCTAGGTTCTAAGCCTATTTTCAAGGATGGGGAGAAGATTGTCCCAGAAAAAGAAAGCTCCAGAATGCAGTGGAAATCGAGATTTTTTTCTGCTTTCTTTTTTGCCAAAATTGCCTCTTTTTCATCCCAGTGATGTTTCAATCCCAGTGTTTCTGTGCACAGGTGGTTTTTACAACCTATACTTTGCACACAGTGATGGAATGAAGTGATGAGATATGATTTTTATTGAAGTGTTTTACCAGAAATAGCTCGATTCCACAGTCAATAAAATGTCCTCTAGTGTAAGGTTATACCTTTCTGCCATTCCCAGACAAATTTTCATAAATAAAACCTAACTGCACTTTGGAACAGCTTCTAGTCACTATCCCTGCGGAAGGAATTCCTATCCAGTTTAGTTCCCACATGAGAGACCTTTTAATGAAGATGTCTTTAGTGCCTTTTATTGTAAATTGTGCTACTGCAAGATGTGATATGGCCTGGACTCCAAAACCAAACTAATTGGAAAGCACCTCACTGTGAGTCAGAGAGCATTGTGAAAATCCCAGAGACCTCAGAGGAATGGAAAGTTCACTCTGTCACAAGCTTCCTTTGGAGGAGTTTCCCCCTCTCCCTTCAAAGGCAGCACTGCTGCTTGTCCACGAGCAGGGCTCAGCTTTGGAGAGTTTTCTCTGTGTAAAGGAGAACCAGCAGCAAAGGATCTCTCCTGGATTAAGAACTAGAAAGGTTATGGAGACTTCTAAGGATAACAGAGACCTGCTGGGAACTGTGTTCTTTGTAGTTCACAAACATGTGAAGTATTGTGGAGGTGCACAAAAGGCAGCTGTAAAGCCGGTATCATAGAAAGGTGAAAAATATTGATATACTGTTCAGTTTTTCTATTTTCATGGTTTATAACCCCTTATAATCCCCAAGGCCGGAGAGGAGGAATTATGCCCTAAGATAACACTGAAATATGCTGGTAAATAGGAATTATAGACTCTACCCAGTGGGCCTCTGAGAAGGCACCACCTCCCAGAAGTGGAACATGAGCACGCTTCCAAAGACAGCCTCATTAACCTTCTGTCCTACTGAAACATCTATCTTCACCCTGTCAAAGTGACACCAGCGCAGCAAAACTACCAGCTTCTCTCAAGCTCTCCATTCCTCTGCAAATCCCTCGTTCTGGAATTATCCAAGATGAACCTGCCTCATTTCTATCCAAGCTATTTCAGTATTATTTTTGACTTGCAAGACATCTGAAATAAGAGGCACTAAATACCATCATCCTTGCACTGTGGATAGGGAATGCCCCAGGAAATCACAGTTTGCAGAAGCCTGAATGGGGCACACCAATGCCAGTCCAGCTGCAAGGGAGAACGAGGTGAAGGAACCCCATTTGGACTTTATTTCTCTCATAAATGTATTTTTCCTTGTAGTTTTGTCCTTTTTGATTTCAACAGGAAGGAAAAAGGCCATGTGAATGTAGAAGGCACAGGACAGAGACTGGACAGAAATCCTGCAAATTAAACTTGTCTGCAGAACGGCTCTGCAGACCCGAAAGCAAAGAACGCATGCATTTGCTATGATGTAATTTTGGTTTGGCAGCAGATTAAAAAAAAATTCCTAAGTGCAAAGTAAGAGGATGTGAGGGACAGAATTTTATGTTTAAGTGAACAGTTTTGATTCAAATCGTACAGGAAGGCTCTAAAGGACTTGAAAATGCTTTGATAATTTATGTGTGTTATTCGTGGAAATTATCTGAGTTTCAAAACAAACTGGAACAGGCATGTCTAGCTGACTTAGTACTGTGCCTCTGTGAAGGAAAAGGAATCCCAGCTTGTACTGGTGGAAAAGTTTCTCCATTATGTTTGATAAGGATCAGGTTTTCTTCTAAAGGCTCTCCCAATCTAAGCAGCATCATAAAATTAAAAATGTTTGTTTCAAATTATTTGAAAATTGTGTTTCTCTGCCATTTCTGTCCTTCCCAGGGGTTACAGAAGCACAGAAATGCAGTTCATCTGTAACTCCCAGCTGAGTCTGTCAACTGTCTTTGCAGATTTTATGAAGTTGTAAGACCCAAAAGGAATTAATTATTTTATTACTATTACCCATAAAAAGAAATGCCCCTCCTTCTATAATTCACTGCAGCAGAGCTCTGCTTTTGCATAGCATCTGCAGGCTATTAGTTTTGCAACTGCAATCTGTAATTGCAAAAACATGTAATTTAGGTAGGGCATGTGAATCCAGTCCAGTAAAACCAAAAAGGATATAATCCAGATTCTTTGCTTCTCTCACAAAACTTTAACCCAAAGTTTCTATACTTGTCAGCACGACCTGAGGTCTTCTACAGAAGACAAATCCTGGATTCTCAGAATTACTGCTCAGCTGGAGACTGCCCCAAAAAACACACACAACCCCAACTGTAGAGGGGAATGCTCCTATCAGCAAACACCTTTTTTTCTGCTGTTCTGCCTTCTGCAGCCCAGCCACATAAGCACAGAGCTAGCCAGTGCACAAAAATGGAGCAGGTCCATGGGCATGCTCCTGGGAGTGGAGCATGATCTCTTCAGATCACATTCCCACGAAACAGAAGCTGCATGGCTAAAAAGAAATTGATGCCAGGCTTCCTCCAAATGCTGGCTCAACATAACGCTGCAGTTCCAAATCCTTTTGCTAATACAGCTGTCCTCTGCTTTCTCTTCCAGCTGACTTCAAAGGACGGTGAAGTACTAGAACACTTTGATCTCGCTTTGTGGTGAGATCTTCATCCTGAGAGCTCTTCAGAGCCCACCTGACAATGCCACAGCCAACTCACTCACTGTCAGCAACAGCTTTCCTCTACACAGGAGGTCAGACCAGAGGGCTCTTCTAAGAAGCATTTCCAAGATCCATAAGGACCCGGGCTCAAATGTGGAAGTCTGCCAAGATCATACCACCTTTTCTCTGATTTGCTGACCTCTCATGAAAAGACTGTATGAGAAAGATGTTGATAGCAATCCGGGTTACAAAGATATCAAAGACAACAATCAGGGTTAAATACACATGAGAAACATTCAGGAATAGCTACAGAACTCCAGGAAAGGTCACACAGCCTGAGACTGAACGTTCCTCTGGCAGAACAATTTCATTTCAAAGCAGGAGAAAGGATGCTTTCTTACAGAGCGGAAATGCCCACACATGCAGGCAGCTGGGGATTCAAGAGAACTTTAAAATCCTAATCAGAAACAACTGTTAAGTAAAGACTTCAATCCTTTTTAAATCAAGGCAATTAATTTGATCACACTGTGTTCAGTTCTACAAAATATATGGCACAAGAGCCAATCCTGATCTGAAATTACTGCCTTCTTGCCTTCTGCAGCAACAGAAAGAATTTAAACCTCCCATTCAAGCTCCACATTATGCAAGACAGCTGCAAGCTAAGAAGTAGATCACCTGCAGCTGTCAATGCAGCAGACTCAGCATATTGGACAGCTCAGCTAAGGAAGCTGAGACAGAATTTGCACACAAGATGCAGGATTCAATCTGAAGGACAACTTTTTTCAAGTGGATTCAAACGTTCTCATGCAAAGAAAAATTATATATATCTTATTGGTGCACAGGTGAATATACATTTAAAGCTTTGGGTAAAAATACTACTAGACTGCAAACCTTCACTCTAGAGAAACTGTGAATTATTCTAAAAAGTATGCACAACAATATGTACATTTGGCACATTAGGACCCAACTGCTCATTAGCCCAAAATCTGAGCACACACAGATGCATTCTTGACTTGAACACCAAGGATTTATCTTAGAATATGTCTGTAAAGAGAGCATACATGTCCTTTACAGCCAGGATATCAGGTACGGGATCTGGTTTGAGGGAATAAAATTACAACTGCAGCTTACATCTCACAGTCATTGCGACTTTCTCCCTTTCCTGATCTGTGATTGTTGTAAACTTGCTGGAAATATATACACTGGGAGGGGTAAACAAACAAATTGAAAGCAAGGCTAATGACAAGAGAGAGTAAAGGAAGTCTACATTAAACTCAGATCAAACCCAATGGGAGTCAGACTCAGGGTGCTTGTCTCTCCTCTCCCTCCTGGGACAGCCCCAGCTTGCTGCTGCTTGCCCTTGAGTGCCTGTCCTGATTTCAACGGGGAGGGAGTTATTTTTCTTCTTAGCAGCTGGCACACTGCCTGTTTTGAATTTATGTTGATAACACAGCAATTTTTTTTGGCTGTTGCTGAGTAGAGAGTACCCCAAATCAAGGACTTCTGGCTCTCCCATGCTGCGCAGGTTGGGTCAGCAGGTACACTGCTAGGAGCCTGGACAGCTGACCCAAACTGGACAGGACTGCATCTTGGGACAGGCTGGGCATCAGTCAGCAGATGGTGAGCAAGTGTACCGTGCATCATTTACTCCTCTCCTCTCTCTCCTTTTCATTATAATTATTATCACTTTTATAATAATATTTATTTTATTTTAATTATTAAACTATTTTTATTTTACAAGGTGTACTTTTTTTTCCCCCCCGGTTCTCCTCCCCAGGAGACAGGGCATGAACAAGTGGCTGCATGTTCCTTACTTACTGGATGGGGTTAACCCATGGTACTGCCCAAGAATAGACAGTTGCAGCTTGATTTGCATCTGCAGCTGGAAAGATGCTGCTTCTGAGAGCACAGCAGATGTACAGGAAATTGGCAACAAATCTTTCCTAATTGTGGAAGTTGCATCAGTTACATAGAAATACATCAGAGAACTGAAAAGTCTGGGTTAGAAGTGTTTGTTATCCCTCAAATTCTTGGAAAAAGCAACTGGCTGTGAGTTAAGTTTCTGGGGATCTCCTCCTCCCTGCATCCTTTAGCCTCAAATGCTCAGGGTACTTGAATTTCTCTCTAAACCTCTAAGAAGTTAACTCCTCTTCACTGAGATGGAGGTAATCACCTCCCAAGAAGCAGCAAGAAATTATATTTTAGGTCACCATGATGATGGTCACAGGCAGAAAACTATTTTACAAACAGAGGTAATACTTTTACTAAACTGCCTTTGACCTGGTTTTAAAAATACAGGTCTCATTTGCATTGTCAGTACCTGCTGGGTAAAGTGGCTTTGAAAGCACCTTTCTATGAAACCTCAAGAATTGGGTGCTCTTTCCCATCTGACATTTTCTCACTTCTGATTTCACTGCTGAAAGCAGTTTCTCCCTCCTTCCAAATCATGCGAAAGTTGAATAAAAGAATACCTTTATGTAATCACCCACAACGCAAATGCCAATGCGAAACCCACAAGAATAGAGCAACACGGGATGTAAGGAAAGAAACACACGCAGATAACACAGAAATAAACACTCTTCTCAGCCAGCAGTCAGTTCCATTTTTGCCTAAACCCCCCAGCTTTACCCAGAGCTCTGCGATGACTTCAGCTCAGAGCTGGGTGGGTCCCTGCACATCCTGGCCATCCAGCCATTGCAGCAGGGACAGGCAGAGTTCCTGGGCTGCCATGGCTGGACAGTGGTCTGCCACACTAAGGCCACGGCTGGGGCTCCAAAGCCATGCTGCCTTCTGTTTCCCTCAAAATGCTGGTGCACAGACAACAAGATTTTAATAACAGGATGCAGTGGGCTGAATCCAAATTTGATGGGAGCATTTTAAGCTGTGCAATGTGTTACACTACAGCTGCTTGTTGGAAAGATGTTTCTCATTCTGCAGATCCCAGGACATCTGTATGGCTAAGGATTCATCAACTATTAATAGCTTCTTCTAATTAGATAGTCAATATAATAAAGAAGTTATTGTCTCTGTTAGTAATAACCTCAGTTAAGGGAGTATGCAGATGAAATTCCCTTTCTTTTTTTTGCCTATTGGTTTGTATTCAGCCCAGCCGAATCAGCTTCTTTCTTTTCACATTTGTAGTTAAGTCACACTTCTAAGTTTCACTTTTAAATCTCAATTCTGAGTCCAGATTTTTTGCCAAACGTTCTCTCTGTTTGAATTTCTAGTCTTGCTGAGGAAGACATAAATCACTTCTTAGAAACAGAGATCATTTTATAAGGAAAAAAAGGACTTTAAAAAACTTAGCATTTTCCCCCAGAAAGAACCCCTCAAACCAAAACAAGAAAACAATCTCATGGAAAATGGTTTTAAAAGCATATACAAGGTACATGATTAACTCATACTTGGAAGCAAAAAGCATGCCTGATACTGAGGATTCTTCCTTAATCACCCCCAAGCTACCTTAAGTCACTTCAGAATGGCTGGGCATAGCCTAAGCAATCTGATCCCCATGACCACCTGAAACAGGAGGGCTCCTTCTTCCCTGCCAGTCTCTGGCAATTTTCAGATTCTCTTGGAAGTCCCCTAAACTCCTCAGGCTGTTTTCCCACCAAGACAATAAAAGGGCCGAAACAGGGAACTGAGTACTCACAACCAAGGAACTGGCATGGACAACAGGAACTCTCCTTTCTGGTGCTGATAAACCATGTGAATGACTCACTGGTCTTAACCCTTAAAAAATCCTGGGATCTGCTCATGTAGCTAGGGAAGAAAAGAAATCATCCAGTTTTAAACAGTGAGAGTACTACAGAGCTGTACAAGCCATCACACAAGCCACCTGCACTTGTCCATTGTACAGCTGGTAGAAAACAGCAGTTTCCACAGAAAAAGCTTTCTCTTGTGACAATAGTTTACTTGGACCCTGCCCTGAAGCCTGAGAATGGATGAACAGAGGTGTAAACTGGTGCATGAGCATAACGCTCCTTGTCCATCTTGTGACTGTGCATGTGAGTAACTGCCTGTCTGCCACGGCAATTCAATCAGCAAGATCACAGGTACCAGATTAGATAAAAGAGAGGGAAAGGTCAGCTTTGGGAAGATAAAAACATGGAGATGCTTGCTTGCACGCCCCTCTGAAGACATCGGGCTATAGCTTACAGATTGGGCCTGTCTCTCTTCCTGCAGAGTAATATGTTTTCTTCTATCAGTACTTGCCAGCTCTCTACCACATTTAGAACATAACAGCTCAAGCAAACAAAAGCCTTTCATCTCCCCACTCAGGGTGAGATTAATTTTTTCCAGCATTAGCTGTCTCACAGAGTTGTCTGGGCTCCTTTTAAAACCTACAGAAGGAAAGGCACCTCTGGAAGGAAATCCAGTCCACGCAATGGTAGGTGTTTGGGATAGGTGGGGAAAATTCAGAAGAGCTCTTCTGGTTCCATTTAGCAGAGAAGGAGCCTTGAGTGGTACTTGCGAATTTGTGGTGCCTTGTAGTCTGTAAAGTAGCAACAGCAATCTGTGAAATGATTTAAGAAAGAAAGCCAGATGCAAAGAAATTAAAGAAGAAAAACAGAAGTATGAGAAGAACACTGCAAATTAAGCAAAACTAAGCCTTTTTCAGTGCACTTCTCACTTGACACGTGTCAGTAGCATCTAGAGCTACAGTAAAGGCTTTTGCCTTCAGCTGTTCTAATTACGTATATTTTGCTCGTGGAATAAGAAGTCTCGAGTTAATTTTCAACATTTTCTACAAACATCCTGCAAAGTATGATGCAACCATATCAGAGAACCACAGAAGCTCTGTTTTCATACATGTGGGTTTTGAAAATGAAATGCCCCATTGACAACATTTCACCAAGCCACTGGAGTTTCCAGCTTTTTTATTTCAAAATACAGGGGACTTTCAGGTCAAAGAAAGCTCTACTTAGAATTCTCATCATACAAAAAAGATGTGAGGAATGATGCATGAAAGGTTTTAGATTAGTATATTCATCAGTGTTCTCTCAGACACTGAGGGTACAAATACTCTGGTAAAATAACTGACTTCACTAGCATCACTTGCACGGACACTTTTTTAATTGCTTGATTTATGCTTCCATACGAACCCTTTCCTCTTTTATTACTATTGTACTGGTTTTAATTCTACACAAAGCAACTGAACATCTTGGACTCACCACAATTTCTGCAAAATATCAGAGGCACTGAGCACCTTGAAGGCACCAATCCAAACCTTTTCTTCTAGCTGTAGGACCACTCAGCCTGCCATTAACCAGTTTAATATGTATAGTCACTGCTCTTCATTACCTCAACTCATCAACAAAAATACCTTATCAGGCTCTTAATGTGCAGGTCTACAGAAGTGCAAGTGCCTGAGGCTACTACTTCCTACTGCTGGATGTACTCCCTTTCACTTCCATTCCCTCCTGCCCTCTGAACCTCTGTGGCTCTGCAGAGCTACCCCTGACACACACAAAGGCAGAGTGAACCCCAGGCAGCCCCCAAGCTGCAGATCATTTCCCCCATCCCTCTGATCCCACACAGATCTATTTGTAAGCACATCAAGAGCACACGCAGCCCCGTAACAACCGCACATGCCATTACTGGGAGGGAAACCCAGACCAGGGGCAACACGTCCTCGGACGGGCCAGATTCAACACTGTAACTTCCTACAAGCCCAGTCAGCTGCACCAAGGCTTTGTCAGGGCATTTTCAAACAGAAAAAGCACTACAAGCACCTAGAGGTGATTTGTAACAGAATTGGACAGAAAGTGCCACAGCTGAGGTGCAGGGTTCTTGGCTTCCTTCTTTCAATCCACACCAGTCTTATTCTAAGATGCCCATTTCCTAGGAAAGTTAAGGTACAGGAAGTGACTTTTATAAGAAAATAGGTAAATTCTCAGACCAACAATCAAGATTTGGAGAGACTAAGTCATAAGGGTGTCAGTTTTGATTCCCATGAAGAGGTTCTACTCTGCTGGACAGTGCCAGTTAGAACTGCCAGGAGAGCAGAGGAGGGATGGAGTGCTGTAGTGAATTACATGGTCATTATTCAAGAACCTACAGAGTGTCAGGTTCTTCCCTCTGGCCTATCCTGCACTCTTTACAGGCACATGTGTGTATAACAATGAGACTGAGGGACGTACACGTTTTTTTACATACATTTCTTACATCATTTTGACAACGCCATGCTGTGGGCAATATCCTCCTCCTGGACTGCCATACCAAGCCAACACCAACCAACTCTACCCTGAAATGGAAATACTCTGATACTGCCGTTTACCCAGATGGCTTCACACCCTTTTTTCAGCATTTGTAGTACCACACCTGTGTTTAGCCTTGTATTGGTTTAGCATAAATGGTAAAAAAAAACCAATTGTTAATCCATTTTGGAACTAACAGCTAAGCTGGCCAATCAGGTAAAAGGGGTACACCCTCTGGGACACCGCTTAAAAAACAGGAATCTTGGGAGACCCGCCCTCTTTCCAGGACTCCGCGCCATGAGGTAATATCGCAGCTGGGCTGGGAGGGCCCCGGGCCCAGGGGCCGGCTGGCCCCGGGAGGCCCCGGGAGCCACGGCCGTGCCGAGGCCGGCGCTGCGGAAGCTGAGCCGAGCCGGGCTGGGCCAGGGCGGCCGTGCCGAGGCCGGCCCTGAGGGAGCTGAGCCAAGCCGGGCTGGGCTGGGTCTCTGAGCCTCAGCAGCCCGCGGCGGCCACGGAAGGAGAGCGAAAAGATGCCGCCGAAAGAGATGGCCCCGGCCCTCCTCCCTCCAGCCCCCGGGTCCCCGGAGAGCAGCACCGAGCCCAGGNCTTTAAAAATCCACAAGCCCTTATGTAGTCATATAAAAAGCTACATTTTGAGAGGCTCACATAATGCAGTGTCGGGCGGGCGGCATTAGTAGAGCTGGAAGTCACAAACAGACTGTGTCTCTTGTGAAAAGTTACCAGAAGAATCAGGAGGGACTTGTCTCTCTCAAAAGACTGAATGAAAGACTATTTTATTAAGTGATGCTGACTTAAGAGTTCTGATGTTTTGTCCCTTTGCATTGTTTTTTCGTGGAAAAGTAAATTGTTGCTAGGAAGGAAGAGGGGTTGTTTTTGAGAGGGTTTCGTAGTTGGTTTTTTTGTTTGTTTACCTTTACTGTATGTTAATAAATCTAACTGTTTCTATTTTGAATTGAACCTGTTTTGCTTTTCTTTTAATCCTATTCCACTAAAATGAAAATTAGGCGAATGTGATAACCACTACAAGCCTGAACCTAAAGTTTCTTTCTGGCTGCGTAAATGTAGTTCCTTACACTTTCTCTTATTCTCCTAGAGCTGTAATTACCTGATTTTGCCAAAATTTTACACCAAGCAAACTGCTGCATCTGTTGCTTTTCTCCAAATGACAGCATGTTTACATCTATTTTCATTTTTGTACATGTCTCTCTACGTTGGCACTTTGGAATCTGAGCTTGAGCAGTCAGGAAACTTCATGCCTGGATTCTATGCAGCACCTCTGCTGCCTGCTGGAGAGTTAAGGCTTATACCTGTTTAGCAAATGCTAAACATGGTCCAACAAAAGCAAAAAGAAACCCATAGTGTTATTTCCCTGATGTTAAGGAGATGCCCTTCTGGAGATGCTGGTCCCAGATTATCTGAGACAGCAAAATGTTTTCTTTTCAGCCACCTTTTCCAGGAGTCACCTGCCCACTGATTACCTACTGAGTTCCCAACAAAAAACTGCATGTCTGAGTGCTCAGGACTGCTCTTAGAGAGGAGAAGAGCTCCACACTGGTTTCCTCAAAAGGAGATTAAACAGGGGCCTCCCAGATGCTAACAAGTGACTCAACCTAAGAATCTCCATGCTGAGGAATAGCTTGGGAATGTGCACTTCTAGAGTCTCAGAGGAGTGCATTAACACACAGGAACCTGGCAGGACTCAGATCCTGAGAGGAAGGCCTGTGCACCTTCTCACACAGCACAACCTCTCTGAGCACAGCTCACACCACTTTCCTCATACTGGATATAACCCTCTTTGAGACAGCTGACACTTCCAACCTTGTTTTGGATAGTCACAGAACCAAGGAACAGTAACAATCACTTGTGCAATACTTGGTGGCCCTTTGCCAACCAGGTCCAAGGGCAGTGGCCCATGGCATTTAGCAGGCAGGCCACTCCACCATAGCACCCTCATGGTGTAACACACTGCTCAAGCTGTGCACATGCCTCTCCTGCACAGCTTTGCCTTCTCTCCATGAAAAGCACTTTCAAGTGCCAGAATTATTCACAGGCACATATTAACATTTGCAATCAAAACACCAAGAGGACTTCCTGAACAGTGGTTTCCAGCGTAAAGGATGTCTCAGCTCAGCCCACAGCATTCCGAATTCTTAATCACTAACTCAAAGCCCAACAGTCTCTAACGAATGTGTTGGCAAAACTGGAATTGATCCACCTGCAGGGTGAGGAGCAAGCCATGCCAGGCACAAGGCAAAACAAGCTCTTCTCAAACCCATCACCACCCCAGCAGATAGACCACAAGCAACTAAGAGACCCAGAAGCTGAAAACAAGTTTTATGTTCTACTTTCAAGCAGTTTCAAAGCCAGTTTAAGGATAAAAATGTACAGTGAATTCTATCACAGTTCTTGTCCTAGGAGTGTCAGCTATTCAAAAACAGAACCTGGAAGCTGCAAGAGTTCTGTTTGGTCCAGTGGGAGATGATGATAATCTGCACACACTCATAACAGCACCTGGGCTCTTACTTCATAAAACAAGCTTTGTGTGCTGTCCAGCTAAAAATCTGGCAAAAGGATTAATTCCAAATGGAAGCAAATAACCTAATCTGACCAGAATTAACTCTAAAAGTGTGCCTAAGATTTTAAATAATGGTCTCAAATGTAATATTGTAATGATTAACATTTGCTGAAAGGTAGGACATTAATGAAACCAAACCCATCTCTATAAAAAACCTGAAAATTAACTGAAAAATATCACTAGTCTGAAGCTGTGGAAGTGTGAAGTACAACTAAGAAAGCAAGCATGGGTACTTTAAAGTCCTCTCTGCATGTACTGTTATTCAAGGCAAATGAAGTATCATGAAGGTCATTTTTTCAAGCAGTTTACTCCTACCAGATTCAAGTCAGTGTCTTACTGGCTTACTGCAGTTCCAGAGCTGAAGGTATCACTTATGCCTCTGTAGAGATAGTGCTTGGTCAGCATCGATCCCATAATTAAATACTGCTACAGATCATAAGCAAGAGCCCATAATTTCCTCCTTTGAACTGTGCAGAATAATCTGAGTAAATTTTTCTTCACTGAATACCATGCTATCGCTAAAGAAAGATGTACTATTATCTGGCATAAGTATTATTAATGCATTATTGAACTTTGGTTATTTCCTGAAGGAAGGGAACTGTTTCAGAGCACGTATTTTCACTACCTGCTCTAGTTGAACACAAATTAATTGTCTGTGGATAAACTTGAACTCCTGCTCACTTTGTTGGTAGCAATTGTCTGTTCTGTACTCTTATCAAGTGCTGTTCTGTACTCTCACTAAGTGATATACTGCTGTCACTTCCTTTACTGAAACAATTCCCAATTCCTCCAGTGCTTCCCAATTACACTTCTCTAGCCTACATCCACACCAATTTCATAAGCAGTGGATCTTTTACAGAGGTTTTCCAACCCCAACAATCTTCCTTTCCTCCTTGCCCACAGCTCTTTGTCTCTCAAGCATGCAGCACATTTTAAATACATGTATGCTATTACTGGTCACGTCTCTCTGCAACTGCTTTGGGTTCTGGAGACATTTCTTGCAGCATGTTTTATTTTCACTATAATTATGTGCAGTGTATGTTGTCCTTCCAAATACTAGTTTAAAAATAACAAAGTATTAGTTAGATCTGGGGCATGTAAAGAAGTTCAGTGATGGCATTATTGTGATTCATGAAGTTCCAGCAACCATGGAAAGCAGACCCAATCAGGACTATACACACAAAACCCAAAAAGAGCTTTTGCTTCATGCCAGACATATTCGAATTAATTTTTCTGCCTCTGCCTATACATCTGTCCTCAACAACATATCCATTCTTGACTTTATTTGAAGGACAGTGGGGTTCAAAGGGACCCAAGGAGATAAAAATCAGAGTGACTAAGACTTTGCTTCCAAAACACCTTGGGATAGATTCCCAAGTAGGAACAGCTCTCCAAGCAGGAGCTAAGAACAGAACAAAGGAAACACAACCCCACTTGCTGCGACAGGCATTACCTCCCTTCTCAGAAACACCATTCTGCACTGCTGTTCTGGTCCCTCCTACACCTTTTTGCACCTGGTTGAGCCAGGAGGCTGCAGGAGATGCTGCATTGCAGCTGGCACTCGTAGCTGCTCCTCTCTGGCTTCCACCCCACACATCTGGGGTGTCTCACCGCCTGCTCTTTCTCTTCCCCCTTCTCTCAGCCTGCTTGTTCTTCACAGCACACACACACCTCTTTGCTGCTTCACTCCCCAAAGGATGTCGCCAGTGACAAATGGTGGCACAGTCAGGTTTTCTGGAAAATAGGAGGTGGTGTTGATAGAACCACTTTTTAAAGAACTGCTGGCCTTTAGCTGAAAAAATTAACCTCTTTTGAGCTTCCTTTTATCTAACTTGCATGTTGTGTTGTTCTCATACACAAGTATTTTGAGAATCCAGGGACTGACACGAGGCCATTTGTGCTCTATAGACCAACATAAACTTTTAGACTTAATTTTAGATTATTAGATTTCTCTCTGGAGATTTCTAGACTAAGCTCTAAGATGCTACCAAAAGCAACATCCTCCCTAGCTGAGTAACAGGAAGAGCACAGAGAAACCTTCTCCCCACCACCTCTCAGCCCCCTTGAAAGTCACCTCTCCCTCCTCCCCACCTAGCTGAAATATTCCATATCAGAAAGGAAGACAGTTCAAGACAGACCTGAAAGAAAGCTTGCTTCATTGTTTTCATACAGGCACTGGGGATTCGGAAGGAGAAAATTCCCTGACACAGAAAGAATCCAAAGTCTGGCCAGAAAAGAGGGAATTTGTAAGAGAGAACGCAACAGGCCAGGCTAAATTTTCACTATTGACACTTAGATGGACACAGGTTTTCATAACAGATTTTCAAATATTTAAGTCAAATACAGCTGTAGTTTGACAGAGGCTGACTCACTGAGCTTCAGGGCATGCTGAAGCACAATAACACATACTTTTCCCAGAGAGGCAAGAATTGGCCTCACAGAGAAGACAGGCTAAAGGGTGACCTTTGCTTTGAAAAGGACAGACAATTTTATCATGGATACTATGCCCTGAGCCTCAGTTCTTTTACCCATATTATTCTCATCATATTTATAAAATATATGACAAGATCTAAAATCCTACAATCCTGGGATAAAGTAACCTTTTTTCCTCTGAATAGCTAAGGTCAGGCTCCACAGGAAAAAGGCCAATTTGCAAAATCTTTCAAAAATCTGCCTGTTAACTTGCAGCAGTTGCAAATCCACAGGACTCAAACATACAGGAATAGCTGCTCTATCTCTGTGGGCGGCAGGATTATGCAAGTCTAATCAGTGAATCTAAATGAAACACCAAATTACACATCCCAGTCTGCAGAAATCCGCAAAAAAGTCAACAGCAGAAAACCCTACATTCAGTAAAAACCACCCATTGTCAAGTGCAACAAACTAGGAGAAAAGTGTATGACTGAACTTCTGGCTGTGAAACATCAACTGAAGCCAACTTCTCATAAAGCAGTTTTGCCTGCAGGATGTAGATGGCATCAGGACAGCAGTGAATTGGAACCTCCCTTATGCTCTCTGATACATTCAAATTATTCTTGCCAGAAGTGTGCGCAGCACAGCAAACTGCTGCTGCACAAGCATACCAAAGCCAGTCTTTATAACCTTTTGCTTCCTGAGTAACAGATCACCCCAAATACAGTTATATCATCTCAAATACAATTAGCATAGCACAAGCTTATTACCAACAGAAGCACACTGCAACCTAGACATTTTTATTCTTAGCAAACAAAGAAAGAACAAAAGTTCTGACCGAAATTTGGCTTCATCATTTCAGCAAAAAAATTGTTTGCAGAACTTGAGAAACCCTTAAATGATTATTGTAGATGTTGGCTTGGAGGACCAGAAATTTACTTTCATATTAAGAGGTTTCCGTCAAGCTCTATGGTTTATGGCACTGAAGCAGAAATTTAAAAAGTAAAATCCTGATCTTACACCAGTTGGTAAAGGCTTTGCCACTGATTCCCATAGGGCCAGCATCACTCTTGTTCTAACAAACAACCACCATTTAATATCTACTTTTTATTACATTCTACTGTAAGATACTGTATATGCAATACTGTATATGCACTGCAATAAATGCAAGTGGCAAACTTTGACATTAGGAGACATTTGTGCTTTGAAATAGAGAAAGTAGTGAGAGGAAATGCTGGAAGTCCTCTAAATTTCCCAAGTGAATTAAACTTTAAACTGTGTTTTCCTTAAGAACAGTAATTATATTCTTACCCTAAAAAATGTCACTGTCCTTAAATAAGCCTGCAGAGATGTCATCAAAGGGTCACTGAGTGAATCTTCCAGGATGGAGAAATCTACTGCTTAATCATTCCAAGTTGTGGGGACTCTGATCCTAACCACACAAGGGTGGAATGATCTGAAGCAGCATTTACAGGCCAAAGTAAATTGGAAGGGATTTGTTTTCTCCAATGATTTACTTAATTACTTTTCAAATTAAGCTAGCTATTCAGGTAATTCTAGAAACAATCTCAAGGCGTGAGTACTCTGTGGCAAACCAGAAGTCTCTCTGGCAGAGAGCTGTGTGGGTGCCAGGCTCGCAGAGAGGCAGCCAGGTGTCTCTTCCCTGTTGACAGAGCACCTCAGATCTACCAGCTTGGTTTTTATATCCACACTCCACTGGGCTTTTAGGACACATCAAGCAGACTTCGTGTCACAGATATTACAGAGCAGAAATCAAAGGTGTTGGCAGAGCAGCAGACTCTTCTTGTTTAAAAGCGACATTATAGATTCCCCTGATAATAGCAGCTAGTTAATTTCTTAAGACACCCAGAGCAAAAGCCCTGTTTCTTCTATTGACTCAGTTGATCCAAATGCTACTTTTTTTTTCCTGTCTCCTCCTTAAAAAGAAAAAAACCCTAAAACTTCAGCTGTAAATATGCAGATCTGGAAGCCTCCCAAGGCAAGGAAAGAAAATAAAATTGATGCGATCACGAGAATCTCAGTCTTACAGGTAGCAAGCATTGCCAGAAGAACATACAGCATGCAAGAGCTTTGCTTCCCAATCCTGCATTTCCAGAAGTCTTGGCTGAGTCCTACCATGTAAGAGGCAGGGGTAGCCCTAGCAAATCCCATTTTCTAGAAAATCCAAGGAACTCAGGGCACAGCTCCTGTAGTGCAAGTGAGAACACACAAAAAATGTTACATTTTATCCCACGCATCCAGGACAAATGCTGGGGTTTGTGAGGCTGCGCACAGAGCAGGAAATGGGGACACAGGATCCAGGGACATCAGCTGGAAGGGAACTCCTGAGGTCCACAGTCTCACCTTCCACTTGGAGCACACTAACACCAGAACCATCCCCTCCCTGTAACTTTTAAATGCATGATTTTTGCTCTGTTTTTTAGGTTATAGAGCTGTAACAGCTTATTAAGCATGTGGGAGTGTCTGCATGGCAAACAGCGAGAGAGGAGAACAAAACCTTTCCTCTCCAGGCCTTGGCTCCTCACTTGGACAAGCACAAGCAAAACAAGTGAACTGTGGGACAGCACTGGGGAGGAATCAGTCCCCTCTCAGCTCCTAATCATCAGTGAAAAGAGAGCTGTGGTCCAGAGAAAATGAAGTCAGCAATCCCCAGGAAGAGGTGAAAGGGCACCACCCAGGCTGGGGCCCTGCGGATGGCACCCCTCGGGCTGTGCAGGAGTCCTTTCTTCTGCACTCACAAAAGAATCCAAGCAAGCCATTTAAAAGTGCCTCAGGGCAGAGCTTGCTGCTAGATCAGGTTTGCCCTGTTAAAACAATAAATGAGGTAATGCATGAAACTGCCTTCTATTTGAGGGCACTTCATTCACAAAACAGAAATACCAAAAGCTTTGCAAATAAACTTCATAGATGGGCTACAAGCCCCGCCCCCCCGCACCTCTCCCTGCAAGAGAGCAGAGTAAGCTGTAGGGATTCTGTGGCACAAGGCACGCTGTTTCCAAGTACAGCTCTGCGACTTGAAATGAGAGCTGACAACTTCCAGGTCATTAACCCGTCAGGGTAAACAGGACCTCTGGACATGTACATGCCTCTAGGTGGGCTGGAGCAATGGCCCCAAGTGCAGAACTCTACAAACACTGTTCTGCTTCGTCTTCAGAGTTTCCAGGAAAACTTTCATTCTCTACTCCCTTCTCTTCATCCTCAGGATACGTGGAGCCTACTGCTGGCTATATTTGTGTTGCTAGCAGAAAGAACAACAGAACATGCCAAGCATTTAATAACAAAATTCCAGCCTTGTGACACAACCCAGTAATCCCAAGACTGGAAACTAACCTTTTATTTCTGCTCAGCATAAAACCTTAATCCTAAGAAGAGCATTGCTGTTTTTATTTTGCCTGAACCTTTTCTACAGACGTGAATCTCACAAATTAAGAAACATGCTGGGTACCAGGTGGAACAGGGCTGTATGGTTATATACCTATGGCATCTATAGATTGGTAGTTAGGACAACACAGGAACTGCTAAAAACCAGCTGTGTGCTCTTACAGAGAGCTGGTTTTACCTGGGTGAGCTGCTGTCATGGCCACTACTGGTTCCCCAGTACCATGGGATCCCTCGTGGGCCACTCCTATGAAAAGGAGACAAATGGAGCTTTGCGGGGTCCTGGGAGGAGAACAACTCTCATCTAACCGCCCAACTGTAAAATGGCAGGGCATGAGGCTCAGCAAGACCCCAGCCAGCCAAACGCGCATTATAGACATATCTAATGACTCATCAAGACCTCTGCAAAAGGGAAGAAATTCCTCCAGCTCCAGGTTGGTGTTTTAACCGCTGTTTGCCTTGATCACTTCCATCACCAGATCCCAACCAGCTTCTCACTGCTGCAGCTGTCTTGGCTTCAACACTAGTCAGGCTTGCAGTGCAGAAAGTGCCATCAGACACCTGAAATTCCATTTTACAACAGCTTTTACCATCACTAACTGTGCTGCAGATGTGAGGCTGTGCCTGACAGAGCTGCAGCACAAGTCTCTGCTGTATCTCAGCACAGACAGCAGACACGCTCATCTGTGTCAGCTTATTGTGGCCCTGCACACAGCTGCAGTACATGACACATAAAACTGCAAATGCAAGAGTTTTATGGGAGGACAGAAACTGTATTGTGTTAACAGTAATAATTTATGCAGAGGGTACATTTGTTCCTATACCCAGAAGCACAAAAGGTTTGTACCCCTATTAAGTAACTCTAATGTGTGTTTAACCACAGGGTTCATGCAATTTTGGGCTCTCTTGCCCTGGTACCACAATGTTTTCTGCAAAGCTCTTTTCATTCCCAATGTGATGGGCATGTCTTGCAAAGACCACGATCTGGCCATGTTAACTGCAAAGGACACAGAGAAGCACCATTTCAGAAGAAATAAATTTACCTTCAATCTTGACTAAGTCATCTTTGGTATCTCTGTTATAAGCAGTCTTAGGAACACACCCGAAAGGCCAGTATCAGCCAACTGCTACACTTACTCTGCGGAATGACACCACATAGAACGTATCCTCCCTTCGGTGAATTGCTTCAAAGAAGTCTTGATAGCTCCTCGGAGAGGCATAATACACTTGCAGCTCCTTCCCTGAGCTCCTGCTGAGATGAAGAAGGGCAAAGGTAATTATTTTAGACAAGACAGTTAAATTCAGTGAGACAATTACTTCGAGGACCTGCTTTTTAAAGGGACTGCAGCTCTTCATACACTAAGAGAAGCATGAGGAACACAGAACACAGGTGAAGACAATGAAACAACTGAGTACTTTTTAAAAGTTCAAGGTGCTTCAAAGGTCTTACTGTGTCAAACTTTTCCAGATTTGTTTTCTTTAGTGCTTCTGAGGCCAGCAAAAACCTGTTTGTTAGCTCAACAAGAAAAAAAGTTTCAATCTTAAGTGTCTGAAAAATTGTGATGACTTCTTAAAATAAATTTAAGGATAAAATGTCGTTCTGAAATAAAATATCAAATCATTTAATAATTTTCTTTTACTGCTAAGAATCCAAACCACTGAAATTGAAAGAAGCGCAAAGTTAAGCATAAACAGAGCTTTTAATTTACTGTCAAATGACAAATCCACCTTCTTCCTCATCCACCTTTTTTTTTTCTGCTATGTCCTCTGATCAACTCAAAGATTTTTCCCCTGGTCAACTCAAAGGTTTTCTCTTGATTTTCAGTTTAGACAGAGGAGCAAAAATAGGATATTCACATAATTCTGGCTTATCTTTTCCACGGTTCTCATTTTACACGTGTGACACAAGGAAAAGATGCTCTAAACCATTCTAGGCCAAAACACTTTCAAGTCCTACAATCATGGTATTTATCCACTGTTTGTCTTGGAAAGGTGAGAAATTCCTAGCATATACTGCTATCATTTACACTCTTCCAATCCCATTCCAAAATAACTTATTTAATCACACTGTAAAGCTGTACTCACAGAAACCATTGGCTGGACCTTCAACCTGTCATTTTAATTTCCCCCACTTTAATAGCACACTGTGTACTTGTGGCAAGGACACTAACTAGGCTTCCCTCCCCTCCCCTCCTGAGCTGTCTTCTGCTGACCTAGGTTTTGAACTAGGGGACTAATTCAGATATTTTAGTATGTTTCTAAAATATAGGAAGGAACAAATCTATCATCAAGAGATTTTCTCAGGCAGCAGTAATAGCAGGCTGTTACCATCTTCTCTTCCACTGCTAACAGAGTGCTGTTGCAAGCAGAAGACTGCAGCCGCCAGTCCAGCTGCCCTTTCATAGTACTGGGGGGTGTAAGTCCTGGGGAATCAGGAGCAGGCAGCTCTACTCTACACAACCCCTTCTGCAGAACTAGGCACGAGAGCCATCGGCTCCCACCCTTCACACACAGGAAACAAAGACTGGAGCTAATTTGAGCTTGATTATTCATTCATGAAAACATGCAGGCCCAGCAAGCCACTCCTGAGATGGAGCAGTGGAGCTGGGCTGGGACCAAAGGCACCACTCCTGAGATGGAGCACTGGAGCTGGGCTGTGACCAAAGGCACCACTCCTGAGATGGAGCACTGGAGCTGGGCTGTGACCAAAGGCACAGCGCCCACACGTTGCTCGTACAACACCTCCTGAGAGCTGACATGGGGCACACAGAACTGTGTGCTTGCCTACACTCCTCAGGACACAACGAGACCTAAAAGCAGCCACGGGACAAAACTCTTCCAAAGTACTTGGAAACCACGGGCCTTTCCAAAGCACTCCTAGTCATGTAACGCACTGAACGCATGCGATACCAGGGGATCACCGACAGGACACTGCATCTGCCTTTGAGTATCTACTGATAACCACGATGGGCCTCTCCATCAAGGGGAGGGAGGAACTCCAGAACCAAAACCAGGTGCAAAACTACCAGCTGTTTTAGTAACACCTTTGCATATTGCAAGCAAGCACCATATTAAACTGTGTATACCAAACAACAGTGCTGAACCTGGCCATTTATTGGGAGATAAATAAAACTTTTGTTTTAAAACTCTGAAGGACACTGTTTGCTAGTATCATGGAGCACTGGAATGTTGCACACAGGCTTGTTTTGGGAAGAAATGAGGCAAGACAGTGCTTTATGCATCAAGAACCACAATATTAATAGTGCAACACTTGGGGAAATAACTGAGAGTCTCATTTTGATACCTGAAGTCTTAAGAAACACTCATACAGAAACCCTCAACAAAATCACCTTTGAGGAAAGCTACACAGACTATAAGAGATGAGGGGTGTTCATGATTTTCTTTGAAATCATCTTAAAATTTATCTCCTCCACTGCTTTTACTTCCCTGAAATTCTTTTCAATCCTCAGCTTCCTGATGGAGATTGCAATGGAGATGGAGACCACATCTTCTAACAGAGGCATTCAGTAGGCCTGCTTTGAGTAGGAAGTTGGATTAGAGATCTCCAGAGGGCCTTTACAACCTAAACTACTCCATGATTCTATGATTTCATGGCACACCTAATAGCTGGTGGCTCTGGGAGAAACTGGAAATCTGTTCTATGTTCTTAGCAGTTCCAGGACAGTCTCAGCATGCAGCTGCCATGACTCACTGGTCCTGTTCACATAAACATCATTAATATGAAAAAAAAACCCAAAAAATCTCGCTTCCTTCGGAGCACAACAGATTATTCCATGCAGAGCTACATGGTGACTGTTTCTAATAATCCAGATAATTTTTTTCAAGAGTAATGCAAGCATGTATACTAAACTACCTTATGGGATGAGGCTTGTTCATCACTGTTCAGTTAAAACCGCTATTCTTCATCTGCCTAGAGAACTCAAACAGCTTTTTCTTTTTATTTTTTTCTTGTAAGTCAAGACGTATCAAAATTTGACAGCCTGTTTTCTGTAACATTTGCCTGCAGCTTGCTCTTTCCCCCAGGC
Source organism: Donacobius atricapilla (assembly GCA_013397315.1). Classification (NCBI taxonomy): domain Eukaryota; kingdom Metazoa; phylum Chordata; class Aves; order Passeriformes; family Mimidae; genus Donacobius; species Donacobius atricapilla. The sequence continues at coordinate 80,351 of WBMY01000207.1, read as the reverse complement.
TGATCCCGCTTTCAAAGCAGCAATGCAAATGGAAAGGCCACAGCTGTCTTACTTCCCACAGCACCATTTCAGGTGGCATTCTCATCAAAAAAGTCCCCACTATACTCCATTCTGCTCTTACACTCCTCTTTGGCCTTTCAAAGCAGACAGCCTCCTAAACAGTCCCACACAGAGATCAGCAAAAAGAAATTTAGTTTCCTTAATTTTTTCTGTCTAGTACTTCCTGTCACCAGGGAAGAGGACAGGGTAGTTATGAGGAGGGGTGGGCAGGGGATATCAAGAAACTCTGCATTAACGAGCTACAATAATCAGCAGAGAGAAGTCGGCAGATGGAGACAAAGAATGCAAATGAGATACGATGGTACTTTATCATAATTTGGTGCTAGCTATAATGGCTCTACTCTTGAAGACAATGAGAAAAACCTTTCCCCTACCAGACTCACGGCCGTTTGAAATCTTCTTACAAACTAACAATGTTCTCACAGAGTCCAAAGTCAGTTCCCTCTGTTTTTCCCTAAATATTCAAATCTGTTAAGAAAGTGACTCTGGAGAGCAAAGTATGGATTTTCTTAAAATTCATGGCTAGAAAAGCCCTGGGATAGTGGAGCTGTGATACAGGGGTCCCTTTAAGTGTAATATAAACCATTAGAAGCAGTTATTTGCTAAGGAACAGAATTAGGCCAAGAAAAGTAGCTGTATTTGGCTTAAGAACCCTGAGAAGATAAAAATGGGCATTCTTTACCAACTGTTGGTGAGAAGTAAGGTTATTAAGTACAAAGCAATAACAAAGGAGCTGTTCTGCCTTACCTGAGACTGGTGTCTGTGTAAGGCATGGCCACTAGCTGGGAATCTGCTTTGTCACTGATGGAGCTCTGATAAAGGGGAAAAAAGAAAAGGTGACACAAAGTGAAATCAATAAGCATTCCCTTGGTTTGCCACTACATTGAATACTACACACAGCATGTGGGGCAGAGATCAATCGGTGCCCTGCACCAGAAACGTGCATTTTTCCACTGAAACATGAGAAATTGAAATGGTCAGCAATCAAGCTGGAACAACAAAACCAGCAAGATTTTAATACAGCCAAATTTGAAGTCAACATTCAGAGACAAGAAAGGGAGCTTGGCACCATGGAAAACATTTCTAAATATTCTACCATTCTGCTCTGGACACCAGTGAGAAGTATCTGAAGTTTAATACACAACACTTCTTCTCTAGGAAACTGCAGTACTTCCCACATTGTAATGCTCAATTCCTTCTAAACCAGTTACTACGTCTAACCAATTTAAATACTTTGAAAATTCATTGTCTTAATTTCAGGTTTGATATCAGTATGCCATGTAGATAAAAGAGATTTTAAAAAATGGGAAATATGAGCACAAGTCTCATAATTCTGTAGTTTTACCAAAAAAAAAAAATCCCTCTAGCAAAAATTTAAACAAGAGAAATATTTGAAAAAAACTAATTGGCTGTGACCCTTAACAGTGAGTCAGATGAACGTGCTGTAGGTTGTATTTCTCTCCACTAAGCAATTGCTTATCCTTACAGAGAAGCCATAAAAAGGATAATGATTGATTTCATTTTAGAAAATGAATATTTTCATGTCTGCTAAAAAAATTCAAAACCCCGAATCCAAGAGCAGGAATGGAAGAACAACTCTGACAATGCAATAATCAAACCCAGCAATTTAAAATGGGAAGTGCTGCCTGCCCTAATTCCAGGAAGGATGGCCACTTTTGCCCACGACAGCAAGTGCACACAAGGGAGGGGGAGCGTTCCCTGGGGCGATTTTGTCCTGCCGTGGAGGCAGGGCACGGCAGCGCACCTGCGGGACTCGCGCTCTCTGCTGCTGGCTGTTGCTCAGCCGCCGGGACCGCGTCTGCTCCACCTCGTGCCTGTGCACCCATCCTCGCAGCTCGTGGGTCAGCCTAGGAAACCAGAGCATCAGCACAGACTGCAAACAACACTGGCACAATGGCTTCATGCTATACAGATGATGCGGTTTCAGCTTTTGTATTTTTCATTTATCTGTAATCCTGCAGTTCTTTAGTGTATAACTCTAAACTCCATACACAATGCTAGCTACTCTTCTCCCATTTTGGTCAGACACGACAACTCCTCTCTGGGCCTGGGAATCAAGGACACTGCATTGCCTCAGGCCCGGAAAAACGTCAACAAAAGTGAGCTGGGGGGAAGCAAACTTGGGATAAAATTACTTCATTAGCTGAAGCTGTAATTGGAAGACTAATGCTCAGTATGCAAATGGAGGAAATTTACAAAAGTGTGAAAACTCGTGAACCATCGTCCATTTTGGGTGTAGCTTCCGAGTGGGCTTCGACTCCCCAAGGTGTATCTATTGAAAGTCTTTAATAAATACCCACTTTTACTCTCTTAATCTTGTCTAGCCTCTGCTCTAGGTGGCCACTACAAGGCATCACAGGCACTGAAGATTACTATTATTTCACCTTATGATAACTTATTTTTAATACCATAGGAAGAAAATACAGTTTTAAGATTTATCTGTGAAATATTAGATTCACATGTGTTCCCACATAAAGTACATACAGTCCTTTCTTTTGCCCAACGAACAGTAATTTTGAAGTTACTGGAAGGACTAGTGAAATTTAAAATCAAAAGTTGATCAATTCAAGACAAATTATTGGTTAAGGATAAATTATGGCAAATAAATCCGAGAGAAAGAATGGACAAAGAGTATGGAGATAAGGTTAGTGACTCGTATCTTCAGCAAAAGTGGAGCTAGGTGTTTTCTAACAGTGAACAAAGAACACCTGCAATGTCAGGTTCAGTCTGCTTCTATCAGAAACTGAAGAATAGAAGACCATCTCTTATATAACTCAGTTGGGAAAAGCTTTTAGCTGGACTTGATTTCCATATCATTAACATTTCTACATATGAAATGATTTCTCTTCTAAGTCATGAAAACCCCCCAGACAATCAGAAAATGGTTATTTGGCTATTGCAAATGACCCGTGTGAAAAGAGAGCGGTGAAAATTATTGCTAAAACCATGGAAAGATTACAAAGATCCAAGTGGATCTGTACTTATGACAGCAGGCATTGGACAGTGCAGACACTTATAAGACACTGGTCACTGGACAAACACCATGAATGGCCAACACCATCATTCACAGCTGTCCAGTAGCACTCAGCCAACACAGAATTTATATATCAACTCCTAATAAACTTTAAATGCTCACAACAGGTTGTTTGCTCACCTCAGCGACTCTGTCCTGTTGATCAGAGGCTGGCAGGGGGGCGGTGGTGGTGAAATGTATAACAGTGGTTCTTCTGAGACTATCATTAGTGCTTTGTTATCAGATACAGAACTGTCGTACCTGGGAAAAATCAACAAAAGCACATCAAGAAATCCCTTAAAAAATGTTTTCATGACCCTTTGACCAAAGCCAGAGAATGAGCACTATCACCAGCTGCTCCCATGAGACCTCAGAAACAGGTGAGTAACAATTCCTATCAAAAATCCAATGTTCGCAGTCAACCCCTCAAAGGTGGCTGACAGCTCTCAATGCAGGGCAGACAGATGAGCATTAGCAGATGCTTGATCTCTTCCCAAGAAAGCCAGATATTGATACAATATGTAGCCTGTAAAATATTCCTCATAGTATGCAGACTATGAGATCTCTGCAGATGCAACTTTCTTTTTCATTACAGAGCTGTTGAAGACTTGCAACAGAAATACTGAATTTATTATCCACTAAAACCATGCAGATGGAAAGACCATAAGCTATATGACAATTGGGCAGCCACAAACCATATTACAACTGAGTGGAGAGGATTTACATCTCAATCTCCAGAATCTAGCTTGGTTTTGATAAAAAGTGAAAAGGAGCACGTATTTGTCAGTACAAATTCCATAACACTCTCAGCAGTTCCTGATGGGTTAACAATTTATCACCAAATACCTAATGTAGATTTCTCTCTTGATAGGTCATCAATATAACAGCTTTAGTCCTCTTGGTTTTGACAGACTTGTAGCTCCTGAACCTCAACTTCCTTCTGAAAAATCAGGTGTAAGACCTTATGAAAGCCTTATTCATAGTCCTCTCCCAGCTTTCTCTCCAAATTCATGTATGCTTCTCCTCTCTACTGGATCTAGGACTGATAAAGAATATGCAGCAAAGAGCTCGCAGCTTGCCAAACCCAGGGTGACACAGTAAAAGTAAAGGAGGTACAGGCACACGCACATCCTCCTAAGAGAACCACTCCAGCCCTCTGTCCTACAGGTCATGGTCTGAAACGTACCATGTAGGATACAAAGCCCTCACCATGGCTACAGCCTGAAAATGCTCCTGATTTATTGCCTTCTTTCTGCATGGCAAAATACATTAGGGCTTTCTGCACATCTGTGTCTGGCTTTGTTCAACCAGCCAAAACACTCCACTGGTAAGGGACAGCCTAATAGGATAAATCTTGTAAGGGAAAAACATGAGCTGTATTAGCCAGACTTCAATCTGGAGGCAATTATATGTTCACTTATGCACTGCATGCTGGAGATCTAGGAAGCCTGAAAGCCAGTATTTAATTAAATAATGGATAAGCACAGGGATGGACTCAGATGGACTTTTTTAAATGAAAAAGACACTGCTAAGTTAAGAGCATTTTCTTAGTAGTGAATTTCCCCAGTTTTCTCTTGAGCAACTAAGAAAATAAATACTCCAGCTTGAAAAGTAAGAAGAGATAGATAATATGACAAATATCACAAATATGCAAGCTAAAATATAGATCAGAGGAAAGCAGCAAACAGCTGAATTGAAGAAGGTCCTGAAAGTCGTGGTGACAAGCACTTGTGGATATGCTCTTTTCCCTAACACTGTGCAGCACAGCCACGTGTACACTTGTGAAGCTCTGTGTATTGGGATACTCTGGAAGATAAAACACCATATTCATTTGAAAAGCAAACTGAGCGACTTTCAAAACACTGTGTTTAGAACTCAGGTACTGTGTAAAAGCAGCAAGAGCACTGGCCGAAAAGGTGAGCAAAGCAGTGAGGGCTAAAAGCACCACTGTCCTCTGCCACCTGAAATATGTAAAAGGTTTTCATCTCACCTATTACTCTTCTTGGAAACTATGCCCTCGGGTATCTTCTGAGCTGTGCTGGACTCCTGGCCAGCTGAGAACTCCAGAAGGTTTCTGGTCCGGTGGTTAGAACTCACAGGGGAATCTACTCCATTGGGATCCTTTTCGAATACACTGGAAAACATAATAAACATAGCAAAATGTATCATTTACATCAGGGGTCTGCAAGGCACTTTTTCTGTAAGGCACTTAATACTCAAGTGGAGAAGTTTCTGGCTGCTGTTACATTACATGGATAAGATTCATGTCACATCTATTAAAAACTGATGTGCCTTTATAATATCACTGTTCAAAGCAGTAGTAGTCAGAAACGCATTTCTGTTTCTTTTTCAGCTTTAATTGTTTGAAGGATTGGGATGCTCTAACTTTCACATTCCCTCACACAAGCTTCGCCTGCCAAAACTAAGAATACTGCTTGTAACCCAGGTCTACAGGAATAAGAAAATTATCTACAATCAAATCAAAGCACTCCTAAACATTAACATTCATCAGCCTCAAAGTACAATTTACAGAGTTTATTTGAATACTGTGAACATGTAAGGAAAATTTAGCTATTGAATTCCGTGCAGCTGCAAGCTTGGAATGTTACGCCAGACATCTACCAGGACTGTACACAAACCTAAATATGTTCAATTCTACTTGGATTCAGAATAACTGGCAGGGCCAACAGCCCCATGGGCAACGGGCCATGGTGCCAGACACCCTATTCTGGTGTGTGCTGGCATGGACTGAAGGATCCTGACCTGGAGGCTGCTCAGTCAGCCAGCCATGCAGCAGAGTAATGTCCATGCTGCTCCTCATGCTAAGAGAGGGAGAAGCACTGCACGTGTGAGCTGGAAACACAACCCCACCACTGCTGTAACAGACCTGCATCCTCAGAAGGGTGAGCTACAAGGGAGAACTCTCCAAAGCACAGAAGCAATGCTTCAACTTCTCCTTTCCAGAAGCTGGATTTCCTCTTTCGTAACACGGTTGCTTCCTGAAATATGCACGCTTACAAACCCAAGTCCTAACCTTCTTGGCTGACAACAGCAGATCATCACCAGCAGCAACAGAGTAAAAACACAGAAATGCAATAAGCCCCCAGCATGTCGACAAGATCTCTGCCATTCACGCTGATCACAGCTCACAGAGTGTATTTTAACTCATGCCCCAGCCCTCCTGTTCAGCAGAGCATAAACTCTGCAGAGGAGTATTTCCTGGTTTTACATGGCATCACTTTGCAACAGGCAACCAACAAATAGAAACAGGCAAAACCTAGCAAGGAGGACAGATTAAATACTCCACAACTAAGCAGAAGGCAGACAACATTGCCTAGAGATTTCCTCTCTTTTGTCAACACTTTTCCACTCTTATGAGTAGTAACCCAGGTGTTCCTATGGGCATTTGTGTCATGTTCCGAACCACAGGAATCAGGACAATCCTAGACCCAGGCTGACACTGCTTTGATTGCCTCCCCTCCTCCAGGTTTCTAGGCAGCAGCATGGAATGAGGGCAGCACAAATGCTAGAGGCTCTGCTTTCACTTGTGCCAACAGGCAGAAAAGTACTTACGGTTTCCTTACTGGTATGTGCATTGGTATCCAAATGTCTCAGTGCTTCTACTGCATGGAAAGCTGGATGGTTTATTCATAACCTCCTATCAGGCAATACCAGGCCTATCCAATATTCCAGAAACAATCTCCACTACCTACTGGGTTTTATGAGATCACATTTCCTCTCTGCCAACAAAAGCATCAGCACAACCGGCAGTGTCTCAAGCCTAAAAACCAGAGCTCAAAACTAAGGCTGGTGCTTAAACACATGCCTCACATTCTTGCTGGAAGTCTCTCACCTGTGAAATGCCTTTACTGTACTTAATCTGGAGTCACAAGAGCCAGAAGTACATGGTACTTTACTCATTAGACCAAGAATATCCCGACCTGAAAGTTGTTAATTCTGCTGCAAATCCATTCTCCACAGCCTGAAGTGTATAGCCATGCAGTGTGCTGCTGGGCCTCCTGGATCTGGTGTTTCAGCCTACCCTACTTCTTTCCTTTTCCATTCAAAACGACACACTGAACCAGAGGAACTCTCCATGTAATTAGTTAAAGCTGAGAAAAAAAATCTAAGCAGAACTGCAGCAAATTGCTTTTTTTTTCCATGATGCTTCTTCCTTCCTATTTGTCTCATTCTGCAAAAGCAACTCTTGTTATTTCAGGTTCCAGCTTGGCGAGGTGCAGTGTCACATACAATTCATTCCTACAGAAGTTCACCCTGAACTCTGAACAACAAACACAAATCCAAACCAAGGACAAAGACACACACAGCTCTGCAATGACAGCTGATCTCCCTTTTTGTGATTTAGTTCTTTTAGCTACACACCCATTCTAAACCACACACACCTCACTTTATTGCATAAGCTGCAGAAGAGAGGAACTGTTTGTTTTCCCTCTTCTCAAGCGTAAAACATCTTTATCTTTTCATCAAAAATCAGCTGAGCACGGGATGTTTCAAGCTGGAAGAAGATATCTTCAGCAGCAAAAGACAAAGAAAGAGGTGAAGAGAGGAAGTTTTGCCATCCTTAACAGGCATAAACAATGGAGCCCACTTCTGACAATGTGAACGGAGACTTGAGAACAAAATATGGTATCAGGGTATTTTTTCCAATACACTTTCCTTTATCAGGATTGTTATTTTTCCTTTGAAGCAGGGATAGCAGCAATTTCTGTTATATGGGCCACTTTTGCACTCCCCCTTTCCCATTCTTTTTCTAGGAGATTGAAAATGACTGTTTCTTCTCAATGTCTAAGATATGTCTGAAAAAAAAAAAAAGTAAAATTCCCTTTGTTCCCCCTCTGGTTTAAAGCAATGACTCAAAACCAAAATAACTTTAGTTCTGAAAAAGAAAAGCCCCACAAATTGAAATCCTGCCCCACTTCCACCTTCTAATTACTTGGGAAGTTTTGTTAGTTTTTCTCCCATCTGAACAAAAGATGTTGTTCTGTTGTATCATTTCTTCCTCTTCCCTTCTCTCCAGAGGGAACCCTAGTGAAGTTTGTCTATAAATAGGGCTCCATCTTCAGGAAACAAATAGGAGAGGACGTGCATGTAATGGTCCATGTCCTCCAGTTTCTCCAAGGGCTTTCCTTGCCCCATGGGTACCCGAGGGTCTGAGACAGGGTATCAGAAATATTCCTCCTCTGACATCTCAAATTAATATGGGGGGGAAAAGCATGACTTAGGAGCAAGGAATCCCTTCAGGCAGCTGGGATGATTATGGACCCGTCCTGAAGACCTGCATCTGGAAACATCTGTTGACCTCAGGTATGCTGAGCTTCACAAGCGCCAAGGAGAACAGCAACAATACAAGCAGCAATAGGAAGGGTCTAGAGAACAGATCCCAGCACCATGACACTGAAGAGGAAGTAAATATTGGGCACTTAAAAACATAAGGCAGGAGAGGCTAGAAAATGTGAAAAAGAAAGGTACAGGATCCCATTCAGAGGGAAGAAAGCTTCAGAAAAACAGTATTTTCAACTAAGATATCAACAGTTGGTTTAAGAACTGGTTTAATAAGACAGATGGCAAAAGCATGAACAGTTTTTTCATCTTGTTGAGCTACAAGATGAGAAGTTGGAAAAGGAAGAGCACTGTGGCATACCTGCCCTATGCAAGTCCTGCTATTTGTGGGAACTGAGTTACTCCCCCACATTAAAAGACAAAAAAGACTGAAGCTGAGAATTTGCTTTACTGGGCAAGACAGTCTTTTAGAAGTTGGAATCCTTCCTGTTTGGCTCACTCACACACCTGGGGTGCCTAGCAAGGCTTTAGAGCCTGCATTTGGACATCCCAGATACCACGAGCATGAAAGGGTTTTCACAAGCCACAAACACCCTGTCCAAGCTGGCTGAGCACTTGGCTTGTTTCAGACGCAAAACCAGATCCAAGGGAAAAAAGAAAGAACCACTAAATACTTCATGCAGATGTTTGTTCAGAAGTGTAGATAAATTTGATTATAAGAGGGAAAGAAAAGCAGCACTCCTGCCATGGCTTCTCCAGGCATTCAACAGCACCTGATATTTTAGCTGTATTTTTATTTCTTTGGTTTGAATGTCAGTTTGATAAATGTGAAAGCAAGTCTTGCCAGGAGCCCAAATTAAATTTCATTTGTGCTTCTGGCTGAACAAGTCCTGTGCACTTCAAGTTTTGAATACTGACACTTAAGTTGTACAGTAATTTGTAGACAAAAGCCAATAGTGATATCATAACAAAGAGTTTTCCGGGGACAGAACCATCTCTGACTATGAGCGGGGAAGTTTCCAACGAGCTAAAGTTGACACTGCAAGGAGACACCAACCAAAGACCTTGTCCTCTTCCTAACTGATTCCAGACGAGGCTACCATAGTGCCAGACACTCTCTGGAAAGTATTTCTCGTATCTATTTGCGATGCGTGCACCATCTGCTGACAGCAAGGCTCTGCCTTTTCCAGAGGGTTGCTCCAGAGCTGCCCTCTCTGGAGAGAGCAGCCCAGTCTTCTTCCTCTGCAGGAGAACAGGAGGAAAGCAACCTGGAGTTTTTGTGTATTTTTGCTGTGTTTTGCATGCTTTAAATAGCAATTTATTTTTAATAAAGTCTCTGGAAAAGGAAAGAAGAAAGCAAATACTGACACCCGGAACACTATTTTTTTTTTTTTTTGCTTGGAAAACTCTGTACCATTATCTGGCCTTTACTGCCAAAACTTGTGGCTGTGATCAGCAGAGGAAAGAGGAAGGAATCACTTCCTGCTCCCAGAGCTGTAGCTTGTAAGAAAACCAAAGGTAACCAATTTTATTCAAGCATAAACCTATCAAGAGAGGTATTGAAAGGATTGGAACCTAGACCCGTGTCCAATTCACTCAGTCTGTCCTTTTCTCTTAATTTCTCCCTCTGTCTTCAAGGAGAAACTACAACACAAGTCCAAAGGCATGCTGCAGAAGCAGCTTTATATCTTTAGCCCATCTCCAACACAAATGTACACTCAGCAATGAATATGTTTTTTCAGTGTCACAAACATTACATTAAGCCTCCTGTATTACAAGTGTTAAGAGCCTCAAATGTTTTCCGATGCTTCTGCTGTTTTTGCTAAAACACACAAAGGGCTTCATCTTCCCTCAGCAGCCAGAACCCATGGTCCTGGCTAATGTGGCACTGTTTTATGCCTCTTGCACTCATCTCACAGTTTTTTCTTCACATTTCACCAGACCCTCTCTACTAGTATGTAAGAAATTCATAGGCATTTCACTGTCATCATTCGTATGCAGGTTTATTATACATCACATTTAAGCCTATCAATATCCTTAAGACATATGAGAGGCTACTGATACTTGCAAAAAGCAGAAAGCCAATCCTTTTCTATCCTTCACTAAGTGCAAAAAAAAGCCCAGGACTGGATGAACTGAGAAAAAGAAACTGACCCTGAAGTACAGCTCATGATCTGCAGGTTGCTGCTCCCAGAACACCACTTAGAGATGCTTCAAGCAGTCACTCCAAGTTTGGGAGTTCCTCTTCCACTCCACCTGAAAGCCATTGGTGGTTCCAACTAAACTGCCCCACTTTGCTCTGGAAGCAGGAGGTAGGAAGGAGCACACACAGAGTTCAGGAGGAATTGTTAAAAAAACATATTAACGTAAGGCAAAAATAATGCTGTGTTTGAGCTGTCGGTCACTGCCCTTCACGTGGGGCAAGTGCCAGACACATGGCTTTAGTCTACTCAGCACATGTTACTCAAGGGGGCGTTTGGGATGGTTTTGGGATACCATGTCACTGCTTGGGTCACCTGCCAGGGCAGCACAGAGGTGACTCCAGACCACATCAAGGCCTTGGCCAGGCTGCTGTGGGTGGGATCTGCATTGACAGACACCAGCACACAACACACAGCTCCCACAGCTCTGCAGCACCCAACACTTACTGCATACAGTGGTATGGGAAAAAGATCAGCTCCTTTGCCCACACAGAAAATGCTCCCTTTCTGGCACTATTCCCCTAACTTTCCAACATCCCATCACTGAGGTATCCCTACACTCCTGCTGGTCATAAGATGCGTCTGTTTCTTTAATCAAGGAGTCCAGCATAAAGTCTCAAAAAACAGCAAACTTGCACAAAAACACTGCTAAATGCACCAGGCCTCAGAATAATCTCCCACACCCCAACTCAAGATTGCTCAGCTTGAGTAGGGGCACTAGACCTTAGTGACACCAATACAGCTGTGCTCAATGGACGGTACTGTCAGAAGCCCAAATCCTTCACGCTCCAAAAGCTTAGCAGCCCCTAGTAGTGCTGACTAGCATCCTGCACACTAGGTGGGATGCTAATCTGGGTACTGGCATCAAAGACTTGTGTTTTCATTACTTTATCCTTGCAAGCAGAAGGTCATGGTAGCTTGCAATCCTTGGGAAATTTCCTCACTTTTAGTAAAAGATGTCTAATCTTAGCACTTCTGGCTTTTTTTCCTTGTTTGTGCTACCAATTTAAGAAATGAGACACACTCGTAAGTCTTTCAGGAATCAAAAGTCACTGCTTCTTCATTTGCTGTAGTCTGTGACAACAGCAGACAAATCACACTTGTTAGCCAGCCAGGCCAGTGTCCTTATTTGCAACTGCTCAGTGGATCTAAATTTTTAACAGATTATTCAGTTTCCAGGATAGTCCTGGAAAGTAGAAGAAAATCCATGAGGACACCCTGGAGAGGAGCTGCAATGAAGTCTCTCCTAAAGGTCAGCCATTCTAGTGCAGCTGTTTGAGGTCAGCCGGACACATGAGGTTTTGAAGCAGCAGCTGCACTGAGGCACATCAATCACCACCTCAGTCATCCTCCACCACAAATACAGCTTTCAGCACATCACCAAATCTGTTTTGCAGTTTGAAAGGGGTTTCAGCTATACAGAGATGGCCAACTTGTAAGAAAACACAAAATTAGTAGTTATACTAAAAAAACAGTACTACACCACCCTCTCAAACCTCCTGTTCCAATCTCTTTGCAAATCTGCCTTTCCTCCCTTTAAGTTCATATTTTTCTTTGTTTTCTGTCCACTCCATAGCTGAAGAGGTAGTTAGGATACATTCTGGCTGGCTGATATCTTAATAAATGCTCTAAGACTGCTGCTAGGTGACAATCACCATGTAAGCTTAAGTAGACTGATTATGGGGAAAAAAAAAACCTAGTTGAACAGTTTTATAGCCAAAAGGATAATGCTACAGACACCAGCAAATACCTGGCTTACATGCTTTGCCACTACTGTCCCAAGAAGAGATGCAGAAAATTTATCTTTTTGCATCTTCTGTGACTGTTCTCCCTTCCCTGCTTTTTACACAGCTTGGATTATTTTCCTGCAAATATTTTACTATCACATGTAGGACTTGCATTAAAAAAACCAAAACAAAGACAATTTATATTCAAATGAGAACAACAAAGATAATCAAAACAAACATCTTCCCAAAATAAATACATGGATTGTTTAGACTAGAACATGTGCTTGGTTGCCATTTGTTTCAGCCTTGTTTGTGCTTGTTTAACACATTTTCAGATCTGGTTGCTCTAAGGCACAGTCCAACACAAACATGGAAATCAAAGGAGGAGAAAAAGGCATGTAGGAACTGGAGTAATTTGAAAATGACCAGATTTGATGTTGTAACGACTAAAAGACCAGCACAGCTAATTAGATGTTTGTCAACGCCAGCAGTCAGCCATGTCTCAGGGATACCATGCCAACTGGGAGTGGGACCAACACTGGCTTCACAGAAGGCACATATGGAGGCAGGAGAGCCTGGCTCCTGGGGACACCTGGCTTCTGGGGACACCTGGCTCCAGCTCCCAGCCCTGCTGAGTGCCAAGGCCTGTGTGTTCACTGCCTTTTGTGCAAACATTGCTGGTTGCCAGTTCCTGCCCTGCACCTCATGGAATGCAAGGCTGGGGCAAGGGAGTGACCTCTGCAACAAACTGAATCAAAATGTACCCTTTTCCCTCCACACACCTCACCAATCACTCTTAAATAATAATAAAAGGAAGTTTTTACACATGTTGAATTCAAATCCAAATAACTCATGAAGATTACAGAATAGTTCACTGACACACAGATGGAAATTCCTGGGCACCTTTCTTCTAGTATAAAACAAACAGATAAAATAGAAACACTAATAGAATTCCTGCTAAATTACTTCTGCTTTTAATAACATAAAGTTTCAGATTTCAATACAAAGCAACCACAAACCCAATGAGTTTAGTAACACAGAACTACCTAATGCAGAGTGACCACTAACTCCACGCAAGCCCCTTTCACATCCTCAATCACAATTTATATTGAATTAGACTTGCATTCTTTTCTTAGAGATACCATGATGCTATGTCAAAGACTGAAGGATGTCCTCAAAGGCTTGTTGGTAATTAAGCAGACTGGGCAGTACTCTCCCTCCAGTATTTTCAAACAGATTCCTTGTGTCAACAGGCCAACTTCCCTACTCGACTTTCACCCTCACTCCCAAATTCCAAGTTCAGCATTACAGATTACCCCCACACATATCTGTCAGCATGAAAAAATGTGTCAGCAGAATAATTTTATCTGCTGAACTTGTTTGCCAAGGGCTGCCACATCCTGCACTGCTTTCCATAATCTTAAAACGGCTGAACAGCCATCTCACAGCCCTCCATGAAACATCACAAACATACCACCACACACACAGAGTCAACAAGACTTAAGACCAATTTTAAAAATTTTGTGTTAGTCTTTTTTAGTGCAACACACATCCATTAATGCAGAGGAAAACAGAGACCTAAATACACAGCCACATGGGATTGTTTTGGGACGCTGAGTACCCAAACACTGCACCTTCACTGATACACTGTAGGCCATGGAGGCCTTGCAGGACTGCCTGCTCTTCAGCCTCACATCCCCACCCCTAAACAATCCAACTGCTTCTCTGCTTTCTCTGATTTGTCAGAAAGAGGTAACCTATAGATCTGCCCTTTTGTTTTACCTCTGGTCTTCAAAAAATCCTACCATTTCCCACAAGAACCTAAGAGGAATCTTACAATAAGGCCAGCCAAGAGAATTCAAAGTCTGCTACAGATCTTAGGGGGTGAATTTCCCATGCTTTTGCTTTTTTTGGATGTCACTCTCTCTTTGCAAAGGTCCACTGGTTTCAAGTAACAAAATATTCACCGCTAATATGTTTGAATCAAAACATCCTGAGCCTAAATGCTGGCACATCTCCATTCCGGTGTACAAGTGAAATGATTTCTTACATAGAAAAAATGGCAACACAAGGTTTCAGAACATATTTACCTCCAGCTGACCACTGCATGGAAATTAGGGATTACACAGTTAGCAAATTTGAGGGAAAAGAGTGTTTTTGCTGCACTATAAGCTGGCATGGCTATTATCACAAAAATTTACTTATTTCTGTAAGAAACTGTAGGGACTGAAAAAAAACAAATATATTAGACAGTTCTGTTGTTAAGGACTAAGCGGAACAGCAACCCTATCATGTTTGTGGAGCTGCCATTCAGCGATACCTTTATAAAAGGAAGAAAATGTGTATGGGAGGAGTGAAATCTAAAGAAATGGTCTGCGTATCCCACATTCTAGGTCTTCTACAGAGTATTGCACAATCAAATGTTCACACCACCTTGATACAGCCTAGGATTTTAATTGCAGTACGAGCATTTCTTCTGCTAAGGAGGAAAAAAAAAAACAAAACAGAAAGAGTAATTCCTTGCAAATTTGCAATTATATTTCTCTTCATTGCCTAAATCCAGTGCTGACGCAAACCACCTGGTTCAGGCACAGCAGTTACACTGGCATGCTCAGCTACCATACTGGCCAGGAACAGTCAGCTATCCAAGGATTTCTTCTTGCTTTATCTACTTTTTAAACATCAAACATGTCAGGAAATTAACCCTGTCACATTCCTATAGTTACTGAGTGCTGCAAAGACATGAACACAACGTGACCTTCCAGTCCACTCTGACAGCAGTGCCTTGACATCGAGCTCAACACCTTGCTCATTCCTGGGGGTAGATGCAACAGAACTTCAGAGCACTGTGGTAAAAGACTTCCCACCCATCCCTCCGTTTTCCCAAGCCTTTCATCACGAACAAGAATTTCATACATTCCATCATCTCACTGCAATGCAGACACAAATACATTTCCCCCAGCTTCAGAAAGATGACTGGTTCTAGTAATTCTCAAGGAGTGTCTTTCTCAAGTGAGTGGCAATGTTTGAAATGCAGATAGGATGTATAAATCAATCCCTTAGTATCTGGAAGATGATTTTTCTGCCTGATAGTCAAAAATCACAATACAAATCCTAAATACACTATGAAATGGTCTCCCTTAACATCATCCATATCATACCAAAATTATCAGGTGTATTTCACTTCCTGAGATAAACAATATTTGCTGTAAATGCAAATATTTCAGAAGTAATTTCAGCTTTAGCAAATTTTCTAATATTAAAAATACAAACATCTCTTTCTAAAAGTTTATCACAGCCAGAAACAAAGTCTTCCTCCATATTTATCCCATTCCTTTAGTTTGACTGGGATTTTGAGGACAAATACAGATGCTGCTGACTGGGATCCTACGGAAATAGTATGCCTTTTCAAAAAAAGTGAATGGCTCCATCTAAAAGGTCTTTATCTTCCAAAGCCAACATAAAGGTATGTGCGAGAAGTATTTATTTTTATTCTACTTTCTTTCACAGATTTCTTTATAAAGTGTCTGGGAAATGATGTAGCTTTTCTCTGCTGCTCTCTGGCTCCTACGCTCTACTTATAACAGTTCAAACAAGAAAGGTTTCTGATCACCACTCCAACTAATCAATGAGAGGGAACAACCTCTTCACCAGACCTGGGAGATAAGGGATTACTCTGTAATGAGGGAGATTGCAGCTGGACACATCTAAGGGTCAGGTCTGCAAGGCATGGAATTTATAGCAGGATTTCCCAAGTAGTTTGAGTACTGAAGTAGCTTCAAGTCATAGCTACTGAAATTAGCACAGGTGTGATCAAGCAGATAAGCTCTCCAAATCTGACTTTTTTTACAAAAAGGATTCTAAACACAGTTCTTCATCTCTGCAGATATAAATAGAGCAGACAAACTGCTGTATGCTGCACTGAATAAAAAAATGGCAATTCAGGAGAAATTAGATGCACAAGATCTAGCTCTTATTGCCAGAAGGATTCCAAAAGAGGAACCATTATATAGATGCATCTTCCCCTAAGCAGGAGGAGAATAAAGGACAGATTTCGGATTTCAAGCTCAAGGCTTTAAAACACAACACTGGCTGTTATTAATGATTCAAACAAAAATCTCAGGACAGTAAACTTGGCAAACAGGAATCTCTAAGCAGCTTACCTCAATGGACCATAATTCAACATTATAAAGGCCACTATCACCATCACACACAGCGTCCTTCTCTTTGGGGAGGATAGTTTGAGCTTCTGGTTCTAGATAGAGAAAACAGAAGACACTGAGTAAAACGGGTATACATATGCAGGGGTATGTCGGAAGCCAAGTACACCAAATTATACTTTAGATTTATACTTGCCTAATTATGTGTGAATACATTCCTGAACTACCTAAAAATAAAACTTTGGTTTATACATTATATTCAGCTTCTATCCAGGAGCACCATGAAATAAAGAATTAAAAGTCTACCAGATAATGTGTCAGCTGTCCCAGCCTAGAGTTGGTGAGTCATGCCTGGAATGAGATGCTGGCCCAGAAAACCTCAAAGTCTTCCAGCCAACATTTCCCCAACTCTGTTCTAGCGCCTTCCACCTGAACAACTGTTTTCATATAAAATCAGACTTTCAGCACAATCTCTTACCTCTAACACCACTTCATCCAGCTGCCTCTTCAGTGTGGTGTTTTCTTTCTTGAGTTTCTCATTCTCCAGCAGGGCTGCCTCCAGCCTGGCCTCCAGTCCCAACATGTATTCCTTCTTTTTTTTGCGCGACTGAAAGGCTGACTCACGGTTTTTGATCATGCGCTGCTGCCGCCTCAAGACATTGACCTGAACATACAATATACAGGCCGTTAACAATCCACAAGTTAAAACTGCCTGCATTTCACGCAGAATTTCTGCTTCTCTGCTTTGTCAAAGGTCTGCATGGATAGCTTCCCACACTCTACTTCAAATGAGCTGGAATGGTCAGGCACCTTGGGATCATGGTACACCTAAGAAACAAACAGGTCCTGCACTGCCTCAGTTTACTTCGGTATTCTCAACATTCTATATGTAGGGGTCATCAAATATATGCTCAAGTTTGATTTGATCAATCAAATCGCACAGACAGAAAGTAAGTATCTTCAGGTCTGCAAGGCAGCAAGAATGTCTTTCACCTTGACTTCTCCCTGCATCATTTTACAGGCTACAAATCAGTCATGTGCTTTCCTAACAGGAAATTTCTAGGGTTTTCTAGTCTGTTCTGTATGGAAGTCATTTGCACACTGATTACACCTGCTTCTGTACCTTTTCCACCTATGCTACACAGTTTTTGAGATTTTGAATAGCGCTGCTGATCTCAGATTGCACATTCTGTGTGAATTAAGCACTTACATGGCAGTTTAAATGCAGTCTCTGGGTGCATCGACACTAACATCTTAATTCAGATCAGGAGTGTGGCTTGGGTTCACATTTCCTGATCGTCCCACTAAATGTGCTTCACATCACAGAACAGCCTCAGAGAGCACACAAACTGGATTCCTTCAGGATGAAGCTCAACCAGCAAACACACTCCAGGAGAGCACATAATTCACTCTAACCACTAGCAGGCATTCAGTCTGCAAGACCAGACTGGGATAGCTCAAAGCAACTCCTCCCCATTCTCCAACAGTCCTGATGACTGATTTTTTCCCAAGCAGGAACACTCCATCATCTTTTACCACTTACTCATTTTGTGGTTTGCACTAAGTGAGACGACCCAGACTGAAGGCATCTTGCTGCTGACAAGGACAACAGTGATGAATACTCCAGAACTATACAAAACTACTTGAAATCCTAAGTTTAAACACTAGTCTATTTATTTCCTTTCCCTCACAGATTAGCAACTCTGTTTCCATTAGGAACAGAAGACTTCCATCATATTATTAAGATGCAACTGGATGTGCCTTAATGACAATTACCTTGACAGATAACTGAATGATCCATCTTACACAGACATGAATATCCTTCAGTACCACCACAGGCACTGGTGTAACCTCTACCTCTCAGAGCAGGAACATTAAAGAAAAAAGATGAGAACTATTCCACAAGTATTATTCTAGGGAAATAGCATAAGTACAGAATAGTAACATTAATTAACTCTGATTTTGAGTCCAGCTATGTAAAAAACCTTAAACCACAACTTTTCAACTCTCTCCCTGTATCTACCTGCACACACACAGTATGTTGTTCTAGGGCACTGGTGTCTTCAACAAAAAGTGGCCACAAGCTGTTTGAAGACAACATTCTTCTTCATGATGCTGCAGTTTGGTGACAAAGACGAAGAAAACATGCTGCATTGCATTAACGTTCTGGGTTGTCTCCATGTTGGTCTAACTGCTTTTTCTAAATATCATTTATTATATGTCTAGTCCATTGCCACCAACAAACATCTGTGAAAGTGAAGCTGTTTGTACTTACTCCAGCTTCTCTCTTTAGCAGAGAGTGGAGAAGGAAAAGATTTTAACATTTTTTCATTAACACTAAGCTTTGTCTTGATTTTTTTAAGTACTACATTAAACACAAAAAAGCTTCTGCAGACATATAAAAACTGGACCAAAAAAAAGATTCAGGCTAGCCAAAAACTGCAGTGTATAGAACACACCAGTTTGGGGCCAGGATCACTTAAACTGTTCAGAGATGAAAAAACACGGAATGAGTTCATGCAGCAGCTTTGGCTCAAGTTGTGCGCTATTCCAAAAAAGGAGTTACATTCCCCTTTTTAAAAAGAGGTTTTGCATCATGAACTCAGAGAAGACCAAACTGTTTATATCCATTCTTGTTTGCAGACCTGCTCAGGATTGTTCAGTACTGAATAATCCCAATAGCTTTTAATGACATGTCTGAAACCTCTGGAAAATCTACATGCTTCTCTGAAGAAAATAAGGTGTTAGAGCACCAGTGCAATGCCTCTACACTAGGAGTATACCCTAAGGTACATCTGTCACTGTTTCAGACACTGCCATCTACATTCTATGTGCTATTTATCCAGATTTCTCTACTTTTCTCACAGTTCTCCAAATGCTATGAGGACAGCAGCTCTCCCCAGCCTGATTCCAGGTACTCTGTGCAGTATCTGTATTTCAGTCTACGCCACACCAACTACATTTTGACTCATTTTTAAAGCTTACTCAAACAAAATCCAGTATTTGTGTCCTTAAGTTATTTTGGTTTAATTTACAACCCATAAAAAGCTTAAGGTCCCCCTTGGTCAGCCCTCCAGGTCCTGCATGGCTTTTCTCGGGGAACATGCCACAGCTGCACACCCAATCCCACCTAAATGTGATGCAGGAAATGGAAAGAGCTGTGTGAGTGAAGTGATACAGGCATGCTGAACCTGGAAGCAGTGTGGCAAACAGTGTTACACATCTGGCCTAGCACCAAAGTAAACATGGCCCCAGCTCAAGCATTTTGATACTCAGGAGGGAGAGGAACTAATTTATAATGTCAGTCTGCTTCAGCAACGTTGCTTTGCACTAGTGCTGAAACAAGATTAAAGGTAGCAAACGCCTCTACTAACTTCTTTTGCAAGCCTCCAACTTTAAAAATTGTATTGTACTGATGTTCCACTCAAGATAGCAACTTCTGCTTCTAAGGAAACACAGACCATAGAGGGAGAACATTGGCCTTAAAAACAATCAGTAATCAATGATGCAACTTCTGCTTTCTAGCTTTGAAAACCACACCACTACTAGCAGAGATACACACAAAAATGCTGTAAATATGGAGAACTGTAAGGTTCATTGCAAACCCTTGCTTCAAACAGCACTAACCAGATTCAGATTTTCCTCTATCTTCAGAAGTTTTACAAAGAGTCATGCACTTTACAAATAAACACTGCTCCCTCAATTTACTTCCAAAGAAAACTCAATTATGAGCAAAATTTAACCTCCCTTCCAACACAAGCTGCACCTCTAGAAGCAAGAATGTCTCTCTCTCTCTCATACTCCAGAGAGTTTTTTGTACACATGCTGGGAAAGTTAACAAAGAGCTGAAAATACAAATCATTCAAGGTTGCATTAGCTAGCTTCTTACCTCAGCTTACAGAAGCTGCTGTCTTTGAAGATGCATCTTTGATTGCAGGAATGCAAAACATATGCAAGGTTTTTTTTGTTCTTATGGAAGTTCTGGGTTATCTTGCCTCTAACTCAACAGAACACAACTTGCTTAATGAGTTTATGTAAAACAAGTATTACACAATGTACAGCACAGAAACGAGGATTCTTCAACAGAAATCCACATTTATGCTGAAGTTATTTTCTGCAATTAATCTTTTCTAGATTTTCAGTATTCTGGTACTTCTTCATGGCTGGCAAGCTGCACATGTGTGCTACCAGGACATGCAGGGCCTCATGCCTAGAGCTTGCCATCAGCCCATCCCGGTGTAATCCACTGGCAGTCCGAGTGTTAAAGTAACAGTTTATCCCTCCTAAAGCCAAAAGAAAGTCCTGCAGTGTTTCTTTTTATCCTGTAACATCTGCTTAGATTAGCAACAATAACACGTGTTACAGAGCTCAAATGACAGCTCCATCTGCGCAGCCCTGAGCACCACATATGATGTCCAAGGCAGCCAGGAGATGTTTTAACCCTGCTGGCCCCAGCTGAATCCCAAAACATTTGTTTTTTCTCAAAGCACTTTTTCACAGTAGGTGCCAAAGAGCAGCTGCAACTGTTTTTTTCATGTTGTAACAACCACAGGTTAAGATGTGCAGCATTTCACAAGTCTTAAAACTGCTTCCCTAAAATGTCTTTGAGTGGAAATACCCACACAACCACCCTTGGAAATAAACACCTGTTTATTACCCCAGCTACACACCTGACTCCTGATGTCATGGATATGTATACACAGTATGATGACAATAAGGGGCTTTTGTCAATTAAACCTTACATTCAGACAATGGCAAGGTGCCTGCTTACAGGGAGTCACAAATCCAAGGACTGCAGGTCATTGATTTGTGATCTCTTGAGTTTGCATGACAGGGAATTATCACTACAAAATGCAACACACTTAACTGCTCTGCCTACTGACAGACTTTGTTTGCTTCTTGCACACTGAATATCAAGTTTCCACTGTAGTCTGGCTGCTGAACTATTTGTAGCACAATATTTTCATTACAAAATGCAGCCCACACACAAATATGATTAGTGAGGAAAAGTTACCATCAAGCCTGAGTGGCAAGCCCAGACACTGGGCAACCATACAGCAATATCCCTCCAAAGAAGCTGAAGGAATAGGCTTCCTACTGTTTTGGGGAAACAGTGACCTGCACTGCTAATAAGCAGGTGCCTATACAGCAAAATTTCACGTTTTCACCAGTGTTTTACCCCTTACACTGTGATGTGATGTGACAAGACCCTCAGCTCACAACTGTGCTTGGAATACCATACTGGGGAATGACAGGATTTTGAAGTCACCAACAAGAAGTTTTAGTCCTTTCCACAAGCATGTCTTCTTTGGACAACAAAATACAATCAAAGAAGCTCCAAATTACAAGGAGCTAAATCAAGTTAACACCCAGCTTGCTAGCTAGTTAAGATGGCAAAGCTGAAGGGAAAAAAAAAACCCACACACATCTCAAAAGCTACTGTTTACACCTACCGCTTACTGTGAGCTACTATGGAAAAACTTAACTTATTTGCACTGTAACTGTTGAGAGCTTAACCCTCTTCTACTCATTTAATACAGGATCAAATGGGAGCCTGAAGAGATTAGGATCATATGGAACTCAGTAACTGAAGTTTCTAAAAATCATGAATAAAATTTGGAGAGATAAATGGGTATGGAAAAAGAATGAGGCATCAAAATTTCCAATTTGTCTGCTTCCAAAGAAATGTTTTCCATTGTAACGATTAGAAAAATGATTTTGCACTAATCAAAAATCAGATATCAAATCTTCCTGTATGTAAGAGAGGTCCAGTCACTGAGAGCTTGCACCTGAGAAGAAAAGTGACAGAAAATATCTATCAGCACTGTCTTCTGCCACTACGCTTACACATGTGGTCTGCAACTCCAGGCAGGCCAGCAGATATTTAGCTGTTCCTCCCTGTTCTGTACCAAGCTGCTAATTCCCTGTTTACAGCTGGAAATCCTATTAAGAGCTTTCCTGAGACTTTGAAGGGACCATAAGGTCCCACATGCAGGTAACTGAGATGTGCACAAGCCTTGATTAGCAGTTATCACAGAGTCAAAACTTACATCCAGCCCCACAGCTGAGGTGCTGCTCTGGAGCAAGGGCTTTGTCACCGGGATTTTGCCGCTGCTGGAGCAGCTCCCAGCAGCTGGAGATAGTGCATTCACTGTGTGGTTCTGAAGTGCTGGGGCCCCTCCAGTGACTGCAATGACTGGCTGGGAGGCAGGAAGCATCCCAGAAGCCTGGAGCTGTACCACAGCAGGCTGGGGCAGCACCACAGATGGACCTGGAACACAAGAACAGCAGCACTCAGCATGGATGAAATGGATTTGTACATCACCACTTTGCAGGGGCATACTGCTATCCTCTCCTGCCCTGCACAACTGATCTCAAATCCAGTAGTACATTCCACAGAACAGGAATGGAAAGCAGTTACAAAGTTTACAGGCCCCTTAATCCATCTCACAAACTAAAACTGCAGATATTAAAGGAATCCAATAAACCAAGCTCTGTCCCAAAAGTTCTTCCAAGTTACTAAAATTCAACACTTGCTATATACATTACTCAGTATTGCTAATACTTGAAGCACTCTGAACAACCTTTTCAAAGAATTTAGCCAACTTACCTCAATCTCCCTTCTCCCTTTTGTCTGTAACTGCTTTACTGCTGTATTCAATGGAAAACACTACACAGAAGTGACTCATGCCACACAGAGAAAGTCAAACCAGCAGAGAGATGGAAGATGAACAAAAAAGAACAATGCAAGTTACACTTCCAAAACTTACGCTGAAGCTTCAATTCACACTAAGACTATTTTTTTAGAAAAAATGTCTTATGCAAGAAAGTTTATACAAAGCTGAACAGAGCTTAAAGAAAAGCTGGCAGACAAAATGAGGTAATTTTGACAGTTTTAACTGGAATTAAAAAGAGTCCCTTCCAAGAAATTTCAGTAAAACAACTACATTTAACTCAAGCAGATGCTTGAGTAACATTTTGTTGTCTGAAAACACATTAATGTCTCTCTAATCCTTTGTAACAGGATGACCTTGGCAGCTTTCAGAAAGAGCACATTCCAGCTGAGCATTCCAACTAAAATGCACAGTATTTGTCCAGCCTTCTAGAAGGTGAAAAGTGAAGTAATTTACCTAGTGCCAATACGTTAGGTATGGGGTAAAACTAGACCTTCTTTTCTCTTTTTTCAGACATAATCCTGAGGACATCGTAACTTAGTATGACTGTGTTTAAGAATCTTAAATTATGAATTAGAGACTATTTCAAAATTTTTTCAACATATAAAAGAGATGATGCTCTAAGACCATGCTTTCTCCTTTAAGCTTTCATAAGAGGGGCTGTGAAAATAAAATTTCTCATGCTTCTTTGAAGATAATGGCATTTTTCAAATTGGTAGTTGCAACTTATATGCAGGGGATTTAAACTGATGAAAAAAGATCCTTATGGTTTTTGTTATGGAAGATGCACAAAAGAATTTTTAAACATACCATCAGTTAAAGGAAAGCACAGACATATTTTCTCAAAAGTATTTCCTTTATACTGTCTCACAGAAACTACTGCCCTGACATTTCTTCAGGGAAAAAGAGAAGCTGATCTTCAGAGTACTAGACTTACACCCAAAGAAATCCATATCCCCAGCATTCCTTATTCCAGACTGTATTTTATCAGCTAGAACATCAGAAGGAATAAGAATTAGGTCATGCTGACTGTGGTGACCTGTGTTTTAAGCAGCCTAGCAATCTTAGGCATGTTATAACAAATGTCAGCATCTCCAGATTTGGCTGAACCCCTGATGGAAGAGAAATCAGTAAGGGAAACAATTTTTCCCAATTGCAATAATTTCTAGACACACACCCTTAAGCATTTGTCTCCTTTTCCTTCCATGCCTCAGCGCCTGTGCAATCAACTGCAAGGGACTGTGGCCATCAGCTGGTGAAATGAGCAACTGCAGCTGGCAACTCCTGCAAGGCAAGCAGTGTCCCTACTTCTCAGGCTGGAGAGTGAAACAATACTTTGGATCCAGAATGAAAGCTCAAGTTGCTTCAAAAACCACTAACAGGGTAACTGTAGGAATGAAGAATTATCAAGGGGCTCGAAGTCACTTTCCTCTTGTTAGCATCAGCAACTTTTCTAACCTCTGACGCAGATCTCAATTTATAGCAGATTTCACAACATTCTATTTAATGCTGTTTAGTGAGATAAAAAGCCACAAACTCATGCTCCCACCATCCTGTGGAAGAGTTTCATGTGGGTAAAAAAAAAAGCTTATGTCACTTCTCCCAGGCTCTCCAGCTTCCTTCAATCCACCCTAACTGATTCTGCTGGATCTTCCTTTGGCTATGACAGAACAGCTCTGTAATCCCCTTACACTGCACCACTGACACTGCAAGCAGAGCAGAGCAAAGCAGCCCTACAGATCCTTCCAAATCAGCAGTTTTATCTCCACAGTTTTGGCACAGCCTCTGTCTTCCATTCCAAATAATGGAATTATATAATCCAGTCTTCCATTTTACACGATGCCCATGTGAGTGCTGTTGCTCACGGACAGTACGAGAGGAATAAGGCCATCTTCTCAGCCTAAAGCTTTTCCAGTAATGCATGTAGGACCCTTTTTTCTCCTATTCCTCCTCCTTCATACACCAAACCTAACTTCATTCTGTCAGCTATCCCAAACAGACAATGCTACCACCAAGACCTGACTCAGTCAAGACAATTCACCTACCTTTAGGAGGTGCTGGCTGGATGTTAACAACTGGCTGATTCTTTGGCAGTGGCACAAGCGTGGGAAGAGTCTGAATAATGATGGTTTTTGCTGGGATGCTAATGTTAGCCTGAGCGTCAGGCACAGCAGGCAAGAGGGGTTTGGGCTGTATCAAAGGCCTGGACACTGTCTGACCACACCTCTTCAGGCTCCTTGCAGAATTATTTGCTAGAAAGGAAAAGGAGTCAGAACTGGACCAAGAGGCACAAAATACATAATTCAAGCAACTATAAAGGGACTTCAGACATGGGTTTTTTTACCTATCTATTTTACCCATAATATTTGTTAAAAATAAACACATCTGATCAAATATCCAAGTCACAAAGGATAGGACATCTAGTATCTGTCAGTTAATTTGGATGCAAGACAACACACACTTTATCTACAGGATGAAAGTAACTCTGTATATCATACCAGATCGAGAAGAGATGCTCACAGCAGGCTTCTTCCTTCCATCTCCTTCCGGGGATGCAGGGCTTCTGCAGCTCTTGCTATAGAGAGAGATGGGAGACATCTGGGAGCTACAGCTGAAGTCCACATCATCCTGCAGACAGAAAGCACAGGAGATTAATGCTTCAGAAACTCAAAGCAGTATCTACTAGCAGTTCAGAGTATATCTGCTTTTCATCACATCTCTGTTGTGGCTGCTGCAGCCAACAGGAGAAACGTTTTCCTCTGCAATTTGATTCTGGCCAATGCCAGGTACCACTAAAAAAAAAACCCAACAAGTACTTCTCCCCATCAGCAGAGCAATGGGAGGCAACACCTGCTAGACCCAGAAGCCTTTAGAAGGCATACTGTTAGGCAACAAGGCTAATGAACATAGCTGAGGAAAGAGGGCTGAACATGCTCTTGTTCAAATGGGCCACAGAGAAGAGCTAAGAAAACACCTTGAGGGGTTTTTACAAGGGTTGGGAAAATAAGATGTCTCCTCTTATGCAATGAATTTGGTCAGAGGAGTAAATCACAGGGCTTTTTGTTTGTCAGACTGTTGCTGTCTGTGTTACATGGCGAGTTTTGCATACAGGCACATTCTGCACTGGAGAGTCCACTGATGGTGGCGAAGGGACCGAACAGCTGGAAGCAGCTGGTGATAAAGGTTCTGTCTTCACGTTTGCATCTGCAAAAGGCAGGTAAAGACATTTCACTGCACAAGTTTTTAGCAATGGGAAAAGTAAAGAACACACTGTCCTAGACCAGATATTTAATTCCCAAAGCAAGGCACAGCAGAAAACAGAGGAAGATTAAAGGTATTAAACAGCTTGGCTTGTAGGGCAGCTCTTGCCCGCTGTACCCATCCTACAGAAACACAGGCTAATTCTCATCACAGAGCAAAAGGCTATAGGGCACCAAACAGTTCCACATGAATTTTAGGAGCTCACCCTTGTTGGGCAGGAGGGGAAGAGCAACAAAAATATAGAAGGTTAATTACCTGCATAAGCATGGCCTGTAATATTCCAAAGGTCTGAGTCCCAAGACATCAAGTCCAAATCAAAATGAAAGTTATAGAGATCATTGTCCTGAAATGACGGTTTGGAAAATGAGACAAGATAAAAAAATACACTGATACCATCAGCCATTATATTTACATTCTTAGAGCTGCAGAAAACAAAACAAACAACATAACTATCAATCACTTCAGTTGCCTTAAGGTATGCAAAGATGAAAGTTCTTAAAGGACAAATTCTCAACAAGGCTTCTTTTAAACTTACACCGATAGGAAGGGGCAGGTCAGTTTAAGACCATCACTAATTATCATACTCTTATTTGTAATTTGTAAAGCAAAAGTTCCAAGTTCAGTCATTGAACCACCTCACATAAAACACAAGTCTTAGGAACCTGATGCCATCCTCTCCTTTATCTGCCTTGGAAAATTTATTTAATGTTCTTCCACCATTGCATCTCAAAGCACTTTACAAACAAAAACAGCACCCAGGACAGTTTACCAGCAGGAAAACAGACAAGAGATTGATTTGCCCAAGACCTGATTAACAGTATGTATTAGATGTCCCTATACTTGAATACTCCAATGTCAACATCTAAAGCCAAGGGCATCAGTTTCCTTTTTCAACAAACATCAAAACAAACAGGCTAAAATCACTCCATGCGTGTTATTTATTTACGTTTAAAACAACAATTGGGGTTTTTCTCCATTTATTCTGCTTGTGCATCTCTAAGCCTCAATTTCCTATGCAAATGTGGCCCTTTATGAGCACTTGCATGAAAAATACAAACATGACCTACCCAGCTTATACAAATATATAACAAAGATTCCCCTAAAAACTACACTGGAACTATACCTTCCCATATATTCTCAACTTACCTTGTGAAAGGAGGCTCAAAAAGCTTGCAAACTGCATAGATAATGATACTTACAAGTTAGAATGAAAAGAAAGCTCATCAGAGCACATTTAAAGGAAGGATGACCAAAAAACTGCAACATGAGCGGTACATTAAGAGCCTTCACCCAGGCAAGTAATGCTGACCTGCTGATGGGGAATACCTTTCCCTTGTACAATCAGTCTGTTCCCACATTTTCTCCAGTGACTGGTTCTACACCTGTAGGAATGCTCTTAGAACCTGGGGTTTACATTGGATGATAACTCGGGCTTGTGCTGTCGGTGGATTAGGACACAGTGAGCAGAAACACGGCAGGGGAAGAACATGGAGAGGAGAATCCACAAGGCAAATGCCTCGGGAGAGAAAAAGCAGTACAGACAAGTGGGCAGTAAAAAAGATAGGGATTAATGCATAAGGTTGCAAGCAAGGGTTTTAGAGAAAATCCTTCAGTAAAGAAGAAAACAACAAGTAACCTAAAGAGCAAAGGGATAAAGAAGAGCTCGGGTGAATGTAGGTGTAACATACCCACCCTTCTCTCAGGCAGCTCCGAGGCAGCACTCTCCCAGCACGGCCCTGAGGGGTTGCCCTTCAGCGGGGCAGTGACCACGTCCCTCCTCCTCCTCCTTCTCCTCCTCCTCCTCCTCCTCCTCGGCACCTCGCACCCTCACCCTGACCTCCCCGCTTTGCGCTTTCCCCTCCCCTCTGCAGCCGTGCCCCGCAGTTTCAGCCATTGCTATCTGTAGCGCTGACGCAGGGCCAAAGCCGGGCGGCCACGCTCCCCTGCAAGGCTGCTCCGGGGCTCTCCGGGCCGAAACGGGGCTCTCCCCGCCGGCAGA
>WBMY01000207.1:36778-48631 GCA_013397315.1 Donacobius atricapilla | reverse complement strand
AGCTTGCTGTGTCGCCTGTCCAGGTCCCCATGACTGTGCACTCACGGCTCTCGGGCCCCATCAGCTCAAACCCCGTCTGGCAGGAGAAGGCACACGTGGAGCCAAAGGTGAAGTTGCCATGGAGGTGGGAGCAGTGCATCTCTGCTTTCTCTGGAGCACTGAGCACTGGACAGCTGATGGCTGCAGGGCAAATAAGCACACATCAGGCAGGAGCTTGGGGACTATGAGCCTGAACTCTTGTGATGAGAGGACGAAAAAGAGAACATCCCGGGGTCTGCCCAAGGCCTGTGACACCTAGAGCAGCAACTCTACCTTCACATCTTGCTGCATCTCCTGTCCAGGTCCCCATGGCTGTGCACTCACGGCTCTCGGGCCCCATCAGCTCAAACCCCGTCTGGCAGGAGAAGGCACACGTGGAGCCAAAGGTGAAGTTGCCATGGAGGTGGGAGCAGTGCATCTCTGCTTTCTCTGGAGCACTGAGCACTGGACAGCTGATGGCTGCAGGGACAGAGAAACACTTCAAGGAGGAGTCTGGGGACTACAAGGCTAAACTGTTTGATCTGGGAGACTGAGGAAACCCTAGAGTCACCCCACAGGCAGTGACACCCTGAGTTCTAGCAGCAGTTCTACCTTCACAGCGTGGGGTATCTGAAGTCCAGGTCCCCGTGGCTGTGCACTCAGAGCTCTCGGGCCCCATCAGCACAAATCCTGTCTAGCAGGAGAGGGCACACGTGGAGCCAAAGGTGAAGTTGCCATGGAGGTGGGTGCAGTTCAGCTCTCCCTGGTCTGGTGCTCTGAGCACTGGACAGGCGATGGCTGCAGGGACAGAGAAACCATTGGAGCAGGAGTGTGGGGACTACAAGGCTAAACTGTTGGAATGAAAGGACCAAGACACTGGAGAACATTCTAGGGTGAACCAGAGGTCTGTGACACCTTGAGCAGCAGCTCTACCTTCACATTGTGGGGTGTTCCCAGTCCAGGTCCCCATGGCTGTGCACTCACAGCTCTTCCGCCCCATCAGCACACATCCCTTCTGGCAGGAGAAGGCACACGTGGAGCCAAAGGTGAAATTGCCATGGAGGTGGGAGCAGTGCATCTCTCCCTGGTCTGGAGCACTGAGCCTTGGACAGACAATGGCTGCAGAGTGAAGAGGTACACATCAAGCAGCAGCTGGGGAACTGGGAGACTAAAATTCTAGGACCAAGGGGCTGGGGAACACCANGTGGGGTGTTCCCAGTCCAGGTCCCCATGGCTGTGCACTCACAGCTCTTCGGCCCCATCAGCACAAATCCCTTCTGGCAGGAGAAGGCACACGTGGAGCCAAAGGTGAAATTGCCATGGAGGTGGGAGCAGTGCATCTCTCCCTGGTCTGGAGCACTGAGCCTTGGACAGACAATGGCTGCAGAGTGAAGAGGTACACATCAAGCAGCAGCTGGGGAACTGGGAGACTAAAATTCTAGGACCAAGGGGCTGGGGAACACCACAGTGTCACCCCAAGGCTAGTGACAGCTGGCACTCCAGCAGCAGCTCCACCTTCACAGCGAGGGGCATGCCCTGTCCACGTCCCTGTGGCTGTGCATTCACGGCTGTCTGGCCCCATCAGCGCAAACCCCATCTGGCAGGAGAAGGCACACGTGGAGCCAAAGGTGAAGTCCCCATGGAGGTGAGAGCAGTTCAGCTCTCCCTGGTCTGGTGCTCTAAGCACTGGACAGGCAACGGCTGCAATGAGAGAGCAGATCTCAGAGATGGGATAGATGAGGTTAAATCTAATGATTCAGGCTGAATCTAAATCAAATCTTACCCAGACTCACCTCTTCAAAACTGTAGTTGGTACAATAATTTTTCTGCTCTACAAGTGATTTCCTCTGGGGGACACAGTTGCTGCACTGCCAGAGCCCTGTTTATCCCTTTCACTACCCTGGGCCAAAGACCTTGGGAGGAAGGAGCACAGCTGCTGCAATCCCATTCATCTCTCTCCCTTTACTGGAGCAGAGACCAGACTCTGTCCTTGCCACAGTGGCAGGAGGATCACTTTGGGACTGTAAAACACTGCAATGGCTAAAGAGGTTGTGTACCAGCCTCCACAGCCTGTGCCCAGGGTATGTTTTGCTGCATGCCAGGCCAATACCCAAGGTTTTCTGCAGCGAGTGGCTCTGCTGCCTGTGGCACCACCAGAGGTCAGTCCCAGCAGGGCATTAACACCACCCAGCCCAGCTGAGGCAGACTGCATTCACTGCATCTTCTGCTTTCAGACTGACACCAAGCACTTTCCTGGGTAGACTTTTCCTTTCATAGGTATTTTACAGGCAGTTCTGGTTTCCCAGAGTCCCCGGAGGTGAACATGATGTGTGGGTGGGAGCAGCTGACCTAGCCCCTTTAGGGGCCAGCCAGCAATGGGCACACAGTGGCTGCAGGCAGGCATGGGACAAAGTTTGAGGCAGGGCAGGCAGCCTTATGCCTCACAGTCCTTGCAGCACCATCATCCTTGCTTGCAGCCTTGCTCTGCTTGTTTCTGGAGTAAGCCAAGCTGGCTATGCTTGCTAACGTCATTTTGTTATCAGCACAGGGGACTGACTGACTCATCTGATTGTTTGCAATAAAACAAAAAATCAATCATATTACAGCCAGCAGGAAAAAACCCAACAAGCTGGGAAAGCAAGCCCCTGGGAGCCTAAAAAGCCTGGAGCACACAGGCTCAGCCCAGCTTGCCTGTGGAGATTTTCACAAAACTGGAAGCAAGCTCCTGCCCTTGCCCCTGCTGGGCATACTGGTTACAGAACAGTCACATCACATCTCCATGCCTGTTCCCCTTAACTGCAGACAGTTTTGCTGGTCTCAGCCACCAAAGGTCCTGGGTTGGACCACAGGCCCACTCTGCACAGGCAGCAGCAGCATGCAAGGCAAGCTAACTTCAAGCCAAGCTTCTTTTAAAAAGACTATATATACAAAGATGCTGCCCACTTCCATTCCTTCCCAGTACAGTGGGTCTCCAGTTGTGTCCCATGTCTGCTCCAGTCCTCCACTCACCCCATCCAAGGCTACAGGTGTACCTGCACAGGAAAGTGGAGCAAGGCCCTTGTACCCCCCAAAAAGCCTGCCAGTTCTCTGGGATGCCTGGTGCCTGGCTGCAAACCCTCAAGCCACTGACAGGAAGACTTTCTCTGCCCCGGCAGCATAACATACCACAGCTTTCTCTCCTTTGTGGTTTCCTGCCACGCTCTGTCCCTCCCAGCTTATATATAACCTCATTTCGTGAGTCCTTATCAATGTTCAAGCTGGCCCACCCCTGCCAGGATACACCTTTCCTCTGGCTGGGGACGGCAGCCCCTCTTTTCTCTTTCCCAAGATGCCAAATCCCTTCCCAAAGCAGATTAGGGTAGGCGAGGGAGAGAGCGAATGCCACAGGGTTGACAGAGTTGCCAGGACACCATCCTGACCCCGCACTTGGTGCACACAGGGTACTGGTATCTGAGTGGGATTCAGGGCAGCAAGCATGGGCACTGAGACAGCTGGGCAGAACAGGGCCTCACAGCTGCTCTGCTCACTGCAGCCTCCTCAGGGAATCCCACCCCACATGCAGCACCAGGAGATGCTTCCACAACAGGTAAGGGCACAGCAAGACGTGCCTGAATGGCATTGGGCACACAGGTCTGGTCCCTCCAGTGCATCAGTGCTGCATCCCTGAGACCCTCAGCCCCTGCCAGGCCCTACCTGTGCAGGTGGGGATGTTTGCTGACCACTCCTGGGAAGGCAGGCACTGCAGCATTCCCACCCCTTGCTGCTCAAACCCCTCGTGGCACCTAAACTCGCAGGTGGAATTGTAGCTGAAGTCTCCATAGGGATGGCTGCAGTTCATGGGCACTCCCTTGGGCTCCAGCTTGGCACACTGCACAACTGGGAGAGACAAGGTGCTGCAGCCCGTTAGGAGCACCAGAACTCTGCTTTGTCACCAGAGTTTGGACTCTCCAGCAGGGAGGGAGGGGGAGGTGGGGATGGATGTCTCACCATCCGTGCACTCAGGGCCGTGGAAGCCAGGGTAGCACTCGCAGCGGTAGCTCCCAATGGTCTCCAAGCACTGGCCACGCTGACTGCACGAGAAGGGCTGGCAGAGGGCTGCACACACAGGGGACAGTCATCAGGAGCTGCTGGCCACCCTGCCAGCATCCCCAGCGCACCCAATCCAGCTCTGGTCCGCAGTCCCCCTGCTCACCCCGGTAGCACAGTGCCTTTTTCTTCCGGTTGCAGGGCTCATCATTCCACTTGCCGGACTGCTGCGGCCGCTGGATGTAGATCTCCACGCAGTCCTGGTTGGAGCGGCGGTTGTTGGGCTCCCCGACTGCCCAGTTCTCCGCCTCCTTGGTCAGCGCCTTCCGGGTGCCCACCCAGGTCCAGATGCCACCCAGCTTGCGGAGGCCGATCCAGTAGTAGCGCGCATGGTAGGGCAGGCTCCTGTTGAGGTACTCAATCTCCTGCTGGTTCTGGATTGCCACCAGGTCAGTAAAGAAGGTCTGGCAGTAATTCCTGGCCTGGTCCCACATGTAGTCCCCTTGGTCACTGTAGTGGTACGTCCAGGCACCCACCTCCACCCACAGCACCATGCCTGTGAAAGAGGATGAGGTCTGGGATTGATGCACAAAGGATGGGAGCTGGGTCAGGGATGGGATCCCTTGGGACATGAGGGTGGGCTATGCCTGACATCATGGCCAAGACATGCCCGTGATGGGCTGGGTGAAGGGATTGGAGGAAGGGACGAGAGGGGATGAGAATGGGACTCCATGGGTACACAAAGATGAGGGTGGATCAGGCATGGCAGAAGGAGCTGAGGACAAAGGGGGATGGCACAGGGATGAGGAAGGTGGAGGTGACAGGGTGAAGGCTGAGATGGGGCAGCACAGGATGGGGCAGGCAGGGCACAGGAGGCAGAAGAGCCCCCCAGTCAGTGATGCCAACTCCTCCTCCAACATAAGGATTGAAAGCTCAGCCCTGTAGCCCTGTTCCCCTGCCTACAAAAGCTTCCCTAAGGGGAAAGCCCCACTTCAAGATGGTTACATAAACACATTTCCTTCCTTAAGTGCAGATGTGTACACTTCAGTTTTCTTGCTTTACCCAGCTACCTGAGAGCCAGATTGGAGCAAGGCAGCACAGCCAGTATGCCCTCACCCCAAAAAGCACTCGGACCCCAACCTGCTCATTTGAGACAGAGATGATCTAGAGTCTTGTAAAACTCAGTGTTGCAAAACAAGGTCTTTCAAAACCAAGAAATCACATCATGGTCATGCCCACAAGGCAAGGCAAAGCTAGAAAGTAACTGGAACCCACACCCAGAAGTGAAGGGCATTTTGCTGAAACCCTACGCTTATTTACAGCATTTCACACCACAACTTTATGCAATCAAAGGGTTTTAGCCACAGAAAGAAGCTTCCTCCATTCTCCTTAGAAGCAGCTATGTCCGCAACTGCAGAAAGTGATGTGGGGATATTATATCTCCATCTGTGCAGAAAGCAAGATGGGGATCAAAGTCTGCTCCAAACAACCAGCCTGGCTTACATTGTATCTCAGGAGAGCATCATCACACTGCGGTTGTGCAAAGATCTGGGCATTGCAGATTAGATAAAAATTCACATCTTCTAAAGTCTAAGTCTAAGACTGTTCTTTGGTCTTTTGTTATACATTTTTGTAAATAATTTCCCATAATTTGTCTGTTTTTTCTTGTGAAAGAGCAAAGTCTTCTCTTTGTTCAACAGAACTGAAGCTGAGGAAAATGTGGTTCCCTCTTTATCTTTTGGGAATTTGGGTCTGCAGGACAGGAACTCAGGGCACCTTCTAGGAGTCTGCTCCATCCTCAGCTCCCACCACCCTCCTCCTGGCCCCTGCAGCTCCCCAGCATGGCTCAAGGCAGCTGCCTGCTAGCCTCCCACAGCCCACCCCCAAAACTGAAAAGGGCCAAAGTTTGACGTCTGCCCCATGGCCGTCTTCCACATGCTCTCCTACCTTGTGCTGGTTTTGCATTAATTGGCATTTAGTGAGGAGAGAAGAAGCTACCTACGGAAATGAATTTCCTAAGAGAAGCTGCTGGCAGTCTCCTCCGTGCCTGACAAAACCAATCAGTGGCTAGTTTGAATATTGGCAACCTGTCAAACCAATTAAAGAGCTGAATGTGCCTCTGTGAGATTCACATTCTAAGACAAACAAGCCCGGAAGAAGTCTCTTTTTCTTCCAGCCTGGGAACAGCTAAGAGGCCGGCCCGGCCCCCACTGGGGCTGGTTGGGGCCCTGCTGGAGGGCTGGGCCCCTTCCCCAGCTGCCCGCCAGGCCCCATCTGAGCCAGGCCAGTTTCCCCCACAGCACGGGCAGGCCAACCTGTGGCCGTAATTCAATGCAGTACGGGCCTGAGACCAGCCATGTGGACAGATCCTGAGATCCTGGCACAGCCCCAGCATGGCCTGAATCTATCACCGTGACTGCTTCAGCCATCATGACCATCCGTAGGGCCTGGGCAAGATATTAACTCACTGCACAGATGAAACTTGCAAAACATCAATCCTCTCTCAAGTGAGAGGAAAGGACAGAGTGAACACACCTAGAGAACATGAAAACACCAAGGTCAGTGAAGAAGGAGTCAAGTCCTAGATAGGAGGAGAATGAGGAGATGCCTTCATCTTAGGCTGAAATTCTTTCGTAAGGACACGGTGATAGACTGTGATATACTAGAATAGCCCTTCAATTAATGAAAAAAGCATGGGGGGATGGAGTGTTCAAATTGTAGACATGAGCAAAGGCATTCATGCTGAAGCAAGTAAATGCTGAAGTACCTGTGATCTCATGAGAAGCTTG
Source organism: Donacobius atricapilla (assembly GCA_013397315.1). Lineage (NCBI taxonomy): Eukaryota > Metazoa > Chordata > Aves > Passeriformes > Mimidae > Donacobius > Donacobius atricapilla. Next base: position 41,798 of record WBMY01000207.1, on the reverse strand, counting down.
AACAGAGAGAGATGAGAGTGATGAAGACCCTTTGCCCCCAGGGAAAGAAGAAGACCTCTGTTCTCAGAGATGGAGATGATCTCAGAGATAGATGAAGAGAACCTTTGCTTTTGAACGGCTCATCCTTAAAATAGTGCCCCATAAGCTTGACATGAACGCAGCTGTGGGAAGGCTGCATGAGATGGGAAGGACTTCATGAATAGAGATTTCCAGGTGGCTGCTATTTGTGGAAATTAAAGCCATGAGAGAACTATTTCTTGTAGAGAAGTCTCCATGACATAGCAAAAAAGACTCTTCTCCCTAAGAGAACTGATAAAAGACTATTTTAGAGGTGGTAAACTGACTTAAGTCACAGGTTTTGTCTCTGTACATTGTCAGTGGGAAAGAAAAAAAGTGGGGGGAGGAGAGGTGTTCTGAAGGTTTTATTCTGATTTCTTTTTTTTCTCATTCAGTTCTGTTTAAATAAAGTTTTCTTTATACCCTTTAAAGTTTGAGCCTGCTTTGCTCTCCTATTAATTCTTATCTCACAACAGAAAGTAAATCATTCTAGTGAATGCCCTGGCATTTAGCCAGCACTCAACCCACCACATTATTTAGTGCGCTGGCCGGGAAACTCAAATTGGTGAGCCAAAACCACTACACTTAAATTGGTGTTTCCACCCTGGTTGAACTGAAACCCTCCCAATAGCTCTTTCCTCCAGCTCCACCAGTTACTCCGTCTCTATGGCATAGCTCATCTCCCCTGTCTTATGCTACCTCTCCCTGCCCCACCTGGTGCTGAGCCCCCAAATGGGTGCTGTTTCCCTGTGTTTTGACCCCTTGGCTCCCGTGGCAGCCCTGATACCTCCTGCCAGGGTGGTGCTCAGCACCCTCCACAGTTGAGGTGCCTTTGCCTTTTTGTTTTCTCTCAGAGCCAAATCTTCGCCTCCTCCTGACACTTCTGCACTTCCCTCATTTCTGTTCCTTAGTTCAGCTCACAGAGGATTTCCAGGGACAGAGCAGGCACCAGTAGGTTTTGCTCTGTTCAATGCCAGCATGTGAAGGAAATATCCTAGAGGCAGCAAAACCAAATTGGTTTCTACAGTCCTGATGTCAATTAGCAGCTCTAATTCTGTGTGGTGCTGCCCCAGCTGTGCTGTGAACCCTTACACCTGTGGGTCCTGTGATTCCATCCATGCCCAACTCCCCAGCACAAGCATAGGTGTAGGCAGTGGGTAGAGCTGCCCCTGCCTTTCCCCAGGTCACAGTACAGTGTGCCAGCTGTCACACTGCATTTGGGGAACCAAACATCCTGCAGGGACCTCAACCATGGCCTGGCCCTCCCCAGGGCAGCATGGTCTGCCTGGAAGGAGCTGGCACAAGCAGGGGCAGCCCCCTCCCAGCCCAGAGGGATCCAGCCCTGGGGGGTGTGACTGATGACCCCCCCAAAATAACAATGCTACATTTCTCCAGTTTCCCAGACCTGCAGACTCCTTGGCAGAAGCATCACACTGGGCTTACTGAGCGGGTGGTGGGTGGCTTACCCCATGTGATGCAAGCAACGCCCAGGTAGGTACCAGGAGAGCCCAGAGTCCATGTCCTCCCAGTAGATCGCAGTCCCATAGCAGTGCCCTGACAGGGAGGGAAACATGAGCATGCACATCCCAAGGGGTTCACATGTGCACCCACACCGCTGCCAGGCAGCCCTGGCTCACACAAGGGCAGTCGTTTTTGGCACTGGCACGCAGGCACACACAGTGCTCCCAGGTATGGCCCTGCTGCAGGAAGGGCCCCTTCCAGTGAGCCACTTCGGGGGAGCTGTGCATATGGCACATCTGGGCACTTCACTCCTGAGGAGCCCCTAAGTCCTGTGCCCCCCGAGCCCCTTCCTGACCAGGCAGGGCTGGCATCTGACTTTGCAGTAGCAGCGCCCTGTGTGCCTGGCAGTGTCCCGTGAGCCTGGGGTCACTCGGGCAGGGTGTCTCTGGGGCAGCCTGCGTGTGTCCCACAGTCCCCAGCTGTGGCTCCTGTCAGTGGCTGTCCACAGCCCTGCCCTCCCCTAATCCCCTTGTCTAGGCAGACCCGCAGTCATCCCCAAGGAAAGGAGCAGGACCTACCATGTTGGTGCCCTGGATGCACTGTGCCCAGCCAGTGGCAGCTGTCCCTTGGTGGGCAGTGCTGCTTACACTTCCTCCGAGCATGCAGCACATCGCTGCCTGCCCCTCGCCTCTTCCTGTCCCATCCCAGCCCCGCTACCAGCCCACATCCTCCCCCACAGCCCCGCCTCCCCTGCCACAGGACTCTTCAGCTCCAAGGAACCCTTCTCTGAGCCCAGGGCTAGAGGGGAACAGTAGGGTCACCACTGGCCACAGTCCTCATGGGACCTAGCCTGGCAGCAGCCCCATGGCAGGGGAGTTGACTGCATTCCGACTGCCAGGGGGACATGACAGCTACAGGAGATGACCCACAATGAGCCAGACTTGCCCAAGCACCCCAGAAGGAGAAGAAAGGCCCCCTGAAAAGTGTTCGGCCCCAGTCCATGGTGTTCAGAGCACTGAGACCTCTCTGATCCACCATGTCCACGTGGCAGCACCTACACTGGTGGAAGACAGAGGAGGCTGAAGTGTGATGAGGTCCCTTGTGGGCTGAGTGGGAGCGTGGCTCACAATCTCCCAGCTCCAGTGCCAGATGCTCTCCTCGCATGCAGGTGTTTTGCTCTGGCTGTGAATCTTCATATACCATTCATAAACAAATAACAATTTGTTATATTTGTTATTTATTACAACATTACTTACATAATGTATTTTTCTGTCTTTACCTTTAAGTATTTATGAGAAAGGTCCAGGAATATGCCAAAGGAACTTCCCCCGACTTATTAACATCCTTTAGGAACTTCCACCAGTGTTTCAGGAACATGTCTAATTGTGTCCACTGCCCCTTGGATCATAATAGTTATAAATCTTTTCTTACCCTGTCCTGCTCGTAAGTAGGATCATCTTGGCCAGGTTTTTTTCAGAAATTACTGTTCACTTCCAGCTGAAGCCAAACAAGAGCCATGCAGGTCACATGTATTTTCCAGTTCCAAAGAAATTGATGTGCGCCACCAGGACTCATTCTAGACAAAAGGAGGAACCCATTCCACAAGAGCCATAACCCATTACAACTACTTTATCGTTGGCCAATATAAATGAACCTTGTTTCCTGTCTCTGGATATCTTCCTTGAAAAATGTTTTAATGCAGTTGTCTCTTTCTATGGAATTGCTGAGTCTGTATACCCAGTAACTCAGGAGCACTTGCTTTCAGCAGCTTCTCTGCCCAGAGTGGTCAGTTAGGGGAAGGGAAGGAGCACACAGGCAGGCAGAGAGGCTGAGGGGCAGCTTCTGAGGAGGACAGCAGCTCCAAGTGCCAAGGGTCACCTGAGCAGGGTGGGAGCTGCCTCTCCTACCGGTGAGATACTGCTGGGACCCAAAGGGATGTTCATGGGTACACAGCCCCAGGGCAGAGCAGGCTGTGCCCCTGCCAGTTTCACTTCTGCTGGAACCCAACATGGTAAGGCAGAGCAGTAGGAAAAAATACTCCCACCTTTATTTTTGTAACTACAAATAGTTATTGGTATTGCCTTAAAAATGGAATCAAGGTGTCTGAGATGCAGAGGCTGTTGCTGCTGCAAAGACAATACATGACCAAGTTCGAGCTCTGTGTGGAGACAAGTGCCCCATGCCTGGGCTCAGAGAGGGGTTCCTATATGGTGGAATGGATACTGAGGCTTGCTTTGCAGGTAGGGGAAAAAAGTACACATGGTAGGAGGGAGAGAAGACCCGAATCAGCTCTGCTGAGAGCTGGTTAATCACCAGGAGCCCTTTCACATCTCAGGTTATTTCCATGGTTGGCTTCCCTGGAAGGGATTCAGAATGCTGCAGGGCACATGCTCCTGCTGGATTCCTGCTGCTCTGCTCACCAAGGAAGGGCTGACCCTGCCTGAGCAGTGTGGGGATTTCCCAGGTGTCAGGATGATGCATTCTGTCCGCCCAGCCATCCCTTCGAGGGCACAAGGCAAGCTGCCAGCCAGGGCTTTGCTCAGCATGGGCTCAAGGGAGTAGGTACAGACGCTTTCCTGTGTCACCTCCACACTGTCCCTCTGGACCCAGGTACTGGCACGGAGAAGTGCCTCCTTTGCTGTGCCCCGGTGCTGAGCAACAGCCTGGGCGATGCTCTCTGTGCCGTGCGTTGTTTACAGCACAGGATCCCACCCCAGGATGGGACAGCCTGTTCCCCTCCTTGTGCAATGTCTCTGCAAACCACAGAGGAACCGAGTCACCCCGACACTGCCCAGCCCGCTTGGCTGCTGCCGGCGATACAGCGGGCGCCTTCCTGGGTGCGCCGCTCCCCCGGGGAGGGTTAAACAGCCCACTGGAGGCACCGATCCCACCCGTCAGGGCTGTGGGGTGATGCCGGCGAGGACATACACGCCTGGCAGCCTCGCTGCTGCCATCCCTCCATTCTACCCTGGGGACACGGGCGGCTCTCCCTGAGACTTAAGAGGCATCTCCTGAGCGCGGGCAGGAGATTCCCTTCCACCACAGGTCCTCAGGAAGTGCTTGACCCAAAGAGTGTCCCTGAGCCGCAGGGTGCCCTTGGGCAAGTCTGCCAGCACACAGCTCCAACAGCCGGAGCCCCCTCCTCCACCCTTTTATCAACTGCTGCCCCGCCTCAGGCAGCACCTGATAAAATCTTTCTCACAATTTGAAAGCGTTTGGACACCGGGGGACGCATTGAGAGTGCTACCTTGGCTTGGAGAGACTGAGATAATTGCAAGGATTAGCCAGGACCAGACATCCAGGGGCAGCTNCAGTGCTGCGGGAGCTGCTGGCCCGGCGGGCCTTCGCTCGGGTCACGCTGATCGGGCGGCGCCGGCTGAGCCTGGTCGAGGCGGAGGCGGCCGTGGTGCGGGGAATGGGGGCAGGGCTGCCGTGGTGGCGGGGAGCGGGCCGCGGCGCTGACACTCGGCCTCCCCGCAGGCGCAGGCGGCGGTGGACTTCT
>WBMY01000207.1:0-36609 GCA_013397315.1 Donacobius atricapilla | reverse complement strand
GGACAGCCCTAGCTGTGGAATGGCAATGTAGGGGTAGTTTTGGGCAAATCACTCCTGCCCTCCCTATCCAGACACTCTCAGAGGTGTTTCTTTGACCTCAGCTGTAGGACAGCTCTCTGCCTCCTGCCTTTCACTGCGAAGCTGGTGATGGAGAGCCTTTTCACTGGGCAGCACTGCCACACAGGTACCCCTGCCCATGCTGCCTTGCTGGCTCCCTGGCACCTGGCAACAGCCACATGTGCAAGGCACAGATAAGGGTTTGCCAAACAGGATGCCTGGGGCATAGTTAACACTAACATTATCTCACTGCTTGAATGATAGGGTGTAAACAAGTGACTCTGCCCATCCGGGGAATCCCCGGGCAGCACCTCTGCCCTGCCAGCGAGCTGGGGTACAGGATGGGTACAGGGTGCTGGGCTGCAGCTGCAAGGATGCGCCACGTCCAGGGGCAGCTCCAAGTGACAGCCAAACCACCCAGCCTACAGCTCCCAGGAACTGTGATTGCTCTGCTTGTGCCCTGCCCGGCTCTCCACGGCACTGTGTATCCCTGGAATGCTGAGACAAGCCACCGACTCACCTGGCCCTGCCCCAGTAGAGCCCATCCTCCTGGCAGGACAGTGGTACCAGCCACACTGGCTTGGTGTGGGGGCAGCCCAGGTACAGGAGGCACTGGCAGCCAATGGACCAGGCCACCCTCACCCCGGACACCACCAGTGCTTTTGTCACGTCTGGTTTAATGCAGAGGTTTCAACCTTCTCCTGTCTCACATAGCAAACCCAGAGCCAGACTCCTCTGCCTGTCATCTCTGTCACCCGCTGTGTACTATTGCCTGCTCCCCTCCGTAGGCAGCAGATGAACAGGCTCAGCACCAAGAGCCGTGTCTGTAGCCAGGGCTAGCCCCTGCAGAGCAAAAGATACCGTCTCCTCTGGCCAGGAAATCCTGTGACATCTCAGGAGTTGCTGTGTTGTCTATTTAGATTAGTGATTTTTTATCTGCAGGTAGGGCAGGCACTGACACAACACGTTTTAAAGTCTTTTATACCCCAACCACCTTGCTTTTGTGTATCTCCAAACTGCCCTGTCTGCACTGCCCTAGCTGTTGCAAACTGCTGGGCTCTGCCTAGTCCAGCACCCTTGGTGTGTGATCCCACGGACAGGGTAGCCTCATCTGAATCGCTGCCTCTGTGGCCATCCAGCTCTCCATCCATGGGGTGGGTGGCCCTTGCTGAAGTTGGCTCTGGCTAAGAGTTCTGACTTCTAGGGCAAGCCCCTGCAAGAAAGAAACAAAAGCTAAAATAAGGAGGGGAGGGATGTTCCTAACCACTTGTCAACTTTGAAATTAAGTCTTACTCCTGTGACCTCTCGCTGCTCTGCTTTAAGAGCAAAATGGTCATTGACAACAATTTAACTGTACTTCATCCATGGGCAGAGGGGTGCAGGCTCCTTCACATATAAGCAGACAAAGCAAAAGGTTTTTTCTCCACTTTTCTGACAGGAAATGGCAACGCAACATAGGCAGTGCTTTCCTAGCTTCTTTTTATTTTTATTTACCCTTAAGGAAACGGACTATTTTGCAGAGAGGCTTTTTGGGAGGACTCACTGGCCCGACAGGAGGTGAGGCAGGACGTTCTACCCCCACCCACCCCTGCTGCCCTGTGGGACACTCAGGTGGCCCAGCCCCACACCGGCACCGTACCTGGCTCCTCAAGGCGCATCTCCCTGGGCGGCTCGGTTCCAATCGCAGCCGGCCCTCCTCCGCTGCCTCTACGGCTGTCACACCATTGTCACACGAAGGCTTCCCGGTGCTCTGCAAGACCTAGAAACCCGCTTTTGCCCTCCAGGCACCGAGGTCCTTCGGCAGAGGCACGGGGCCGGGAGCAGGGTCCTGCCCGAGGGACAGCGGCGAGGGCAGCGCGCAGAGCTGTGCTGGCTGCGGCGTCTGTCCCCTCTGCCGCGGGGGTGCCGGGACGGTACCGTGGGGGTGCCAGGGGCCGCTGTGCCCTGTCCATTGGTCCACGGGCCGTTGCTCTCCACGATGAGCTGGAGAAGGCCTGCGCCAGGGAAATCCATGATGATCACTCCCCAGCGCACGGGCTGCCCGGCTCGGCGCCTCAGGTGCTGGCAGCAGCGGGGGTTCACAAAGCGGGCCACCTCCTCGGGGCAGGTGAAGAGCCCATTGCCGGAGCAGAAGGTGAGGTACATGGTGGTGGGGTCTCCACAGGCTGCCTTCTCGAGGTGCCGCCGCACCCGGGCCCACTTGCCCTCCAGTGAAAGCACGTTCCAAGCGTCACTGATGCTCAGCTGCTCGTAGGGGATCCCCAGCACTTCCCGCGCCAGCGCCTCCAGCACCACTATCTTTCCGCGCACCTGGCCCAGCGTCGGCACCTCCTCCTGGCACCACACGCAGCCCTGGCCCTCTTCCAGCAGGCAGCGGTGGAGCTGGGCAGCGAAGCCGGGCCGGGAGAAGATGGGCAGCTCCTCCTTGATGCGCATAAGCACGGCCTCGCTGGGGTGGGCGCGGAGGAAGCGCAGGGTGCGGCGCAGGACGCCCCGCAGGCTGGCCCGCTGGAAGGTGCAGAGGTGGTAGATGCGGAGCTCACCCCGCGACAGCTTGCAGCGCACATCCAGGAAGCGGATGCCAGCCGCCAGCTGGGCCTCCAGGCCCCAGCTCTGGCACCGCAGGCGCCGGCCACCAAACAGGCTGAGAGAGTCGTGGGTGCCGGGGATGGAGAGGCGGGAGAGGGGCAGGGCGTCGGGGAGCTCTGCCATCCAGTCAGGGCAGCAGGCTGCCGGCTGGGGCACGCAGTCGAAGGCAGCACTGCGCCGGGACCATGTCTCCATGCCACTGGGAGAGTGGGCACCCTGGGGCGCTGCCGTGGAGGAGAAACAGACCATGAGTGGTGGGAGCATAGCCCCCATGCGTCCCGATCCCACGCTCCACAGTGGCATCCCCACCATCCCACAAAACCCTAGAGCACACCATACCCTAAAACATACCACATGCGCCCCATATACGTTGCTACCTGTACTTCTGTTGCACTCTACTACTCCCCTTACCACTATCAAGCACTTGTCCCAGTACCCCCGAGCCCTGGTACACCCCAGCCTCCCCATCGTTCACCCACCTGGGTTTGCCTGTGGCTGCGGAGCAGAGCCCGATGGGCAGAGTGGCCGTGGGTGCCAGCGGCACACTGGCAGGTGGAGCGGGATGCCAGACATTATCCCAGTGACAATCATGACGCGCGTCCTGCCGCGCAAATGGCACGTGCGCCTGGGATTCATCCTCAGCCCTCGGCCAAGGAGAGCACTTGACAGGCACACCAGGCTGAAAAACCACCTGGCTGATCTCGAGAGCACCCATTCAGGCATCTGCACCTCCCTTCCCAGGAATCAAGACAAACGGGATCGTGGTGCCGCGGGGCCCCTTGATGCTGCCTATGGGAGTGTCCGTGCAGAGCCGCGGGGTTCCCGCAAGCCTGCTCCAGAGCTATATCCTAGTGGGACCCCGACCACCCCGGTGATGGCTAGCATCATCCCTGCCAGAGGGACACCCACAGGCAGTACCCGGAGCAGGGGTCTGTGCTTGCCAGCACACTCTAGGATCTGCTCAGCAAGAGTTCCCAAGGAAGTGGGCTTCATCTCCTTGCTCTTCAGGCACCAGGGACTGCTTCACAATGGAGTCACTACAAGGCTGCCCGGCGGGGGGTGACCCACGTCCTGCCTCGGGGACACAGATGCCGAGCACCCCGGTTGGCAGCACACACTGAACCCAGCGGGGTTTGGAAAGGAGCCGCCGGACAGGTCACAGACCCCTCCGAGCATCCCTCCAGCTCACATCCCCTCCGCCTGAGCAGGGCACAGGGATCCTCGGGGGGCCTTCGGCCCTGCCACTGCAGGAACAGCCGGCGGGAACAGCCCAAGGGACACCTTCCCTGGGCGCTGGGTGCAGCAGCCGCGCTGAGCAGGGGTCCGGGGGGCTGCCCCCGCCCCGCACAGCCCCGCCCTGGCCCCGGGAACGGCTCCACCTCGTGTCCGCGCTCGGAGCGCCCAATGCGCGGNAGGCGGTGGTGGACTTCGAGCGGCTGGGCGAGCACGCCGCCGCCTTCCAGGGACACGACGTGGGCTTCTGCTGCCTGGGCACCACAAGGGCCAAGGCTGGCGCAGTGAGTGGGGATCCCCCCGACCCCCGGGCGAGCAGGGGTCCCGCTTGTCCCCTCCCCTGCCTGCCCGCTCCCTGACCCCCTGACCTTGCTTTCCCCCCGTAGGACGGCTTTGTCCGTGTGGATCGGGACTACGTGGCGCAGGCAGCAGAGCTGGCACGGGCAGGGGGCTGCAAACACTTTGTCTTGCAGTCCTCTCGGGGGGCAAACGCACAGAGCCGCTTCCTCTACCTCCGCGTGAAGGTGAGGGGGCAGCTGGGGTGGGCCTCTGATGCTCGTGCAGGAGTCCAGGGATGCTGGGATGCTCGGGAAGGAAGCAGCAGCTGAGGTCTTGAGATGCAAATGGCTCTGGGGGTCCTCCTGTTGCTGCGGGACAAGGGAAGGGGCTGGCTGGCATGCACAGATATGCAAGTAGCTTCTTATAAAGCAGCACAACACCTGCATGCAGCATCTATCTCCCTTCTTAAACTCCAGGAACATATGCTGAGGTCTCTAGCCCAGGAACAGCTCCCCAGCCTTAAGCTGGGATGGCGTCAGCTATGTGAGGAGGCTCAGGGCTGTGTCCAGGTGAGACATGAACTATCCTATGACAGAATGTCCACAGGCACCCCAGGGAGGACCGCACCCATCGCAAAAGCTTTTTTGCCCATATTTTATGTGCTGCAGCTCCAAACACCTGCTGGACTCAGAGCTGCCTGCCAGCATCCTGTGCTGGCTGGTTCTATCCCAGGCTGAATGCTGAGTCCAGATGCTCCCTGGAGCAGCCTGTTGCAGTTTAGTGTGGTGATTGCAAGGGTGCGCTGCTGACCCGTGGCCCATGTCCACCACGGGCCGTCGCCCCAGCTGCCTGGCCAGGAGAGCTGGTCTCTGCCTGACCTGTTCCAGCTTCGCGTTGGCATTAGTGCCATTCTGCCCTTGGCTCAGCAGCTTTTTCCTGCCCATTCATGGGGTGGCAGGGATTGTGCTTGGATTCATCATTGTCTCCTTTCATCCTGCCTGGCTACTCTGACAGGGAGAAGTGGAAAACCTGGTCAAGGCTGTTGGTTTTGATCGCTGTACCATTCTCCGGCCAGCGTGAGTAGTGGGGGAGGAGGGAGGGCACAGGGTGGAGGGTTGCCAGGGCAACAGGGAGATGCTTCACTGGGAGATGGAGGAAGAAAAAGGATACATGAGGGCAGGGCAGGGAGGGAAGTGGAGAATGCCACCAGCTCCAAATGCAGCTTGTGGATGAGCAGACTGCTTCCCAATGCTGCAGGGAACAAGCTCTGCAGTTTCCTATGGCCCATCCCAATGCTAGTGCCATGTGCCATGCAAGGACAGCCTTGGGCTGAAAGCACAGGTTGAGGCACATAGGTCAGTGCTTATCTCCAGATGGACCTTGACCTTATGCTGAGGCAACACTCACCTGTGTCCTTTCAGTTGTACTGTGTTCTTGCTACCTAGGAGAACTGGAATTCTGCTTTCGCCAGCACTGTGGGGAAAGGAGTTTAGTGTCCAAGGGCTCAGCTCTGTCACGTTCCAAAGCCCCAAAGTCCGTATCAGTTCACGGGGCTTGTCTGGGCCCTGGTGCAGCTGGAGATCTCAGTCTCTAGCCTTCACCCAGGATTGTTTCAGGCTGACCCACCTCACCTCCTTGCTCTGCAGGGTGCTGCTGTGCAAGCGCCAGGAGTCTCGGCCCATGGAGTGGATAGCCCAGCGGTTCTTGGGTGCTATGGCTTGGGTGTTCCCCACCACTTACTCTGTGCCTGTGGAAACGGTGGCCAGGGCTATGGTGGCGTGTGTGCTGCAGCCAGGCGAGGAGAAGGTGGGGGTGCTGGAGAATGGGGCCATCCATGAGCTGGGAAAGGCAGTACCACAGCAGGGCACATAGAGCAAAAGTGATGGCAGGCAGGAGCTTGGTTCAGTGTTCAGATGCTCTCTGGGCTGAGAATGAACGCATGCACAGGAGAGGTGTGGGGTGCTTGCACGGCTAGCGTGTACATTCACTTCTTTGCATGGTGGCTGATTCTGTCAGGGGATCAAAAAATGCAGGTGCTGGCTGCTGGGTGAGGATAAACAATGCGCTCTGCTGCCTGGATCCATAATACAAATACAGATAAAGATGGTGTAATCCAGGCCTTGAATAAAACCCTGTGACTGATCTGGTTGTGCCGGCGTTGTGTTGAAATAATGTCTGCCACCCATACACCAACAACCCAGCCTCAGCCTCATGTGCTCGGATTGTGTCACTTCAGGGAACGTTCACAGGCAGGTGACAAGCACAGGAAAACAGAGAAGGCACAGCTGCCTGTGTGGAGGCTGCACTTGACAGAGCACACGGTGGCACCAGTGCTGCTTGGATAGCAGAGCTCCTGGATGCTTAGCAGAGCTCCTGGATGCTCAGCAGCAGCTGCTGAGGTGCCGGGAGTGGTGGCTCTGCCTGCAGCAGGTCTCTGCAGGCACTCCTGGCCTCATCTCAGGCTGCAGAGGGACTGCTCTAGGGATGCTGCTGTTTATACATGGCCTGCCACTTGGTACCTGTAGTCATAAAAACATGCAGATACTTGCATGGACTTGCAAACACCTGTCCCTCTGGGCTCTCCTTCCGGGCACAAATGAGCCTGAGCCCAGCCCCGTGTTCCCAGGAGCGGTCTGCATGCGCAAAAGTTGAGGCCAGCCCTGTGCACACCTCGGAGGGGGCTTGCTCCTGCCCAGGTGCCAGAAGGGGAGCAGGTTCCTTCTGTGGGCATGGAGCAGGCACAAGGAGCAGTGCAGTGTCCCAGGCGTAGCCCTGGCTGTTCTCAAGCCTCGTGCTCGGGGTCAAGGAACTCAGTGGGATGCAGAACATACGTGACTCCCAAATTCCCTGCTGGCCAGAGTCCCAGTGCTCTGGGTAACACTGCTTTCCAGGATTTTCTCTGACCTCATCCATGGCTCCTGTGTCACTGACTTGCATGTGGCAAATGGAGGGAGCCTAGATCTCATCTCCTTCTACACAAGCATTTCCATTATTGGGTTGGGCCCCAGAAGGTTGGTGGAGGAGTGAGATGGTGTAAGGACTGTCACTCCTCAGCCATGTGTGAGGCTCAGTTCAAAGGGGCCACAGAGCCACAGTTACTGATAAAGACTGTCCCAGTGAGGGCAAACCAACACCTTTAGAACAGTATTTAATGCACAAAGGGATGTGAGAGGCAGGCTGGTCAGCATCATGCAAGTGTGAGGAGCAAAAATGCTGGTCACCTGCAACACCGGGTTGCACAGGCATAGTGCACTCAATGCTCTAAGAGATTTTTTTTTAAGGACGTGCTTATACAAGGGAGTGGAAATGAACACTTGAAGTGCAAGCTGGAGTGGTAAGACCTTAAAAGAAGTGAAAATTGAGAGAATAAAAAATGTAAAGCATTCAAGCTCTGGAAAGTTACAGGTAAAACGCAAGCCACAGAAGAAGTGAGGAAAGCATCCTAGAGGCATAAATGTGAATTATGACAATGTGAGAAGCAGAGAGTTCTCCAGGGAGGCTCAAGGACAGGATGTGATCAGGCTCTATAGGAAGGAATGAGCCATCACAGAAAGCCTCGGTGGGTTACTTGCATTGCCCTCTGCTTTTGGGGAGCTCACACTACCATCATTCCTTAGGGGACACACATTTGCATGACTGTCCCAAAGCATGCAGGGGAAAAAAAATATTTTTAACCCCCTTTGTAGAACACGTGGTTAAAGGGCTGCCAGAAGGAGCACTCAGATGAACGGCCAAATACTCTCCTGGGTGAGAATTGCAACGATCCCTTTACCAAAAGGTCAACATTGTTAAATATGATGCTAGTTCTTAAAAAGTTCCAGTGGGAACCAGGAAACTGCAAAACAGCTAGGCTGCCTTCTATAAAAGGCACATTGCTAGAAAGGATAATAAAATCTGGAAATAACAGGGCCCAGGATAAATCTGGTGTAATGGGAGATTCCACATGGCTTTTGAGGGGGCAGTTGCAAGGCACAAACCTGGAGCCCTCTTGGAGAAAACGAGCCATTCTGACACAAGACAATCTGCTCCTCAGAGTGCACTCAGATCTCAAAAAGCTCCCAGAAGGGCTCTTAAAGAAATTAAGCTGTCGTGGGAAGACAATGAAAGTCTGTGTAGTTTCTTACTGGAAATATTTTCTTACCACTCCAAAAGCCTTGAAACACACAAAACAAACTTTTCTTGCTGGACAAAGGTCTGTGGAAAATGCAAGCTATTTCTGTGTAACCCTTGTTTCTGCCCAGTGTTAACAGTGTCTTTTTCAGTGTTTCAGATGAATCTGTGTTAAAATGCACAGCTGCAATCCGAGCGCACAGTATAGATTCCTTATCACCCTCCCACATGGAGTTTCCCCACACACTTTGGACCTCAGTTCCCCAGTTTGCCCTGTGCACTCCTTAAACCCCCACCCCAGAGCTTTGGAAGAGATTTTAGACTATCAGTCACTGAATTATGGCAGAGGGGTTTTCCCCACCCCAGGCAGAAAGAGGTGAAGGAGACAAAGTCTGTAGGGAACAGACCCAGTCCCTCCAGGGGGTCTCACTGGGCAAAGCTCCAGGTTCCTCTGAGCAGCAGGAGGTCTGCAGAGATGGAGCTGTGTCCTTGGCATGCCTGGCGGGGTTCTTGTGTTCCAAGGGCACGCAGCCCTGTGCGGCTGGGGGCAGAGCAGGGAAAGGTGCTCAGAGCTGCTGGACAGCATTCACACAAACCACCTGGTCCCACAGACCCACGCTGTCCTGGGATTCTGATGCTGGCTTTACGACAGGGGATTGATGAAAGGACAGCTGCAGTCCCCCCACAGCAGTGGGGGTTTCCCAGGAGGTCCCATGGTCCCGCCGTCCCTCCCAGCCCTGAGCTGTGACAACTGCTGGCCCCTCTTGCCCAGCCCATGCTGCCACCACCTTCCCTCCAAGCCGACAAAGCCTCCTGCAAACAGCAACGCGCTTCAAGGGACCTCTTCAAAGCAGCCTCTGAGCTGGCAGGCACTGATCTGGCACCCCGTGACATCCTGGTGACATCCCTGCTAGCAAATGCATGGTCCTTATGAACTCTCTGGCCCCAAGGGCACTGGCACAGCCCAGCAAATGTGCAGTTTGCAAGGCTGTGTTCCTTCAGAGAGCAGGGGCTGTACCCCAGCTGCTGGGAGATGGGGCCGCTGAGCCCTGACTGGGGTGAGGTACCTCCAAGCTCCTCCTGAGTCCTCTGGGAACAAGGCAGAATGAGAACAGACTGGAAGAGTAAAGGACCTCCATCCTCCGTGGCTGCTGCTCTTCCCCACTCTGTGAGATACAAGGGAGGCTGGTGGGCATCTCCATTCCAGTAGAGGGAAGGGCAGCCCACCAGACCCCAGGTCTGACCCCTTGCCTGAGTGCATCCTGGGTGCTCTGATCAGCCCAAGCCATTATTATCTGAGCATCTCATTCTCTGACATTGTCAGCTGCACTTTTTTTCATTTGGTTTCCACTACAAACTGGTACAAAGCCAGCCCAAGCTCTCCAGAGAGGCACAATTTTCAGCAGACTTCCAGCTTTCACTTACTGCACTCAGATGCCTGAATGCAGACAGTGTCTTGCTGCATAATTCCATGATAGGCCCAAAATCCAGCCAGGAGCCAGATCCAGGCAGACACAGCTCTGACACAGCAGAAAGGGGCCCAAGAGCTGAGCTTAAATGTTACCCTGGGTTTTACCTATGAAAGTGATGGTTGTAAATGCACCTGGATGTGGCCAGCCAGGTTGGGAGCAAAATCCCTATTCCCAGCTCCCAGTGTTAAACAAAGCACAGAGATGCACATTTTCATAGTCACCCAGGAGTCAAGGTCTGAAACAAAAGTCACTGTTAGCAACCACCACTGCTGAAGTGGTGGATATTTTGACATTAGCCACAGCCTTGAAATCAACAGCAAGACTTCTCATAAGCATGTTTATTTTTCTGAAAGTTCTGTTTTTCATTGGAAAAATCTCACTTGAGTGAAGCATTTCTACCTGTGTCTTCTAAATACTGACCTGGAGCCATCATTAAAAGAAATGCTGTGGGCTTCCTGAAGGCCCCTAAACATCACCTTGGCCCTTCCAATTTGATTACCTGACCTCAGCCCAGAAAATCCACAATTTTTCTTCCCTCTGTGTGAGCTTAGAGAGAAGAAAACAAAATCCAGAAGCCGCTGGGGCCGGGGCCAGCTGCAGCAGGCCGGCCGGCATTGGATACAGGGCTGGCGGGGGTCCAGCTCTGGCGCTATATAGGAACGAGGGAGGCAGCTGGGCTGCAGACGGAGCCTCTACTGCCCGCTTTGGCCATCACTCACACTCTCCTCCCAGCCGAGGAAACTAAAGCCTGCCAAGATGTGCAAAGGATTAGCAGCGCTGCCCCACACTTGCCTGGAGAGGTGAGAGCGGCCGGGATGTGTGGGATGCCAGGGACTGCCTTGGGGTGGCTGGGGGAACGGGTTCTTCCTGCAGCACAGCCCCGTGATGGGCATCTCTTATGGGGACTGGGGTTATCCAGCTCTGAATGGATAATAAGGGAAGGGAAGCTTGCTGGGGGTGTCTCAGTGGGTGCTGTGAGTGGCTGAGATCCTTGGCAGGATGGGTGCTGATTCGGTCCCAAACTCCCCGCTCTGCCCTGGGGGTCATTCTGCTGGGTGAATTTGGGCTGCTCCAAACCCAGCCCTCCCCTACACTGGGCAGGAGTGCTTTATCCTCTGATCTTAATTTTGGCAAAACATGGAGGAGAAGAGGAAAAAATCAGGACAGAGGTTTTGCCTTTCTGAGGTGGAAACAGCCCTGTCTCCAAAGTGCCTCACAGTCCTTTTTAATTGCCTGCGAGTTGCTCTCACATGGAATAGCCAGACCTGGCCCCTCTCATGAGGCACAGCCCTGCACAGAGCACCAGCTCTGCTCTCCTCATGGCACCCATCCTCATCTTCATCCTTACCCACCCTGGTGCTTGCCCCAAAATCTGTGTCTGATGGAGGCAGAGGCTTCTCTCAGTCCCTTGGGAGCCCTGTCAGGCTCCAGCCCCTGGCCATTTCCATGCTGATTGGAACCTGTCCTCTCCTCTGCTCCCACGGGCTTCGGAGGGGATCCGGTGAGAAGCAGAGGTGCAAAGCACTTGAAGTCTCACTGCAGCAGCAGGGCACTCAACACCATACCTATGGAGGAAACTCAAGAAAAGACTCAAGTGAATCCCTCAGTGAGGGTTCCCTAACACCTGCAAATGCCTTAGCACTGTTTTTTGGGTGAGAGTGACAGTGGGACGTTCACTGCCCTGAAGGGAGCTCCGGAGAAGTCCCAGCTGAAATTGCGCCACTGGGGGCTGATGCTGCTTGTCCAAATGGCAAATTCTCATCGCAGGCACAAACAGGAGAGCAGGCCTGTGATGGTTTTGTTGTTGGAAACTTGTCTTTCAGCCATCCTAATGAATCCATTCTGACCTTGCCTGCTCCCCTTCAGTCTCCTGTGCCGTGGGCAGCCAAAAGCACTGTTCCAGTTGTGGGTAATCCACGTTTCTGCTCTGCTATCGCCCTTGTTGTCACTCTTCTGGCACATTTAACAGTAAATTTTCTTAATAAAGATTTTCTCCCACTGCTGCTATGCTGATATTTTCAGCTGCTATGCCCTCAAATCCTCAGTCTTGAAGACTTCACTCACACTTTGACACTCAGAGTCAGAACTGCATTTGTCCCCTGTGCATCACCTTGTATTGCTCTACAAAGCTTTCCAGCTGCTTCACTGCTGATGTCACAAGGCCCTCCTGCAGCTCCTCACAGCTTGCCCCAATGCCATAGCTAGGGACCGCAATATCTGCTGCTTGGCCACTGACCCCTTCTGCCACTGCTTGTGAGGTTGACCAGCATGGTCCCAGCTGGCGTTCCCCCAGCATCATCTCCACCTCTCCCACACTGCCACCCATGGAATCACCTTCCCCTGCAGCTGCCTGGGGTCTGCAGAGCCCATCAAGGTGCCCTGCTGACCCAAGGGGCTGCTACTCACTGCTCTCCCCACAGCACATGTTTGCTGGCCTCTTCAGAGAGGGATGATAGGTTGAAAGGAGTCTCTTCCTGTGGCCAGAGGAGCCTTGACTCCTCTCCAATAGACCATATTTGTCCATGTGTCCAGCACGGATCTGACACGGCTGCCACTGACATGCCCATACAGCATCAGTCTTGCAGCTTTATCGCTCCTCAAATCCCCTCTGGAGGCTTTTGCACGTGAAGGGGCATTTCCACTGTTGCCTCTCTGCCCTCAGGCACAGCGTCACCTTTAGCTTTCAGCTATGGCTTTAAACTCCTTTGAACTTCTATTTTTGTTTTGTTTTTAAAGCTGGAGTTTCTCCTGGCCCTCCCCAGCAGCCCTTCTTGCTCTTGATATGTTTGACAGAGTCCATATTTTCTATTAATGCTTCTTGGAAGCTATTTCTCAGACTTTTTCTTGGCTTGCTCCCATATGTTCCCACAGTTAACCTTCCACCATTTACAGTCCTCTTGCTTTTTCTCACTCGACCATAGCTGTTTTTTTTTTTTTTTAATATGCCTTTTTTGTTTATAGCTGCCTTTTTTTCCCCCTGCTGTTTAGCCTTTCCTGAAGCCTTGCTTGAAGGCTTGTAATCCATCTGCTGGAGGACGCCAGGATGGTGTCTTTAAATAGCCCTTCCCTCCCTCAGTCTGCAAGCTTTCAGCCCAGTCCTGTCCTTCCTCGCTTCCTTTTAACAACCTTCCTTATCTCTGCTGTCTCTATAGATGGCATGAAGGTCCCACTGCCAGGGAATTGCTCTGGTGCAGGGGGGAGGCTCTTGCTGCTGTCCCCACACCTGCAGGGCTCCAGCTGGGTGGGGTGCCACCAGGGGTCCCTTGGCAACACCATGAGGTGGCGCAGGATGGGACTGCTGAGGCCTCAGTGCCTTTTGAGCCTGACAGCTCTTGGCCATAAGTCATTGTCAGAGGATGGGAATCAGAGAGCAAGGTTTTGAGCCAGGTCTGAGCACTTGTTGTGTGAAGCCATCATCAATTGCATCCAGACCTCATGTAGGTGTTGGCCTCATCCACACCAGCGCAGGGGGTCCCCAGGTGCTGCTCTGAGAGCAGCAGAGTCCCAGTCCTGTCTTCTCAGCTCCTTGGGTCATCCTGGGCTAAGTTTGGCTCTCAGTGCCCATGCTCCCAGCACAGCTTGTGTTATCCCTCTGCCTGCTCAGGAACCCCTGGTATCCACTGTCCTTGCTTCTGAGGTGGGCAGCCCCCTGGCTCCTTGCTCATCCCCCATGCTCCTGCTAGATGAAGCCCCCAGGATGTGACACATGGTCCAGTTGCTTGGAAGGGGCTGTCCCTGCTGCCCAGCACCTGGCACTGGCAGGAGCTTGACCACATCCCTACTCCTCTCTCCCGAGCAGTGGAAAAGGTACAAGGTGGCACCCAGCATTTTTACTCAGCCCTGCCTGAGACATGCTCCCTGAGCCCATGTGTCCCCTTCCTGCAGGAACCTGTGGATACAAGCACCGATGTCTGGGACAGCAGAGCCAAGGAAGATGCCAACCTGTTATCTCGGTTTTCCTGCAGCACCCACTGCACCTATGCACTGCTTTGGTGCCAAGGGGGCTGCCCACTTCACCTGCCCACTTCACTTGCTCCCTGTCCCTGCAGCTGTGCGATCCCCATGGGTCAGGACCATGCCAGGTGGTCCCAGGATGGCAGTGCTGGCCAGCAGGGTGCCAAGGGGCAACTGAGGCTTGCTGGAGAGCCAGCCCCAGGACATCAAGAGCCAGCTGTAGCTCGGACCACTTCTCTGCATTTTACTTATTTACTTACAGCAGAATGAAAGGCAGCATCCCTGTCCCTGTGTGGGAGCATGGCAATCTTGTCACCCTTTTCCTGAGGTCCTGAGCTTTGAAATGTTCAGGTTTTCTCAGAAGCACTAGCAATGGAAACTGTCCCGGTAGCTGCTGACGTCCAAGACAACAGCTGTGTTTCTGTGCGTTTGCTGCCCTGTGCCGTACACCCACAGTGGGTGGTCCCTGCAGCCCCAGGCTGGGCTGCTCTCTCTGCCTGGTCCTGCTGCCCACCTCCATACAAGGGTGGCTGCTCAGAGGCAGGCTTCTGTAGAAGAAATGGGGCGCAGCTGGCAGGGAGCAGAGCAGAGCAGACACCCCTGTGCCAGGTCTCCAAATGTCACCCGTGGGTATTGGCGGATGGAAACCAAAACACAGAGAGAGAGTTTTACAAGGATGGAAAAAAATCAAAGAAATTGAAATGAAATAGCAGACATAGCAATGGAGCGATCATCTACAGAGGGCTTGTGAAAATAAATGGCAGAGAGGAAAATTGTAGGGAGCCCTGAAGACAGGGAGCTGCAGCCCAGCTTTGCCAGCCACGCTGAAAGCTCAGGCCAGTGAGGAGCCATCTGTCCCCTCTCCACCTCCTGTACTAGCAAGATGACCTGGAAGCCACCAAATGTTGCTGTGGCAGGGAAAAGCCCTGCCCTGGGAGGGGCAGGGAAAAGCCCTGCAAAGATGGGGACTGGGCAGAGGGGCAGTGTCTCTTTTCACCCCTTTATTTCTTCAACTTCATGCAGCACATCCAAGCCGCAGTGGGGGTGGGGGGAACCTCAGCAGTTTTAGATGCTCAGAACCTAATTACTACTTGTATTGTATGAAAGGGAACCCTTTGGGAGACAGCTGGGCCTGCTGCCAAGCCCCAGGACCCCCTGTTTTCTCTGCATCCTCCAAATGCAGGTCTGGAGTGTGGCCTTGGTGCAATGAGAACTGGCAGCCAGCCTTTGGCGGTCTTCAGCTCCTGAAACCTTTTTTCCCTCTCTCCCCAGAGATGACGGCAGCCAGGAAGCACCTGTTTAGGAGGTGCCTTCACATTGCAAATATAGGGCTAATATATTAAACATGCCATTTGTCTATATAAGGGCTCTGAGTGCTATCAGCAGTGTGGGGCTGGTGGCACAGCGTGGAGTGGCACCATGGGGCAGGTACCCCTCAGCACAGCACCTGCACAGCCTCTTTCACCTCCTCACCAGCTCTTCTTCAAGCTCATCTCTATAGAGAATGAGTGTTGCACGCATGTCTCTAATTTTAGCCCCAGGGCAGCCTGACAGCCCTGCTTATACAATTATCCTGGACACAGATGGGGACAGAGCAAGGAGATCAAGATCTGCCGCTAATGTGCAGAGCCTGTCAGAAACGCCGCAGACAGGCACAGCCTTTACAGCATTAGGGTCCATTTGTTCGTCTGGAATTAATTACAGAGTGGGTGCAGGGCAGGGACTGTGAGTTAGGGGTCTGCCCTATTCTTCTGCTTGACCTGTCTTTGCTCCTCCCCTGCTGCAGGGCCAAGGAGATCAAGACAAAGCTGGGCACACTGCTCCAGAAGCCTGACTCCACCATTGACTTCATCATCCCCTACCCTGAGAAGCCGGAGAAGCCACCCAAGGCCCAGAAGTGAGTACTGCACTGGGCTGGGCTGAAACGGTACCTGTGCCAAGCCAGTGGGGTGGATACAAGCCCTTTTGGGATGCAGAGGAGCTGAAGCCCTGCTGTGGGCTGGCACAGCAGGCTCTACGTGACAGGCAGCTCATGGCATAGTCCTCGTAACCTGCCTGCTAGGTGCAGGCTCAAGAAGTTGTCAGGGCAGCATGAGACGTGTCAGACAATACAGCTCTATGGAAACTAGATTTCCCATGGAAACTCAATTTACTTTTGATGAAATTTCATGTTATTCAATAAAGGTTTTCCCAGAGGCATATGGCACTTGGAGTTCCCTGAGTCACTGGCCGCAGCCCAGACATACCAGCTTTTGCAGCCATCTGGCTCTGGGGTGGCAGCATGTCCCTGAGCTGGGTGCACAACCTCATGGCACAATGCCTGGCTTGGGACAGCTTTGTGGTGACGGGACCTCCTCATTTTATGGCCTTTGGCTTGACCACCGCTCTCCAGCACTGAGCTGGTGTATAATACTGGCTTATCAACATAATTTAAAGCTCATGAAACATTAATTATCTTGCCTGACAATCCAGACTGCGGGGGGTGATATGCAGGGGGACATTTGCCAGCACGGTGCTTGCCTGCCACAGTGCTGCCTGGCGAGAGCTGCCCATGCCAGGGAGGGCTGGTAGAGCCCGGTGGATTGTGTGGTTCTCACTCCATCACTGCCTCTGTGACAGCGACGTCTTTGTCTCCGTTAGCCATCCCCACAGAAAGCTGGAGAACATCTCCATTCTGTCTGGAGCAGCTGTTTTCTCCTACACTGCATCCCTGTGCAGCCCTGGCATCACTCACCTGTCAGCATCTCACTCGCAGTTAATATCATCCCAGGGCCATTCAGATAATTGAAAAGTGAATTTGGTGGCTTCCAGGAAATCTGGATTGTGTTAGGTTGCTACAGTGATGCTCTTCCTTACTGGGGTGAGAAGTCATCTGACAGGGACATGAGAGCAAGGGAGAGCTTTGATCCTTGATAGAAATGCAAACACAATTCAAGGTCCAGAAAGTGAAGGATAAGAATACCCTGTCATGGTGCCTACTGCTGATGGTTTGGTGACAAGTGAGGGCTGATACCCACCCTGAGCAAGCCTGGCATTCCTGCCGCCCTCCTTTCCCTGCTGCAGCCACTTGGGCAGCATGACATAGCTGGGCATCGGCCCCAGTATTTCCCTCAGACCCACCACTGAAGCTTCTGGGCCCCCAGGACCAGGACAGGCTGTCCTGCCCACTCTCCCTTCCCACTCCCAGGGATGCTCTGCTAAGCCAGGGGGTTTCAGCCCCCATGTGGCCCCTGCAGCAGCAAAACAAGAGAGTGCAGTACTGCCTGCAGGGAGTGGAGACGGTCCACAGCCAGCCCAGGACTCACTGTCGAGCTGGAGGCTTCCCTTGCCCTCCAGTCAACGCTAGCAGGGATCTAGGAAAGGAGCTGGGAGCCCAGGGCAGCTGGGTCAAATTCCTAGGGGCTTAAATAAAAGAACAAAAAAGCCACAAACAAAAACCCCCACGAAACTCTTCAGTCTCTTTGCAAATATCACATTGAAAAATACNAAAAAAGAGGAAAAACGGTGCAGATGGAAAACACTGGAGGTTTCCAGCAGGAAGGGCGCCGAGCCGAGTGACCCAGCCTGCCGCAGGCCGTGGGAGCGGGGCGGGCGGGCTGTGGGAGTGCAGGGCGCTGACCCCGGCCCCAGCAGCGCAGGGCCGCAGTGGCCAGGCCCCTGTGGCCAGCGGAGAGCATCTTTACCCACCCCAGCAGGAAAACACTGAGACGCTTCCCAGGCGCCCGCAGAGCCCCCCGCGCTGCCGTCCCGTGCGTGGGCGCTGGGGTGAGGAGGAGCCCTGTGGCTGCAGAAGGGGCTCGCTTTGCAGCTCAGCCACAGCTCTTCTCAAGCACAGGGGAATTCGCCCTCCCCACCCCATCCTCCACCTCCCTGCATTCGGCTCTATCCCGGAGAAGAGCACCTGTGCTGTGATGCAGTAGCATCCCTATTCCATCCCCAGACCACTGCCTCCGCTCTGAAAGTCTCTGCAACTTCTTACTCCATTCCTCCCGTTTTTAAAGGAATTATTTAAAAACCTGGCACCCAGAGAGAGGCTGGGGGATAACCATGGACCACCTGGGCTTTCTTTACTCTCCTCAGGCCATCTCCAGAGGAGGTACTGCAGTGGCGTGATTCCTTGGAGAAGCTCCTGCAAAACCCCTGTAAGTTCACATCCCTCTGTGGTTGGCCACCTCCCCTCTTTCCATGGGGTGCTCGGCAAGGCTTTGGCCTCCCTTGCACTGCCAGTGCTCAGCGAGGGCTCACCTCCCCCTTGCCCTCCAGATGGGCTCGCCAGCTTCCGCAGCTTCCTGCGCTCTGAGTTCAGCGAGGAGAACGCCGAGTTCTGGGTGGCCTGTGAGGACTACAAGAAAACCAAGTCCCCTGTGAAGATGGCAGAGAAGGCCAAAAAGATCTATGAGGAGTTCATCCAGACTGAGGCACCCAAAGAGGTCAGTGGCCATAGGGCAGGAGATGGTACTGGGAAGAATGAGGCTGCTGCCCTGTCAGCCTCCATCCCAAAGGAGAGCGATGGCTGCAGGTCACTTCATGCCATGGCTGAGGGGCTCGGAGGGCTGCATCCTTGTCAAGGGGCAGCCCCATCCCCACGCACTGCACTCCCATCCTTCACAAACCTGGAGCCCCTGTTGGCATGCTCAGCCTCTGCTGGGCTCTCTCCAGCCACGGGCAGCCCCAACACATGCCTGTCCCCCCCTTCCCCATAGAGGAACAGTTGACAATGTACAGTAATCTTCTTCCCCAAAATAGCTTTGCAGCAGGACAGAACTCATCCTGACAGCTTTGCCACCAATAATTCTTCCAGAGAAATGAACTTGCTTCACTCCCTCCCCCCTTGCCGTTTGCGTGGTTGTTGGTGGGACAGAGCGGGCAAGGGGGAGACGAACACTCAGCCCTCCAAAGGCAGGCTCCCATCCCTCTTACACTCTCATGACAGGTGAACATCGACCACTTCACCAAGGCTGTGACCATGAAGAACCTGGTGGACCCATCACCAACCAGCTTTGACATGGCCCAGAAGAGGATCTTTGCCCTGATGGAAAAAGACTCCCTGCCCAGATTTGTGCGGTCGGGGTTTTATCATGAGTTAATCAAGTAGCAATGGAGCAGGGCTGTGCGAGGCATCCTCCCCTGCTTCTGTCTAAACACCTGCCCCTTCTCCTGCAGCTGCTTTGCTTTCTCGGTACCACCCTAGAAGAGCACCCAGGGGTGTTGCTAAACACCTCCCCCCATGCTTTGGACTGTCAGATGTCCTGGTGTTTAATCTCTTACCATCTTTCCTCTCCCACAAAAAAATAATTTGCAGAAGCTCCCTGGAGTTGGGATCCAGAAGGGTGAGAGAGCAGCCCCAGCTCTGCAGTGACTAGGAGCCACATGGCCAACTGACACATCCCTGGTGGTGCGGAGCTTGGCATTAGCTGGAGGCTCTGAGGTACTGACTTCACCACCTTAGGACTCCTTAGAACATGGTAATTTTTCTCCCAGTGTTGCCCATATTGCTGGTTTGGCCCAGGCTCGCTCCCTCCTCCCAGCTTCCCAGGGCGCTGCTGAAACTGCACAGGTGCGCTGCTGAAACTGCACAGGTACCCTGCAGGTGCTCCCCTCCCTGGCCAAGGTGATGTGAGACACATCCACTGCCTGATTGACATAACCTTCCTTCAGAAAGCAGCAGGCACAGTGACAGCTGTCCAGGGCTGGGGGCACGGCAGGGACAGCAGTGACACGTACAGCAAGGATGGCACTGTGACAAGGATGGCAGGGACTGCTGTACGGCAGAACCAGGTGCTGCAGGGTGCGCCTGGCTGGCACCAGGGGTGAGCAGAGTGAGCCTATGGCACTGCTTCTCCAGCAGCTCCACTCAGAGTCAGCCTGTTTGCTTCACTCTAAAAAACAAAAACAAGAGGGTAAAACGAGACCTGTCGGTCCAAAACACTGGGACTGTTTAGCAACCCAGAACTGCTTGCTCCAGCCTTTGCACAATGCCCTGAGCTCCCAGGACACATCCTGTGCTGCATCCCAGTGCATGGCCCCTGTGGTGTGCTGGGATGAGAGCTCCAGGGGCTGCTGCAGGGCTCTCTTGTTTCAGTTGCTTCTCTCTGCAGTAGGCATGCCAAAGCAATACTTCTGCACAAACCCAACACAGGGGTGTTGAGGACAGGAGGGAGGGAAACCATGCTGGGGGGAAAGAAAGCTGAAATTCCAGCTGTTCAGATCCAATCTGAAAAATCCAAACCAAACCCAAAAACCCAAACAGAAACTCAAACCCATCACTAGAAACATGACAAATAACCCCCTGGCTTCTAGAACAGAGTGCAGGCCCTGCTGAGTTTGTGTAGCCTCCATCACTCTCTCCTGTCTCCTCCTCTCTGCCCAGGCCATGTGTTTCCAAAGGCTCTCTCTAAAAAGGACCAGCTGCTTTCTAATGGTTCAAACCCAGCCCTCTGCTGACAGAATAAATCACACCTGAGGATGGGCTAGGCCATACATGAAAAACAGCCCCTGGGGTCTCATTTCAGCCCTGAGGGAAATGTGATAAACCCCTGCTCCACGGGGCCTGGATGGTTCATTCCTATGTTAGTTTCCTGGTGCACCATCCACAGGGTCATGGCTTGCAAAGAGCTGCTTCAGCCAGCAACCTGACAGGTGCCAACAAAACATCCGTGGCCCTGCTGCCCACTGGCATCCCAGACCAGTCCCCTT
The DNA here is from genome assembly GCA_013397315.1 of Donacobius atricapilla. NCBI lineage: Eukaryota > Metazoa > Chordata > Aves > Passeriformes > Mimidae > Donacobius > Donacobius atricapilla. The sequence continues at coordinate 16,219 of WBMY01000207.1, read as the reverse complement.
CCCTCAGCCTCACTGCAAGTCATGGGACTCCAAGCAAAATGCAGTAACATAAACAACGGATTTTCCAGCCACTTCAAGACTTGCAAAATCTGATCAAAACCCCACCAGCCCCAAATATTTACACATTGTCACTATGGCGATGAAGAAAAGTACATCCCGAGCTGCAGGAAATGGGCTGTGTTTTCCAGTCAGGAGTGGGGAGGCAGGGGAAGGATGGAGGCAGTCACAAATGTGACTCTTTTTTTAAGCTCTGGAGCAAAAGGCCTGGGAAAGTCGGTGCTGGAGCAGCAGGGGTGGTACTCACACGCATTCCCCTGGGGTGAATGCTGAGGGTGGCTTGGGTGATGCTAAAGAGCCCAAGGGAGTCCATGAGCAGCAGGACAGTCCCATCGAAAGGGCACAGGACCCCCCCGGCAGTGTCCACTGTTCAGGTGGGCAACAAGGGGGAGGCAGAAGCAGGGCTGGGTGCGGGATGGGGGCTTGGCCAGCCCCTCTGCTGTAGGGGCTCCCCTCACCTCTGCCTGCACACATCCCCTGCACCCTCCCAACGTCTCCATGAACTGGTGTCAATACAAGTGGGTTCAGCATGTTCAAGCTCCTCCTTTACAACATGACTCAGAAACGCAAAACCAGTCTTCCCTGCAGAAATACCTGGATTTTTCATTTTTACTTAATCCTTGGGCAGCTATTTCCAGATTCCCTCACAAGTTTCACAGTTAAATGCCACCACCACCGATGCCATAATGTCGGGATGCCGCCAGAGGCTCTTGCTAGGCACCATCAAACCCTGGGACGTCACTGCTGCAAGCAGCAACATGTGTGACAGGGAGAAGGTGTCTAGGTATGTATGTGCTGAAAAGAAAGGTGCAGGCTGGATTCAGGAGAGATGAAACAGCTCTGTTGGCAATCCCTGGCTCAATTTCTGTTAAAATGCTGGAAGTCTACTTCGGGGGCTGCCAGTGATCTACTGGGTGGCCAAGAAAATGTGGCCACTGAAGCGTTTTGGAGCTCTAGGGAAGTTGTGTTTGTGTAGAAAGGTCATTTGGCTAATTTCTCGAGTAGGCTTGCCCAGAAAGGTGGCAACACCTGTACAGATCCCATGGCTCAGCTTTTCACAGGCCTAGAAGGTTTTACTATTGGGCTGATGCCAACCATCATATTTCTGGTAGGAGATACTTCATGTATTTTATTATTTTAGCTCTCATGAAATTTGGCATATATAGCAGTATATAAACACAACATGTACATCTGTATTCCTGTATTCATATATACCTGTACACATACTTACATCCTTGTAACACAGGCATCTCGACCCCCTGGGAGTCAGAGAGACAAAAAGCAGAGTTTCTAGATGTGGCGCTTGGGGTCCATCACAGAGAGGAGTGTGAGTGGGTTTTGCATGGTCCCAGACCCTCTAGAGGAAAACCTTGGCCATCCAGCTGAGCAAGCACAAAGGTGCATCCCCCAGGACCACCCTGTGCCCATGGCCTCTGTGTGCTATCCTGGCACCTGGGCTGGTGCAGGAGGCAGGTCTCGTGCTCTGTGAGGGACCCCTATCTCTGCCGTGGGGCAAGGCAACCCCACACTGCAGCCAGGGGCAAGGGACACCAGGCACTGCCTCCACGCCACCCTGGTGCCCACTCCCTGCCACGGGCACATGTGGAAAAGGGCTCCCTGCAGCTGCATTCCTCAGAGGAACACCAGGAGATGGTTTCATGTGTGTTTTATGGTGACTTCAGCAACCTGGAGCCCTGGACCTCATCAGTCACAGGGTGAACCACCCAGCTCTTGTCTTGCATGCTGAGGCTGGGCTCTGCCAGGGATGCCCAGTCCCAGACTTAGGCACTGCCAAAACCCAGTGGCTGAGGGTGTCCCAGATCTCATCCAGTCTCCCCTCAGGCCTTAGTCACTCTCTGGAGGGTGCTGCATGCTGTGGCCCAAGGGCTGGAGCAAAGGCAGGAGGACACATCAGCTCCTCACACCCAGGAGGAGCAGGTTTTCAGTCTGGAGTTCTCTATGGAATTTCCACTGGAGGTATTCATGTGGGGAAGATGTGAGGTGCCAGTGTGCAGCGAGGAGTTGTGTTAACCCATATTCATGTACCACTCAGTAATCCACACATAAACATGTATTTCTGCTGATGTCTCAATGGACTATTCATTTTGTTTCTTTGTACCGAGGACGCAGCATTTTCTTACCCCTACAGAGCACTCCCAAAATTTGTGCCCAAAATCCCTGGCAAGACCAAAAGCCTCTGAGAACTTCTACTGCAATGATGCAGGGGTTTCTCAGTAAACTGGAATCACCCCAGGGAGCCAATCCAGAAGAAACACCCCAAGGCTGGTGCAGCACAGGCACCCCCAACCCCACTGCTGCCTCAGGCTTTGGCTCCCAGGGTCAGCTCCTGCTCCAGTAGCAGCAGCTGTGGTGCCCTAGGGCCTAAGGCTGAGCAAAGACCAGCCCTGCTCTCTGTACTCACAGGGCACAGCCCAGGGACAGGCTCAGCTTTGAGATAAAATATGTTCTGTCTGCTTGGGGTTGCAAAGCATCTGCATCAGAGAAGGGCTCTTTGATGTTCCCCACTCCAAAGCTGTCATGGGGAGCCTCACAGTCACCCCAGACCCTTGGTGAGGATGGCTACTCCCCATGCTGAGATGATGGTCAGGCAAGGCATACACCCATAAAACCCCCATATTCCTCAGGCTCATGGTGCTGAAGGTGTCTGAAGGACATAATTGTTGTTATTTCATCAGCTGTTTCATCTTTCTGTGACGTAAAACAATTTCTGAGTGAAGCCACTTGTAACATAACTTTTTAGAGCAACCTTGGCCAATAAATTGGATCTCTGGGCATTTTCTTTTGTTCATATAATGGCATTTTAGAAGGGACTAACACAGACATTTTTATTTAGACTGCATTCATCATTATTTAAATATTGGTACAGTTTTTGCAATAGTAACCAAGAGTTCCCAGTACCAGGGGAAAATAAAACATAGCCACATGCTTGGCTATGCTCAGCACTTTAGCAAGCCTCTCCATCTCTTAGCTGAACATGCATAGTGATAGATGTTAGTACATTGAATAAGTACAAAATAAAGCATATGTTAGAAAAAAAGTTTCTCTATGGGCCTGGAGAGCCACAGCCTCCTCCTGCCATGACAAAACCCCGGTGTGAGAGCTGTTGTCTGGACTGTGATGCAGAGTGCAGGATACACAGTGGCCAGAGCAGCAATATCTAATGAAGGAGAGACCAAGGCTGGGGGACAGCGAGACACCTATGAGACACCTGGTGCTGCAGCCCATGGCAGCAATCCTGCAGCTGCCTCCCATGCTTCCCACTGCAGGTCAGTGCCAAAGCCCACAGCAAAGGCTGTGTCTCACCACAGCAATTAAAAAGTAAGCTGCCTGCTGTCAAAGCCCCAGAGCAGTAAGGAGATAGACACATTCCTCCTACCATCTTCAGGAAAAGTGAGACATGCTGCTACTGAAATACATAAATAACACCTTAAAAAACTCCAACATTGTCAAATATGCCCAAGCAGGGCCTTCCCTCCTCAGATATGGTGGTCCTATTCCCTCACAAACTGCTCCTTACAAGCCAGGACAGGCAAACCTGAGAGAAAGAACATGTTTCTGTTCTGCTCTGATGGAGTATTTAACCTGGGAGCCTTAAGGTCGTAATTAATAACATAGAAAATAATGGGCCTCCCCCAAAGTGACAGCTCTGCACAGCCCTAGGAAAGGCCCTTGGCCAGCACAAACGTGGTGCTACAGAGGGAGTAGCAGCCAGCGGGAAGAGCTTCCGGTGATGACCGAGGGAGGCTGAGCTTCCCTGCGACTCTTGCTGTGACGATTGAGGGTTGCTGTCTGAAAAGTTCTGGTCTCCCTTCAAGAAAGAGTTGGAGCTGTTCCTGTGCCTGATACTGCAATGCAGCACAGCCTGAGCTCTGAGCAAACACTCCTGACAGCCTGGACGTTTGGGAGCTATGAACAGCTAAGGACCACAGCCATCCTTTTTCACCTAAACCTTTGCCAGTTATAAAGGAGATCACAGTCCCCAGTGCTTCCCTTGGCTTCCTCTCTGCCCTGCACCTCCTTGGGTGTCACATAGTGACCTCACCCATCTGGTCCCTCTGTGGGCAGTGCCATGGCTGACACGAGCTCCCCAGCACCCTCCTGGGCTCACAGAGCTTGCAGAGCCCCTGCATACGCAGCGACTGCCCCCAGATCCTGCCAGACACAGACCCCAGCCCTCCTACACCGACCTGTCAGAGGAGGGTTTGCTACACACACTGAGCCTGGATTGGGTTACAAATGCTGGCTGTTGCATGACATGGGATACAACTGGGACATTAGACAGCTATTGGAGACAGCTCTGTTGCTTCATGCCAATGAATGCTTTTGCTGCCAGATATTCTGCCAGAGCCTAGCCTGCCCCTGCCTTGATGCAGGGTTCAGGCACACTGAGAGATGATGTTGGAATTGCAGTCTAAGCTGTGAGTGTGGTTTCTTTTACAGTTTTCGGGGCCACAGCCAGCACTGGGAGGGCTGACCAAGTCCAGGTAGTACGGGGACTTGAGAAAGCGGCGGTAAGAATCCTTTTCCATGAGGGTGAATATTTTTCTCTGAGCCTCATCAAAGCAGGACAGTGTGGGCTCCAGCATATTGTGGCTTGTCTTCTCCCGTGTGCATGAATCCAAGTTCACCTGTTGGCCAAAGGGACAGTGTAAGTAGAACCTGTCCCAGAAGGGGCATAGGAAAGAGAAAACCCAAATGTCTCTCTACCATATGTGCTTGGTGAGCAGCTGTCTGAAATGGCTGTTTGATACCCTGCAGCCTCAGCAGAATCTGTGCATCTGGATAGCAATGCATCTCTGCTACCAGAAGAGCTGTCGGGGGAGACTGAAACACATCCCTCTGGGATGCAGCCAGCCAGGAAACTCAAACTGCATGGGAGCAGCTGAAATATTGGGAATCATAGTCCTCTTGGGCTTCTCCCATTTGAGTGTGTGCATGGAATGGCCACATAGTTGTAACCAAACACACTTTCTCTTTATCCAAGTTTCATATAAAATCAATAAAACCCCCACCATGTCCTTGTTAAACAGCAGAGAAGCAGAAGCCTTCATCTCTTGTGAAACTACTGACCTCTACTTGCCTGTGCTGCTGGTTCAGAATTTAGGGTGGTGCCTTTGCCCAAGGAATGTTCAGTGCACGTACCTCTTTTGTGGCCTGCACTGAGATGAACTCATCATAGATCTTCCTGGCCTTGGGGCTGAGCTTGGACGGTGACTTGGTTTTCTTGTACTCCTCACAACTGACCCAGAACTCGATGTTTTCCTCACTGTACTCAGATTTGAGGAAAGCACGGAAAGCAGCCAGTCCTCCTATGGATTGTTCAGAGGAAAACCAGGTCAGGCAAGAGTGTTGGTCCCTGGACAGTCGCACTCCTGAATCCCAGCAAACAATGATTGTGGGTTCTCCTTCCCAGAGCTGAATGAGGAGCTGCCCTGGGGCTGGCAGTGGGGACAGCTCGTGCATGCTGGGGAGGCTGGAATTCAGACAGGCCCCATGGGGATGTCACATCTGTTCCCCCACTGTGACCTTCAGCGTCCCTGCCAGGGGAACACAAGCAACTCATGTGTTCTGAGGAGGCCTCGAGGAGACAGCCAGCATGCTCCACAGAGTCTCAGACCATGGGAACGATGTGAAGGAAACCTCAAGGACATCAGTGTAGCCAGCCCACAGCTGATGGGAAGACAAAGTCTCCCATGGGCTCAGCTGCAAATAATATCTCCACTTTTTGGTTCTTGTTTAGCCCACCACTAACAGTGTGTCCTGGTCTTGCCCTCCTATTGCACAAGGGCTAAACCAGTTGCCTGCACAAAAGAGACGGCACAGCAGTAGGCCAAAACCACACTCATGATGCATTGGGATTGACCCTTGCCTTGGATCTGAGCAAGAGGCCCCTTCCCCATCCCTCCCAGAGGTCTGTGTGGCCAAAGGAACTCCTGTGTGCCTCTAAGAGACGTAAGATAATGTCCCATGTCCCCTCCCAGGACTCCCTACAGCACACATATGTGGCAGGCAGCGTAAGAGCCCTCTTCACTTACTGTCATGATGGATCAAATTTTCCAGAGAGTCTGCCCATTTTCTGACTTCCTCTTGGTTAAGTCTAAGAGGACAAAGGGAGAAACACAGGGCTGAGTTAAAGAGAGTACAGAAAGGACAAATTTGGTTTGTTTCTCAGCACCTCTAGAAAATCTTTTTCCTTGATTGTTGTAAGAGCATACACAAGAGACTGAGAATTGAATATCAGCTTCTTTTACAGATACCCCCAGGGATCCCAGATCTAACCTACAGAAATTTTGATTTGCAATCCTCATCACCAGCCATGGGCTAGAAATTTTCCCAGAAAAATTGCTGTGGAATTCATATTTACTTTGTGCCTGGCTACATCTCTTGCTGGAGGACAAACCTGGAATCACTCTTACAGGTCATATTAGTGAACTCCAATGGGCTGATTCCTTTAACCTGCCAGGGGAACATAGCTATGTGGAAGACAGGAATGTGGGAACTAGAAACACATGGGGAGCACATCCTGCATTCATTCCCTCTACCATACTAGAACACCCTAGGGTTCATCTGTTCCAAGAGCAAACAGGATTTTGGAGTTCTCTTTGGAGAGAACACGGTCTTCTCACAGCTTGGGGAGAGCAGTGATGCCCTGACAGGCTGCTGGCTGTTTTGTGTGCCTACACCTCTGTGCAGCTGTGTGGACCATTGCACAAATCCAGCTCAAAGAGGCAGGGATGCTGATTCTGCAGTGTGTCCAGATGCACTGGGTCTGGAACGGAGTCATTCCCCTGTGTAGGAATGACTCTGAATGTAGGAATGACACTGTACACACCCACCCCTGTGCTCATTCATATTGAATCATGGAAGTGGTGGCAGGATGGGACTTCTAGTTCAGCATTCTTCATGGAAATTGAAGTCCTCAGGTGCTGATAGTCAGCTGACAGGACTATCAACACCTGAGGGCTACTGCCACACTAGATCCAAGCACATGTGTTCAGGAAGAACAGGGAAGCAGCAGCAGAAACACTACTGGAGTCCATCTCAGTGAAGGAGTAAAAAACTTGCTGCAGCCAGTCTGGGATTAACTAGGTGACAGCACTTGCTCTTACCTCTGGCTTGAAGGTATCTTCTCCTTCTTGCCCTGGGAAGAGCTGTAGTCACAGGAATCTGACTTCTGCAGCAAGAAGCCCAGACGGTGCTTCATGTCTTTGGCACTGAAAGAAAAAAATCAAGGAGGAGATGAAGACAATGCTTTGCAGTCCCTCTGCAACCTCCTCACTGCACAGGCTCCTCCAGCATTACTTAGTGACACAATTGCAGGTCACTGACAGGGACTCCAGTGCTGATTTTCCACTCATCACGTACTGCACATTTTTGTTTCTAGACAAATGCAACAATGCCAAAGAAGTGATTTTTCATGTTCAACAGCTTCTTGCCGAGAAGGTCATCAGGTTCTGCTGAGCAGGTGGCAAAGGGGGAGAAGCCAGCGGCCCCAGTAGCATGGTGCAGATGAGAAGCTGTTGTTTTTCTACTCTTTACAGTAAAAATATTGTGATAGAAAAGCATCACCATGCTGTGTGTGTCACCTCTCCTCGAGCTGATTTGTCCAGCTGCTGATGTGTGGTTCTTACACCCCTACTAACCCTTTCCTGCAGCCCCTGCCATTTCCCCACCACATCACCCAGCCACAGGAACAGCAGGGCCATGCCAGGCCACCCCACCAAGCCCATGACACAGAGGAAAGGGAGGAAGTCAGTGGCTTGGAGCAAGACTGTGGCGTGAGATCAGGGGATGAGCCAAGAGCTTCACCACAACCAGCCCACGCTGACTGCAATCTGCACCCTTACTCCCCAGCAAGCTCCTCTGAAGATTCATCCTTAATTCTATTCCACCTTCCTGCATGCTCAGGATAATCATTTCCTCACAGCAGGTTCTTGATATGCAGCTGATACTGGCCTTGGCACCTCTCTGGGTTTCCTTCCAGTTTAAGAAGGAGGGGTGGGTAAACCAGTCCTGTTTGCTCAAGGGTGCAGGCCCTGGCCTGCCCCAAAGTGCAGTGACAGTGTAAATCAGGAAATTCTTCTCCTCAGATCTGAGCCTGGAAAAGAGCCAGAGGCTGTGCCACAGGACTGAGCTCTGGTAGCTGCTCAGCCCCCCAGCACTGCTTTCTGCTCCAGCACCCTGTCAGCACTCTGTCCTGGCCATACCTGATCTCACTGCTTGCCTCAGAAATGTTTCCTTAAGAGCTCCAGCACATGGGAAAAGCAAAGGGAGCTTGCAGCTGCTTTAGAGCACGGTGCCCGTGGCCACCACCAACATCCAGGCACACATGAGACCTCTGGGCTGCCAGGCTTGGGCTGCCTGGCACTGTTGTGCTCCTTGCCCAGGAGAAAGAGACTGCTCAGGTCTGCAGGAGGGTGGCAGTAGGAGGAAACAAGACACCACTGCTTGCAGCCAGTCCCACAGCTTTCTGGGAGAGAGGGATTTTGCTGGGCCTGGACACAGGTGTTTAAAAGATGTGAACTATTTTTCCTTGCATTTGTCCAATTTTTTTTTTATTCTCATCAAATGTTCTTGCAAATTGGAAATGGCAACACTTTTCCCTTGCATTTTCAGCACCTGTTTTCAAATCCAACCATGAACAGAAAGCTTTATCCTCCAGATGGGAGCCAGCTGAGTCTCTGCTTGCATTTTCCCAACCCACTGCACAGCTGCTAGGAAGCAGCCTCAGGAGTGCTGCTGAAGGCATGAGTGGGCAGAAAAGCAGCCCTGCACCATCAGAGACCTGCAAGAGTTTGGATGAGCTGGGGTGAGAAGGGAGTATTGTGCCTCCCTCCTGGGCATCTCCAGGCCCCAGAACACCTGAAAGGGAGTACACCCTCCCAGGAGGTCTCGTGCCAGCCTAGACACTCCTCATGCTGGGCTATGGGGCAGGCCATGCTGCCAAGGGCACATCTGGGGCTGTGCAGGCTCTGCTCTGCTGATCCCACACACTGGGGTGCAGCCAGGTCCTGCAGGGCTACAGTTCAACCCATCCTGATTGGCACCACAGTGCTGTGCGCTGGGCTACAGCCTAACCTGGCCCCTCACCATCGCCCAGGGAACTCAGGCTGATCCTGCACCAGCTGATGCCACATCCAGATCTGCTGTGCCCTGCATCCCTGCCTGCTGACACACGGGTCTCTGGTCCTGTCAGGCTGCATTTCTACATTTGAAATGCATTTCAGGGATATTCCATGATTTTTATCCTCTCTGCCTTGCTTCCCCCTCAAAAGAATCGAGAAAATTTAGCGGCGAGGAGTCAAAGGAGAAAAGGGGTTCAAAGACTGCAGCAGAAGCAGCTGACAGGAATATCAAAATATCGCATTGCTAAAAGCTGTTGGTTTTGATGATGGGGATGACGAGAAGGAAGGCTTTAGAGTTCCCACAGCTCAATACAAAACCTTTCTGCAATTCTGCTTCCAGCTGGGGGGAAAACAAAACAAAACAATACCACAAAACAAAACAAAACAAAAAAAACCCTAAACAACAAAAGCCTCTAAGCAATCATTTGTACCTAATCTTGTAAAATAATCAGAGCCAAATCCATCCTCCTGCCTCGGACACAAAGCGCAATGCATCAGCGTGTCTCCGGGCTAACGAGACCATTACCAGATGCTCAGAAATAAACAGTACCTTTTTAAGCAAGTGGCTGGCAGTGCAGCGAGTCCCTTGCACATCTTGCTCCCGAGGTCGGATCAGTATTCCAGGAAAAACAACCGCGCAGGGGGCGGCAGAGGCTGCGCACGGGATTCAGCCCGGTCTGTGAGGCAGCTGCGCTGCCTTGGCTCTGTTTTATAGCCTAGCCCAGACAGCCCAGCAGCACTGGGTGACCCAGTCAGGAGTCAGCACAGCAGCAGCACCCGTCCCCTTTCTGCCCACCCAAGAGGAAGAAGGTGACGTATAAAATCCAGGCAAAGGGGTGAGAGAGATTGAAAACCTTACCAGAAACGAAGCTTGGTGTCTGGCTGCAGAGGTGGATTCTCTTAAAAGGGCTCGAAATGCTTCGGGGACTTCCTCTGTTGCGGGAGGTTGGAATGGTACAGATGAAAAGCAGATTTTCGGCGGGGGGGAGACACAGATAGTAAAAAAGGTCAGAGAATCAATTCTGAGAAGTGAGATGAGCTTTGCTGGTTCCTCTGGTAATTTCCTTTCTCTTCTATTTAAAGTAACCTGGATCGAGAAAGGGACAAGAATTTTAAACAGAAAAGGGTTTCATAATCCAAACAAATGCAGAAAATAGCATGCCTGAAGAAAGAAGAATGTAAATTCACCAGCAAACTCCCCAGGCAGATGAGACTTTCCAGTTTTATTCTAGAGTCATGTGAATATATATTTTTGGTGAGGCGCAACAAAAGCTCAGGGGGGTGCAGAGCCCTATTGGAATATAAAATGTGCCTATCTCAGCACACAGATTTGAGGACAGCTCACGTACATGCGTGGAAAAAACGAATTTAGGAGGTTGGCAGCATATCTGCCTTAGATAGGGGTAGCACTGCAAAACCTTCTCCATTTGCATTTGCAAAATCAAAAGCCAGACCTTGGGACTCTGGTATCCCCAAGGAAAGGTGGTTAATTAAAATAAAAGGCTTAACTGTGCCTGCCCAGAGAAGTCTCAGAAGCAGTTCTGAGGGTACTTTGTGCTAAAGAATGAACCTATGAGACACCTGTGGAGGGGCCTGCACTGCCCTGGCTTTGCTGTTGTTTCAAGGAGAACAGAATGACCTCTTGTCCTCAGCCCTTGGATGGTACAGAAGGCAGTTGCCCCTCTAGGGAGAGAGCGAATTGGCTGATATTTATTGAGTTGCAGCTCAGCACAGCCTGTACCATTCTTACCAAAGAAAGGAAGGCTTTGGGCAGACGGACTTGCATATGGACTGCTGCATTTCAAGTCCTGCTCCTGCTGTGAAATAAAGGAGCTTCTGATTAGCAGCAGGCTGCCTGCCCACACTACCCACTGCTGCATCCCCTCTCCCAGAAATATTTCAGTGCTTTGCTCACAATCTGCAGAAGTTGCAGGATGAGCCTTTCCCTCCTGTGTCTCTAGAGCCTACTGCACAGAGTCCAAATCCGAGAAGAGTTTACCTGCCTTGACATACTGCCAAGTATACCTGCCTTGGCATAATGCATCTTCTCAGATCATTAATTGTGCAGAAAGGCAATGCTCTAATTAACTGTGAAATGCTTTTCTAGGAGTGTGACTGTCCTGCTGCCAAACCTGAGGCAATGTGCCTGCGAGTCCTGCACTGTTTGGGCTAAAAATCAGCTCCAGCTCAGGGCGGTGTAAAACTTTACCTGAGTGAATGCCCTCATCCTTTTAGTGTTAGTGAGTTGACAGCACTTGTGTGGATCTGTAGAAAGCAACTGAACACTGGCAGAGTTGGTGCCTAAGCTCTCTGATGTCTTCTGTTTGGGGAGAAGTCAAAGGGCAGAATATGGCCAACAGAAAAAAGGTAACTAATAATTTACCAAATATCTAATTAATTTAATTTGACTATCAAACAGGTGCAATGTTATTCAATGTTGTGCAATGACATTCAAACAATTCAAGAGCCCATCTGACTGACATAATCAAGATGTTTGCAAGCTCTAACCTTACCCCTCTCTCTGGCAAGGTTAGAGCTCTGGCTCAGGCAGGTCCCAAAGGCTGTTTGCTAGGGCAAGGAACTTCTGTGCAGAACACAAAAATTCTACAATTTGTCTGCAAAATGTTGCATAGCCAGATTTAGGAATGCCACACTTCTCTGTGGATTGCAAGCACGTTTGCTGCATGGCTGTAACAACACTCGGATGCTGGTGTTGTTGACATCAGGTCACCTTCTGCATTCCCCAAATTCTGTGTGAGCAGGCTGTAATCAGGAATTTCTGGCACTGCCATCACAACAGCCAGCAATTAAGACCGTCCTCCCTGGACTGGGAATGGAGAATCCTAGAAGTGCTGCAGTTGAAATTTCCCATTTTCCAGTTCATTAACACTGACTGGCTCAGCCGCCATGAGAGCAGTTTGAGCTTGTGCACTGTTTCTCCTCTAAGCTGTGTTTCCCCTCTTGCAGTTTAATATCCTCTCAGCTGCTCCAGCTGGTCTCCAATCTAAAGTATCCCTTTCCATCTCCCACCATCACAGGCAGGCTTCTTCCCTCATGGTACAGACTGTGCTGTACTCAACACCAAACTCTCCTCCTCCTCCCTGCCAGCTAGTGAAGCAGCAGATCCTGCCATGTTTTATGTCTGGCATGTCATCCCTGGCTTTCTTCAACTGCTCATGAAGAACTCAGCAGAGAGGATGGGCTGGGATGCAGGGATGGGGGTGGGTCTGGGCCATCCCTGGAACATACAGTGCTTTGGAGGTATCCCGAGGCTCTCAGGAGCCAGCAAAATTATAAACATCTGTGGTACCCACTGTGGCATCCCTTGCCCCCCACCTCATCTCTGCTGCATCCCGAGAGCTGGAGACGAGGCTCTGAATGGGAGCTTTCCCTCCCACAACTGCCAGGGAAGAACGTCACACAAGTGTGCTCACCCCCATACACGAGTGTGTGTGGGATGTGTCCCTGGGTTCGGCAGCAGCCAGAGGCAGGGAGCTTGAGTGCTACTGCTTCCATGGTCAGTGCCCAGAGCTGAGCTGCTACAGGCTGTTGCCCTCCCACCCCAGTCCCTTCCCTTCCCGGGGCAGCTGCTGTGGGATGCGAGTGCACCAGGAAGATGCTGCTGCTTTGTCTCACTGTGAACCAGGAGGGTGACATGGGGGCTGCGAGCATGTGCTGCTGGGCCAGGGCCTCTCCTGCCACGGCTGCCTTCCCCTGCCTGCCTTGCAGGGGCTGTGACCCACTCTTGCCATCACTCATCTCTCACAAAGCCAGCCAGGCACCTTGGGAAGGGGTGAGCAAATGCCTGGGTTTGCACAGTGGACCCTGGGCACAGCACTGCCCATCTTTCCCACGGCCATCCACGTCCAATCCATGTCTGGCAGACAGCGTTGGTGAGGAACTGCAGCAGCTCCTACACAGCTGAGAAGCACCAACCAGGGTGGCACTAGTCGCCAAGCCCCCAGGATGCAGAAGCCCTCCACATGTAGCCACTTCGGTGACATTTCTGCCCAGGCGAGTGGCCCAAGTGCTGAGCCCTGTTGTGGGGAGGGGACCTGGACTGCTGAACTCTTTGATGTGCTTCCTCCATAGCCCCAAGCACTCTTTGCACAAAAACCCTTCCAGTGCAACCACCTACTGCTGATATTTTCTCCACTACACCTGTTGGCAGGTAAGATTTCCTTCCAGCAGTGAGGGCTGCATCTTATCCACAGGCATGTGGCTTGAGTGAATTACAGCTAATGAGCTGGGAGCAGAGAACCCTGGAAGGACCTTTGGGTCTGAGCTTGGATGGATGAACTCAGCACGTGTCTGTGCCTGACACCGAAGGCAGCCACATTTCCTGTCCCAGGGCACTGACTGCAGCCTAACCTCCCTAAGAGACATGGAGAGGCCACACTCGTCCCTATAGGGTCCCGCATCTGGCGCTGGGATTCCCAGAAACACTGTCCCACAGCAGAATATGAGGGAATTGTCCTTTCCCATGGCTCTGCAATGCATTGTGTGACTTCACACGTGCCCTGGCTCGGGCGGCCAGCCCCCGGAGGCGGTCTGAGGAGCAGCCATCTCCTCCCAGATCAGCCCTGGCAGGAGGGATGAGTCACTCTTCAATACGGGTAATTTGCCGCTCACACAGAAACTTTCTCAAGTGCATGGATCTACCTCCAGGCTGACCCAGTCCCCTTTTTCTGCTCTGCATCCACAAGGCAAAATGGAACTCTTAAAGGCAAAGCAGCTTTAGTTTGCTGTTGTAGTTTCTTGATGAGCCTGCTTTTCTCTGCAATGATGCTATGTATACATTAGCACCTTCATTTGGAACCTCCCTTAATTTCAGGTTCATGCAGTTCATACAACCAAATATGCAATCCAGACAATTTCCGCACGCTCTCAGTTGTTTCCTACTTATATGTGCACCTACAACATCAGTGGCCTTTTGTCGTTTCTAAGGGCTTGGAATTTCCTAATCATACTGAGGGAGTGGTGGGAATCATATTTTTCTTTGCTTCAACCTCAAGATTTTGGATTGCCTACTTGTCCTGTTACTGCCCAGAAAAAAATATTTCAACTTCTGTCAAAGAAAGAATTTTGTTCAGCCAAATGGATTTTTTTTTTTTTTTTCCTTTCCTGGTTTGGATTTGCTTATGAAGTAAATGTTGCTTTTTGGTGTAATTTTTTCCTGGTGGTTTTGTTTTTGTTTTTGTTTTTCGGTTGATTGGTTGGTTGGGGTTTTTGTTTTGGTTTGGGTTTTTTGTCTAGCTATTGTTCTTTTCTTCATGGCCATCAAACCACAGGAAAATCTATTCTTTGAATAACTTGCCTTCTAATTTCCAGGATCTCTGTCTTCTCATCCATTTTGATTAACAGCCCCTTAAACATTTCCTGCTAATCACTAAGAGGGTTTGAATAACACTGCACCACAAACCAGTCAACATATGGCTGTTCATTGATGCTTTCTCAATACAAAAACCACTTCAAAATGTCTAATTTAGCCACTTTTAGTGCATTTAATATGGATTTTATGACCCTTTAGGCCAAATATTGATAGCACGTCATATTCACTCATAAATCTATTTCACCACCACAACTTCCTCATGAAAAAACCATTAAGCTCATTAGAAAAGGTCTATTTTTCCACTAGATCATGTCATCTGGTATCAATGACATCACCACCTTTTCCGATGTTCCTGCTATTTTCTGTACTAACAGTGCTCCTGACCTCATCAACAAGTTAACAGCTCTGTGACTGGACAGCTCACCCCTTCTTAGGGAACCACTTTAATTATGAAGACTAATCACAAAGAATCGTTAAGGCTGGAAAAGACCTCCAAGATCAGTGAGCCCAAGCTTTCATCAAGCACCTCCACCCTGACTAAACCATAGCACTGAGTGCCACATCCAGTGATGGTGACTTCACCCCTTCCCTGGGCAGCTTGTTTTGATCCTTAACCACCCTTTCAGTGAAGGAATTGGACCCTGATATCCAGACTGAACCTCCCCTGAAGGAGCTTGAGGCCATTTCCTCTCATCCTGTCACTAGTTGCCTGGGAGAAGAGTCCAACCCTCACCTGGCTACAGCCTCCTTTCAGGCAGTTGTAGTGAGTGATGAAGTCACCCCTGAGTCACCCACAGTTCCCTCAGATGCTCCTCACAGGACTTGTGCTCTCCAGAGCCTTCAGCACCTTCATTGTCCTTCTCTGGACCTGCTCCAGCACCTCAGTGTCTTTCTTGTAGTGAGGGGCCCAGAACTGGAAACAGCACTTGAGGTGTGGCCTCGCCAGTGCCCAGTACAGGGGGAACAATCCCTTCCCTGGTCCTGCTGCCACACTATTCTTGATCCAGGCCAGGATGCCCTTGGCCTTCTTACCTGCCTGGGCACAGCTGGCTTATGTTCACCCACTCCTGACCAGCATCTCCAGGTCTTTTTCTGCTGGGCAGCTTCCCAGCCACTCTGCCCCAGCTTGGAGTATTTCATGGGATCGTTGTGACGCAAAGGCAGGACCCAGCACCCGGCCTTGTTGAGCCTCATGCAGTTGGCCTTGGCTCTTGGATCCAGCCTCTCCAGATCCCTCTGCAGAGCCTTCCTGCCCTCCAGCAGACCAACACTCCTACCCAACCTGGTGTCTGACAAGTTGCTGAGGGTGCACTCAATCACCTCATCCACATCATTGATAAAGATATGAAACAGGACTGCCCCCAACAGTGAGCCCTGGGGAACCACTGCTGGTTGATCAACTGGATGTAACTCCAGTCACCACCACCCTCTGGGCCTGGCCATCCAGCCAGTCCTTAACCCAGTGAAAAATGCACCAGTCCAAACCAGCTTATCCAGGAAAATGCTGTGGGGAAAATCAGAAAGCATGGCTTTATTTCCAATATTGCTTTATTTTAAAATGAATGGAAAAGACTACTCTTTGTCCTGAATAAGGGGCAGTCAATAGCTAACTCATGTAAGCATAGTTAACTANGCCAGGATGCCCTTGGCCTTCTTACCTGCCTGGGCACAGCTGGCTTATGTT
>WBMY01000206.1:149277-160425 GCA_013397315.1 Donacobius atricapilla | reverse complement strand
TTTTTTTGTTTTGTGGGGGTTTTTTTTTTTTTGGGGGGGGGTGTTTGATTTTTTTGTGTGTGTGTGTGTGTATGTGTTTTGTTTTGTTTTGTTTAGTGCCTTCATTATATCATACAGAGACATTAGTCAGTCTGTTTGGTGTTACCCACTTTTAGGACTGCATAGAGTAAGAAGTCTCTAGGCTATTCTCATGCTGGGAAGTAATCTATGGATGTATATTTGGTAGTGGCTTGAGGGATGAAGAGTATGGAAAGGCATCTTCAGATCTGTGCTCAAATCAGCAGTCACTGGGCTGAGGAGTTTATGCACACGGGAGGCTGACTATTCTGTCCAATTCTTTAGGGCTGCGCACTTAAGTGCCCTCTGAAAGCACTGCTCTTTTGGGTGTACCTGTGGTTGCTTCTGAACATTTTTGTCTCTGCCTGGAAGCACCTGTCCTCTCTCTTCGTATGATCAGACTTTGATCTTTCCCCCTTGTAAGAGTAAAATCACAGGCTGAAGGACTGTACTATCTCAGAGACCTATGAACCATGTCAAATATTTGTTATTGAACAGGTTTAGCTGGATGCTTGCCCTTTCAGTGGTTCTAACAGAGAATGGACTCCGTGTAATGTTTAAAATTGAATAAATAAGTAAGTTTATCTAGTAAGTGGAGAGAGAACATGAGAAGGAATTCCTGCGTTGTCACAGACAGCTTTATAAAGTAGTGACTTTGCAACATAGCAAAGCACTATAGAAAATTGTCTCAAAGTAACAAGAGGCACTTCAGTTAAATAATATGTATTTGTATTTCATTGAAAATGAGCACATACGGCTTCCCTCTTCAGCGAAGAATAAGGCAGATCTTGACTTATGTTTACTTACAAAGCGTGGGACCTCTGGGGATGATCTGAATTTGGACAGCCTGCTGCCGCGCCCAGGAGTGTTTCCTTGGCCCGCCGGCTCCTTCCGCGGCGGCGGGGCNGCTGCGTGCCGGCGTCTGCCGGAGCGCAGGGCCCGGACAGCCAGCCGTGCCCGCTCCCTCCCCTCCTCTCAGGAGGGCTTTCGGATGCGCCCTGAAACGAGCTGCTTCTAGACCCCGACCTTTCAAAAAACCTGTTTTTCTGTCACCCCTCACAACTCACTAGAATTTCATTACAGTCGCTGCAGGATGAATGCTTTGCCATTGCTGGGAAAGGCTCTGTGCCTGTGCTGCTGAGAAACCATGAGTCAGCTTGCTCAAGGGAAGGAGGGGGAGGCGAGGAAATCTCCTTTTATGATGAATCTTCCCACACTTCCTGCTGTTTCTGTTTTGGGCACACTGGTTCAGAAGCTGTGGGCTGTTTTCTGCCTGGCTCTCAGTGTGTGAAAATTGTTCCTTCCCTAAGAGGGATCACCTACTTGTCCTGATATGAGGTGACAGTGTCCCACGCCTTTCCCCATCTAGAACAAAAGGGATAATCGTTCATCTCCTCTCGAAACGAAGCATAGTGTCATGGGGGTACTAGGACAGGAGAAAGCCTTTTCTGAGCTCTGTAGGATTTCAGAGTCCAGCAACGTTAGAGAGGTTTTCTGAGTCACTCTTTACTCTGAGAGGCTGCTCGTTAGTCTAATTCTGTGGGATAAATATATTCTCATTAAATTCACAGGGACTCGCATCCTAACTTAACTAAGGCGTGACTGGACTCACAACTCTAACAGCAAAGGGATTTTTGCAAATAATATACCATACATTTGTGTAGGTTATTCAGTAAAAAACCTTACTTCTGCTTCTGCTTGGAAGGTCATATTTTGAGGATGAGCACTACAGTGCTGAAATGGTTTTAATATAATATGATTGTGGATAAAAATTATGAAAAAGAGGTAGCAAAACACTGCAGTTCACTTGCTGGAAACATCTTGCAAGTGCTTCAATTATATTTCATGCTCGAGTTGAGAGCTGCTACAATAGTGACAGAGGGAGAAAAATAGAATTGCTTCATTTCTTTTCTCCCACCTACGGATGTTTCTCAGTGTGGAAAATGAGTCATCAAGAAGAGGTATTTTTACTTTGCAACAGACATTAGAGAAATGTTGATTTTAAGGCAAACTGTGTGTCAATTGATCTACTAGGCAAGAGGTCTGATCCTGCTTGTACAGATTTTATTTCCTTTGGAACCACTGCAAAGTCACAGCAAGAAGCAGCCAACGTAAACACCTCAGAACTCACAATCAGCTCAGGTGTGGCTCCCACTGTGGCGGCTGTATGGCATGGCTGACCTGAGGACTGTTACCAAGTTGCTGGGGTATGAGTCTGCTTTGATGAGCCTGGGGTAGGTCCAGCAGAGACTGATGGTCCCAGGCCCCTCTGCAGGCACTGCCCCAGCCCATTGGGAGTGACATGATGCGTCTGCCAGCACAGGGCCTGCTTGCCAGCTTGGCCTCAGCTCTGTCAGATATGGACAGGGACATCTGTTACATTTGGAGATGTAGACTGACATATTGCAGCTTTCAAGAAGTTTTTTAGACGTCCCCTGTCACAAGTGAAAAGTTAGCATCAACTATATCATGAGGTGGCCTCTTGGTTTGAGAGTATAATCACCTGGGATGTCTGGGGATGCTGCCATTTGCCATCTGAGAATTTGAGCACTAATCTACGTTTAGGTTGTATCTTATCTTGGAGTGTAAGGCTTCAATATAATGTGTAAGAAACAGAGGGATTTTTTCTGTCATTGTCAAAGCATTTTGCAGAAAGGGAAGAGGAAACTTGAGGCTCAAAGCCCTGTAAAGGAGTTAATGAAATTAATCTGCAAAGCGCAGTCCTCATCCTCATTTTTTCTCACTAGACCGCACTTTTATTCCTCTAAGCACTTCAAAGGTACTGATGTCTCACAACAGCAGAATCAGAGGAATGTCAAGCAAGAAACCTTCAACCACAAACTAGTATTTATCACCCCCAAACTAGTGTTTTTCACAGGTGGTGCAATATCACCCAAAAGATGTTTTTCTGGCAAGCCAGTGTGATTGTTGAATTAATGTTTTTCCCTTTTAGTACCTTGTGCTTTTGTTAGTATTTACTCTCAGATACCAAGTTTGCACACATACGGATAGTTTTCTGTGTTGTTCTGTATAGGGTTTGCATGGCCAGGTTTTGGTAGCAGGTGGACTAATGGAGGTGACTTGTGTGAGAAGCTGGCAGCAGCTTCATCCATGTCCAACAGAGCCACTGCCAAGTGGCTGCAAGATGAATCAGTTGCTGCTCAAAGATGGGCCTATCAGAAAAGGTGTTAACACCTTTGTGATATTTAGGAAGGGGGAAAAAAGTTATTGCACAGATGTAATTGCAGCCCAAAAAGAGAGGAGTTAGAAGATGTGAGAAGAACAACTCTGCAGATGCCAAGGTCAGTGGAGAAGGAGGGGCAGGATGTGCTCCAGGTGCCAGAGTGAGGTTGCCCGGCAGCCTGTGGTGCAGACCATGGTGAGGCTGCTGTGCCCCTGCAGCCCATGAAGGACCACGGGTTCAGAGATCCACTTACAGCCTGTGAAAAAGACCTGCAGTGAAGCAAATGGGTGCCTGGGAGGAGGCTGTGACCCCGTGGGAAAACTCCACTGGATCGGCGTCCTTGCAGGGACCTGCAGACCCATGGAGAGGGGAGCCCACACTGGCGCAGGTTTCCTGGTAGAACTTGAGACCTCGTGGTGGACCTACACTGGAGCAGCCTTTCCTTGAAGGACTGCACCCCATGGAGAGTGATTCATGTTGCAGCATGGACGTGTGGACATGTGCAACTGTTGCCCATGAGATGGTCACATGTTAAAGAAATTCATGGACAATTATCTCCTATGGGAGGGACCCATGATGGACCAGGGGAAGGAATCCTCTCCCTGAGCAGTGGCAGCAGCAACGTGTGATGAACTGACTGTAATCCCCATTTTCTGTGTCCCTGCAGC
The DNA here is from genome assembly GCA_013397315.1 of Donacobius atricapilla. NCBI lineage: Eukaryota > Metazoa > Chordata > Aves > Passeriformes > Mimidae > Donacobius > Donacobius atricapilla. The sequence goes on along the minus strand of WBMY01000206.1, from coordinate 156,516 downwards.
ACTACGGGGGAGGAGGTAGACCCCAGGAAGGAGGGAGAGGTGGAAGGAAAGTGTTGTTAATTTCATTTTAATTATTCTGCTCTGATTTTGATTAGTAATAGAATTCAGGTAATTCCCCCAGTGCAAGTCTGTGGTGGTATTTGGTGAGTGATGTCTCTTCATGTACTTATCTCATGAGCCTTTTGTTACATTTTATCTCCCCTCTGCACTTGTGGAGAGGAGCGATGGAAGGGCGTTGGTAGGCACCTGGCAAGCAGCCGGGGCTATCTCACCATGATAACTGGTCTTTGGAAGTTTGTGAGCTCTGAGGATTATAGTTAGAATATCCTTAACCATGCTTTGGTGGCTATATGATTTGTCCTTTTTGGATATCACATAAGGAATTGACACTTATTTGTCTAAATCTAGCACAAAGTCTGTGTCTGCCAGTAATTGTCAATGGTGTTAGCCTGCCAAAGGTGAGGCGCACACAGCTCAATGTCACTAAGGCCACCTGNGTGCCCCTGCAGCCCATGAAGGACCACGGGTTCAGAGATCCACTTACAGCCTGTGAAAAAGACCTGCAGTGAAGCAAATGGGTGCCTGGGAGGAGGCTGTGACCCCGTGGGAAAACTCCACTGGATCGGCGTCCTTGCAGGGACCTGCAGACCCATGGAGAGGGGAGCCCACACTGGCGCAGGTTTCCTGGTAGAACTTGAGNTTATTTGTCTAAATCTAGCACAAAGTCTGTGTCTGCAAGTAATTGTCAATGGTGTTAGCCTGCGAAAGGTGAGGCGCACACAGCTCAATGTCACTAAGGCCACCTGGTAGTGAGGCTGGGCATGTATTCCCAATAGGCATGATGCTCATCTTCATCTCTGTATGACTGTCCCCCCATCCTGCTCACCAGCTAGGCTTGCTTGCTGCTCATGAGGGGTTTGCTGCCCATGCTTACCCAGTGCAGGGCAAGAAAACAACAGTTCTGGTGACACAGACCAGCCTTTTTATTCCCTTGTCTCTCTGTTTTCCCATGCTTGTTGCTAATACTCCGTCCCTCTGTTTTTTTGCCTTCCAGACCACATTTGCCCGCCTTTGGTCCTTACCATTGCAAGACTTCAGGAGTTCCCAAATGCATTTCCCAGGAGCCTCGTTAAGTGTCCCCTACCCTGGCAGTAACCTTGCAGTTCAGAAGATACTGCAGGAAACATCTTCCGTTGTTCCCCAGTGTTGGGTGTTGGCCCCCAGCCATGGAGCCAGTAACTCCCTAGCTTGGCTGTGGCTCCCCTGGGGCTCCCTTGGTCAGACCAGGCTGTTTCCCTGCCTTCACTGACTGGTGTCACTGTGAATGGAGATGATCACCCAATTTATCAGCAGCCCAAGTGTAGTGCCGAGCATCCCCATTGCTGCCCTGACTTTTTCAGCCTTCTCTTCTGTTTCACAGTTTCATGTTTTGGGTTCTTTCTCACGCTCTAGTCTGTAAACACTGGCCAATGTTATTGTAGTTTCGAGGAGTTTTCATTCTTGTTCTTAGAGATACGGACAGCTGATGGACAGTTGTCTTGACCAATGGGATGGGGAGAGGTGTCAACCTTCTCCCCCAGTCCCTGGCCTTTGTAAAAATACTGTAAAATAGAGTCAGACTTTTAAATAAACTTAGTTTATTTAAAACTAAGTTTATTTTAAACTACTTACACTCTGATCAAAGTGTAAGTGTGTGTTCGTGTGTGTGTGACAAACTGCACCAACCCATCTCCAATACATCTTTTCAGAGCTTCCCCACCCCCAGGGAGCTGCATGTTGCCACCAGTGGCTTCAGCTCTAGATCTTGTCACAGGTGTCCATGGTGTGTGAAAGCTGTGGAGGTCTCTCTGAGCAGCTGAGTTGTACTGACTCATCAGGCTGTTTCCGTATGTTTTTATCTGTCTATTAATAACTCTTACTTTCATTTTTTCCTAGGCAGAACTGAACTTCTTGAAGCATTGTGTCAGTTTATTTAAATTAAATGTGATTTTGAGTGCAAAGTGATTTAGAAAATCATAATTTTTTTCTCTTTTTTTCTTCTTTTTTGGCAAGATGTCTTAATGGATTGTAGAGCAGACAGCTCACTTGCTTTTCTCATGCTGGGTTTTCACTTACTGAGATGTGCCCTTTCCTGAACCTCTGTGAAGTTTTTTAACCACATGGAAGCAGTTTTTTTCCTATGGAAATGGATGTCAGGGCTCCCACTGGGTTTAGGAAGAGGACTATTTAGAAATGTAGTTGCTAGGAATTCCCAGTGAATATTACTCATCTTGTCTTTTCAGTCCCACACGTTCTTTGAGTTAAAGCATATTCTCTCCTTGCCCCTCTATCGCAGAAGAGGGGCTGGCATGTTGTTCCCAGTTCTTTCTTTAAGAAAGGAGGTTCATTTGTGTCTATGGATTTGAAAGAACAGGGGCAAATAGGGAGACAAAACAACTTTTACTTTAGAATTCTGTTTTTCTGAGGGCATAAGATCCACTGAGGTCACAAGCACATCCCTGAAGAGAAGAGAAGAATGGAGTCCTGTGTTAAATACTTTATATGCCTAGACATTCAGGTACACCTGAATCAGCTGTATCCTTTTTTTTCCATATTCAGATTTAGGTTTAGACTGTGGTTCCTGCTCTCAGAAATACAGCTCAGTGGAAATACATTGTGAGAGTAGTTGTTGCCTATGTTTGCCTACTTTATTAGGCACATTTACAGTATGCTGCATTTTTGTTTTCTCCTCTGATCTAATATAGTAAAAATAGTACATCAAATTAAATTAGCTTCATTTTATAGTTACTCAGTAGTGGATGTAGTCTCTTGCAGGATCGCTTTTTATTTTTAAAACAAATCAAACAAATGAAATGTAGTTATTTCCCAGTAATTTCACTTCTTTGTAATTATAATTTACAAAGGCAAGTGGTTTTGATATTAGAAAGATGTAGTATGCATTATGCTGATGTTCATTAGGTTAGAATGACATGCTGAATTCACAGAAGGGGAGGGACAACAAAATGTTTGAGAGATTGAATTTGAATTACCGTAATTTCTCATTAAAGCCTGGATTCATTAGTGAAGTATATGAAACAAGAGCAATTTTCTTTCTCACATTTCAGTGTGATCTGTGTTGCAAAAAATGTTTTCAAAAGAAACAGAATAAACTCTATAAAGCAGAGGATTTCTGTAGATTTGTCTGTAGATTAAAGTCACATAGCTAGCTGTGTATGATCTTTCTCTTTCAATTTTGCTTACCAGTTTTCTATAGCATTGCTGCATCTGTGAGCTCTGCAGTGGCTTTGCTGCTGCTGTAGAACCTTTGGCAATGTTGGGATGGTGGCTCTGGAAGTGTGGTCAGGTTCAGTAAAGCCTTGTATGATTGTATCTTGTATGATTGCTCTTGTAATTGAGAGGTGTAGCTATGCCTCTTCTCCCAAAGGAATGACTTCTTGTTCCCATTGTCTCTTAGGCTACTTACAGACATAACATTAGTAAAATGTAAAGTTTTTAAATAATCAGACTGGTTACTACACATCTGGTTCTCTTTGCAGGTGGTTTAGCAAATGTGAGGACAGTAGAATCCCTTTGCTCTGAGGAGCAGTGGCAGTTGTATGATCAGCTGCCGTGACCTGGTGTTTAGGGGAAGTTTGGTAAAAATGTATAGGGAGTGTTCCAAAGGTAAAGCTCAAAGTCTTTATTTTATTGAAAATGCAGACACTTTCATGTGAGCCTTTTTACTCTTTTGAAAAATGAAAGTAGCAGGGTTTTGCAGTGTGCAGAGGAGCAAAGCTATATTGTCTATGTTATGTGGATTTTCCTTGCATAACGTAGTCAGGGCTGAATATACCTAGCTAAAGTAGGCACATGGTAGATGTAATACTCTTCTTGTGCATCTGATGAATTGAAAAACTGTAGCAAAAACTCACTCATCCTGCCTATTGGGAAATAGGTAGTAAATCACCTGTTGGGATTGAAAGTACCTGTATTTGGCAGGAGACAATCCATATGAAAGATGGATAACCTGTGGATAACAATAGTTTTGCTGTCATTGAAGAATGTCCTGTGAGGAAGGATGGTTTCTATCTTGTACCTGTGATAGAGGAAATCTTCTGTTATCTACCGCAGACTATCTGTGGAGCTTTCATGATTCAGTGTCATTGCTGAGTGTTTCCTGCTCATAAAACAGAACCATCCAGGAAAATACCTCCATCATGAAGCCCAACCAACAACACAGCACTGTGAAGCTTACAACCAGACCACATTCCCATGTGCCACATCCATGTGTGCCCTTACGCTCCCCCCAGAGATGGCAGCCCCACCACCCCACAGGGCAGCCATGGCTTTGCCTCCAAGACATTGTCCCGGCAGCTTTCATAGTGTTTCCACAAGTGCAGAGGTCCAGAGAGAATGCAGCTGAGAACAAGAGCAGCAGGTGTGTCCTGTAGTGGTGCACCAGCTACAAAAGTTGGGAGGAGAGAAGGAAATGTTTATTTCTGTTCCCTTTGACTCAGAGTTTTGCATCTGAGTAACTGGGGGTGAAATAGTGATTTGTGTGGTGGTGGTTGTAGTTTGGGTTTTGGGGGTTTTTTGTAAAGCTTGGAATTTATTTGCTTTTACTTCTAACTCCATTGTTATTAAAGGCTGTTATTTAAAGTTTTTGATCTGATTGAGTCATTTAGGATAAATTTTGTTTGAATTTTCCTTTGAGCACTGAGGATCTTGCCCTGCGAAGTGCTAAGTAACCTTATGCTCCCAGACTTCTCAGTAGGAGCTGGGGACACTGCACTGCCCCAGGAGGTGGCTGGGTCTTCACGAGGCCAGGTCACACACTGTCTAGCATATTTTAAAAATAGGATGAAGGTTTTCAAGTGTGTTTTGGTTAATACATCGTGACCTCTTCTACAGTAATAGTTCCTGTACCTTAATATATCACCATAAGTATTTTGTTAAACAGTAAAATCTTGCTGTATTTTTCAGGCCCTCTGTTACTTGTATCCTGTTGTGAAAGAAGGCTGCTATTTTTCCTTTTAATTTTGCTGGTGCAAATAAGTGGTACTGCTTTACTGTTCCATTTCACCACAGACAGTAATTTCAAATGGTTATACCACTTCTTTTGGGCCTAGTGACGCTATCAGATGATGGAAAGCAAGCAACCTTTCAAAACAGAGCGAACTGTAATCACACTGCAGCCGAGTTCCTGTTGTCAGCTGTGGAGGGAACAGCCTCCACCGTGACCTGCTGCACTCGAGGGGGCTGTGAGAGAGTCGGGGGTGTTCCCTGGTCAGGTGATGTTTATCACATGTTTATTACACCACCAGTGCCTCTGCAATAAATAGTCCTGTGAGCAGGTGAGCAGTTTGACCCGTGCATGTCTGCGTGTAAGTTTTCCAGGGGAATTCTTTTGAGATGAAAATACGGTGTACGCCCCCCCTCCCCACTTGTGCCAGTATTACCTGAAGGTTTTTCTGTGTGAATTCTCTTCCCTCAGGACCCCAAGCCTCAGATTTGAAAACCAATCTTCGCATGTGCTGATACTTATGTTATTTGGGCTCTTCCTACTTGTAACTATTTGCACTTCGGTGTATGTATGTTTCGTGTGTTCTGACATGCCTAAAATGACACTCTGTATCTTGGTAAAGCTGACCCAGATTTTAAAATGTAGGTGTCGGAATCTAAATGTAGATTGGATTTTAAAATGTTGATGTCTAAACATAGAGATTTTTTAAATCTCTATATTTAGGTTCGTCTGTACAATGGCCTCAGTAAACGGGATGACAAGCACTTGCAGCTGCATTACTGTTTCCACTGATGCTTTCTGTGGAGTCTGGACCACTGCTAGCTGAGCAGTCCTTCCAGTCACTGCAAGTGTGACTTCCAGAAGGAGGAGTTATTCTTTGGTGCTTTCTTCTTTCATTGTGTAGGTTAATTGCTTTTGTTCTCTTCAAGCCATCTAATTTTTCTCTAAGTTAAGTCTTAGCTCTATCTTTATTAAAGGCTCTGAGGAGATGTTCAGATTAAGAGCTCTGTGTTAGTGAAAGGCTTACTGGTTTTAATCTCACATTAGTGGAAGACTGAAGTTTTCTGGCTGTGTTTGCTTTCATTCTCTAAACTTACTAGAAATGCTTAATAATAGAATGCCTTATTCCAAAACTTAGGCTTTACAGGTTGTTTCTCATCTTCTGGATGCTTTCCGAATTTCAGTGAAAATTTTGGTGGGTGAATGTGCTAAATAGTGCAGTCAGAGCAAAGAGAAAGGAAGAGATGAGGGGAGTACATCATGTCTGACAATTTTTAGTTGCAAATTTGCTCATGAAGAAGCTGACAGAAGGATAAACCTTTACTTTTCTCTTGGGAGTTTGCCTGTGAATTTTCAAGGGACCAGGATTTCATGGTGCGTTTTGAAAAGCATGTACCACTTTTGAGTACCTTAGCATGAGTCCTGTTTTGCCATTTTCTCAAAGGTATTTAAATGCTGTCCTCATAAAAGGTGCTTAGGTAGCCAGATCCCTTTTAAGACACCTAAATTTCTACTGAAATCTGCAACAGAATGGAAATTTTTATACCTTACTGAGTACACTGCATTATATAAAATGGAGGATATGTACTGATGATATTTTCAGGTGAATATAAACAGTTTAGTTTTCTAAATGCCATTTCTGCACAATTATTCTGGGGTAATTTTAAAATTTTAACTTAAAGCCCGTTTTTTTAATGGTTCCTGCTGACTTCTCTTGGAGATGGAGTGGTTCAGCACTCATGAAAGGTAAATCAGTGACTATAAAGCTCTGTAGTTATGGATTGCTTTTTGAGAAAGTGTGCATTTTTTCTTGCTGGGAGGCATATAACAAGACACAGCTGGGAATAGAACTATCTCTGCCTTTGCAAGAATACAGGGGCTTCCTAAACCAGTGCTTCATCTGACATGTAATTAATTTTTTGAGAAGACAGGATCTAATTAAGACTGGTGGAAGGCTTTTTTTTAGTTTTATCTTTACAAATTAAAATGGTGTTTAAAATCTTAACTACAGGTTGGGGTAGGGTACTAACATTATCTGTTGTTTTTTGTTCTATAGTTTGCTTAGCATTTTCTCTAGGAATGTCTGCCGAGAAGTATTCAAATATGGTGTGTTTTGGTATAGTATAAAATTAATATTCTATGAACAGTAATGCATCTTGAAACAATCTTTGGCTCAAGAACAGCCCATATAATTAAAATTGGTCTTTATTAGATGAGCTGCTACTAAATATAACCAA
>WBMY01000206.1:120938-147652 GCA_013397315.1 Donacobius atricapilla | reverse complement strand
GGCCCCTCCCGGCCTGGCCGCCCTGGCACCTTGTCCGGATCCGATGAAAAGGAAGGAAATCTCCCAAGATTCCTGTATTTAAGCTGTGTGTCCCAGGGGTGTACACTTTTTACCAGATTGGCCAACTTGGCTGTCAGCTCCAAAGCAGATCACCGATTGGTTTTTCTACCATTCATGCCAAACCAATACAACCTGTGCCCTCAGGCTGAAACTCTCATGCCTGAGAAGAAAGGAATAAAAAGATATTTTCTTGTCATCTCATATGGAATTTTCTATTTTATTTGCTGTTTGTGAGTGCATGGTGTAGTGGAAGAGATAGGTATCCCCATGAGGCTCCAGGTGAGAGGAATGACCTACTCTGCTTTTCATCTTGCATCTTTCAACTCTGTAGTTCTTGGGTCTTTTGGGCAGAGGAGACAAACCCCACTGGCATTGCCCCAGACATGTAGCATGTCCTTTTGTGTCTCTAGCCACAGAAAATAGAATGGTTTTGACCATGTTAGTGTAATGGGTCAGGCGGATGAGCCAACCCTTCAGGTTTGCAAGCAGGCCTTGAATCTGTGTGCAAGGCTCAACATTTCTGAGTCTGAATTTTAGCTTGATAACCATTGCTAGCTCCTTTCCCAAGGGAAAGCTGTCAACAGTTTTCTCTTTTCAAAACATCTCTCTCCATTTCTCAAAACAGGTTAAGTAAACAGTGTTCCCTTTCCCACAACAACTGTCCCCAGGTGTTGTTTCCTATTACTTAACCAATAAAGAGAAGTGTCAGTTCCATAGACCTTTTTAGTGCAGCATGTTGTAAAAGAAACTGTTGGAATTGTAAATAAAGCCTTCTTTCTCTTCTAATAGCTATATGGAGTCAATCTATTTCATGTCCTACCATGACACAGGAAGAGCAGCTGTTGCCTTGGATTTAAATGTGTGCAGAATTTGGGTCAGTGCTGTACAATCTAGTAATTTTCAGAGGTGCTGGACTTCACCTTAATGATTTGAAGAGGGGACTCTGTGTACCTGTAAGTAATAGATGAATAACTGGCTGCAGGTATGCCAGTGGTCCTGAGTTATGTGAATGGATTATATTGGCATAAATAAACTGCTATGGGCAATTTCACGGGTAACAGGTATCAAAAATCTTGCTCTAGGATTTGTCACGTTGAATGTGTGCACTTTTGGTTCAGAATAGTTTTAAACGTAGTAGTTTGACATTCAAATAGTATATTTGGAAGTTATATATTAAATTTGTACTAATGATAAGGGAAGCTACGAGTATGGAAAATGGAGAAAAGAATAATTTTAGTTCATAAATACAGTGTTTCAGCTGTACCAAGAAGTATTCAGGGCTGACTTTAGGGGGAAGGGGAAAAATTTGAGTTCTGTTTTTGAGATTATCAAAGAATGGATCAGAAAGAGTATTTTAATTTGCTACTTTTTCCCTGCCCAGCAGATCCTATTGCACACCTCATTAGAAAAACAAGCAAAATGCCAACTAATTAATGAATGTGTAGAGTGGTCAAAGAACAATGCCTAAGACTTTCCTCCTTTTCTGAGCACTGCATACAAAGGAAAGGAGCCCTTCCGCTTGTTAGGGATATAATGAAATTGAACAGTGAGTATCTCCAGTAATTTATATGGGCTTAATTTTTGGTTTTCATCCATTTGGTTTTGGTTTTTATCACTTCAGGATGCTGAAATTATAAAACTATCAGGTAAAATTTCTTACGTCAAGCTTCACTCTTCGTGGATAGCTGTTACTGTTCAGTTTGCAGTTTACCTTGTGTCTCTGCTTTGGGTGTGTGGTTGTTTCTTCTTGTGTCCTTTTATTTTAGTTTTGAAAAATAACGACACAAAGGCTTTGTTCAAGGGCTGGACAAGGTGTTACTCTTCAGTCGATCTGAATTGCAAATCCAATTACTTGAATTAGAACCACGGGAGCCTCAAACAGCCTTCTGGTAGGAACAGTGTGGATCAGACCCCCATGGCTTTAAGATAACTCTTAACTGGCTTCAAAAAGAGCATATCACAGTATCTTCTAACAGCCAAGCTCTAAAATTGAAAGGTGGAAACTGAAGAGAGAAAAAAACTTTCTTCTCTAAACCCACCCCCAAAGAATCCACCCACAAAACCATGAACAGCACCAAAAAACCCCCCAAAACCCCAACTAAACCAAAATCGACCTCTAGAAAGCACATGGTAGAAGGAAATGGACCCCATCATGTAAATAAGGTGGCCAAAGGCATATGATACTGCGTGCTGCTCTGGCTGCTGCTGAGTATGGCCAAGAGATTATCGTCCCGGGGTTTTTTTAGTGCTCTGTTTCCTGGAGAAGATGGAAATTGGATGAAGAGCTAATGGGGAATACATAGGGAGAATTCAAACCCACAGGATCAGCGGGGAGAAAGAAGAGTACAGACCAGAAGTATAAAATGTGTCCGTGTTGATGGTAGGGAGCTACACCTGGTCAAACAGGACAACTTGACAAGCAGGAGGCTTTATTAGTTCTCAGTGAACTGGTCAGATTCTGGTGCAGTCTGGTTGCGGGGAACCTGGTTTTGCACACGTAGAAGTACTTGATTTTCACTTTTTCCAGAGTGATACACCACACATACATTTCCCTCTGCCCACCCCCAAATGTTCCTGATTTGCTTATTTTTTTTAGAAATGCCTTCATGTTTGCTGGAGTAATGAGCAATGCTGTAAGCTTTGATGTATTTACTTGAAGTTTTTGTGCCTTTTTCTTTGGAAGCTTTGCTGAAGGGAAATGTTTGAGCTGCAGTTTTCCATGCCCCCTTTATTTGAATGGCATGCTAAATCAAGCAGGGCCTTATGAGTAATGTTCCCCATTTGATTCAGGTGCACTTCAGTTTCATGAGAGGACCAGTGGCTCAATTATTCTTAGTGACAAATGGAAGCTATAATAGTTTTGACTCAGTGCCTCTGTACCCCCAGGTCATGTCAAGGAATGAAAGCAGTGCCATTTTTGACGCACTGACACTGCTCATCTCTCTTTGGAGTAGTTCTGGTCTGTCATCAATAGATGTGCCTGGGACTTTTCATATGTCATCACACACGCACATTCTCCATCATCCAGAGGAAAAGATTACTCAGAATCACTTGTTATTCTTTTCTGTATAATTGCTGGTGCATTGTAGGAAGTTACTATGTATGGTGAAACGGGCTTGTGCACAAGTTTCAATTCTTTACAGGCATCCATCTGTATCTAGCAGCAAAAAATAGCTGTGACTAATTCTGGGTCATCAGTTGTTGGATCACAAGGAGTACAGAAACTCATTTAACTAAGGTGTTTCAGGAGATCTAAAGTGGTCTGAATATCCGTGAAAAAATTAGCTGAGATGCAGACATTTACATTCAAAACATTTTAAAGGGTACTTCAAAAGTTGTTTAGAAATCCATGAAGATTGTTTTAATAAAGAATCTGGAAAATAGTATGGATGTGAAATGGTTGGCAGACCAGTTGTGTAGCAAGATGCAAATATTGAAAAAAAAAAAAAAGAAAGAAAAGGAAAAAATGCTCAAAAAGATTTGCACCCTTTGGAATACATACTGAAATTTTAGCAAAGCAATGAAGTACTAGTTTCTAGAAAATAACAGAAGTGTGGTAGGGGGCCAGAAGTCTTTTATTTTCTGTTCAACTTGCCTGTAATCTTCTTTGACAAGTACTGAAGTCTCCCTTGGACTTCAGTGGGATTTAGTTCAAGTTCTAAATTATGTAAAAGAAAATAAATCAGTCTTTATTTTGTGAGATTATTCTTGCTGCACTTGACTGACAGTCACTTTTTCTATAGCTGTGTAAATCTATGCGTGAAAACCCAAGTCCAGCTCCTTTTAATTTTTGTCTCATTTGTGGCTTCTGATGCTTTCTCCCAGAAGATAAAGTTGTTTTTCACTAATCATTATTCTGTTTGATGGCATCAGTTTTAAAATCACTGCTTTAAAAAAAGGTGGAACTCCTGTGCTTCAGTAGTTATTTCCCTATGTGAAAGAGCAAAAGCCTGTATAATTGTATTTTAAAAAACTTTATGTAAATTCCAGAAGCATGTTATGAGATAGGCTCTCTTCTATATTTCTAACTGTTATGATTCTAACACTGTTTGCCTTTCATTGTGTTTGGAGATACACATCACTTTGTGGTTAGTGTTTTATGCAACCAAAACATTTACTTAGTTCTGTTTATGGTTATGTCACATTACTGAGACTGTATTCTATCATGAGTAAATGGACTGCAGCATGTACTGATTTGTATTGGCTAATTGTATTCATGGATTCACTAAGTTTTGTGAACTTTTTGTATTGCTTTCCTCAACTTTAGCAAGGTTGTGGTCACTGTCTCTCACAATACCGTTGTGGCAGGCACAGGAAGTGTGGACTGGATGAGAGAACAGCAAGGTTGATTGAGAACCGGCTGAACAGCTGGTCCCAGAGGGTTGTAACCAGTGGCACAGGATCTAGATGGAGGCCTGTCACTAGTGGTGCCCCCCAGGGGTCAGTACTGGGCCCAGTATTGTTTAACTCATTCATCAATGGCTTGGAGGAAGAGCAGATGCCTCCTCAGCATGTTTGCTGATGACACAAAGCTGGGAGGAGTGGCCAATACCCCAGAGAGCTGTGCAGCCCTTCAAAGGGACCTTGACAGGCTGGAGAGATGGGCAGAGAGGAACAATCTGAAATTCAGCAAGGGAAAATCCAGGGTCCTGCAGCTGAGGAGGAATGATCCCATGCACCTGTACAGGCCAGGGACTGACCTGCTAGGAAGCAGCTCAGCAGAAAAAGACCGGGGGGTGCTGGTGTCCATGAGCCAGCAGCATGTCCTTGTGGCCAAGAGGACAATGCTAACCTGGGCTGCATTAGGAAGAGCAATGCCAGCAGGGAGAGGGAGGCAATCCTGCCCCCTCTGCTCAGCCCTGGTGAGGCACATCTGGAGACCTGTGCCAAGTTCTGGGCTCCTCAGTATAACAGAGACATGGAACTCCTGGAGCAGGTCCAGTGGAGGGTGACAAGGATGACCAAGGGACTGGAGCATCTCTATTATGAGGACAGGCTGTGGGAGCTCTACCTGTTCAGTCTCAGGAAGAGACAACGGAGAGGGGACCCCATCACTGTCTGTCAGTGTCTGCAGGGAGCGGTCAGAGGAGGGACCAGGCTCTGCTCGGTGGTGCTGAGCAATAGGACAAGAGACAGTGGGCAGAAACTGATGCACACGAAGTTCCACCTGAATGTGAAGAAGAAATTCTTTTCTGTGCATGTGACCAGGTACTGGAACAGGTTGCCCAGAGAGGCTGTGTAGTTTACTATAAAGAGGGTGATTCAAGAACTGTGTGGACACAATCCTGTGCCATGTATTTTGGGATGATCCTGCTTGGCCAGGGAGGTTTGACCAGATGACCCATTGTGGTCCCCTCTAGTCTGACTCACTCTGTGATTCTGTGACAGGTAGTAGAATAATAGCATAACTGAGGTTTGAAAAGGCCTCTGAGATCCTCATGCTCAACTCTTAACACGTCACCACTACATTCACCACGAAACCATATTCCCAAGTGCCACATTTGTACGCCTTTTGAATACTTCCAAGGATGGTGATCCCACCACTTGCTTGGGAAGTCTGTTCCAATGCCTAATCACCTTTTTAGTGAAGAATAAAATTCGTGTTATATAATTGTAAATGTACATCTGTAAAGACATTCTAAAAGTCTCCATATTTTTTTGCCAAAGACAAAAGTGAATGCCAGCAATAGTTGTTTGCAAAATCTGCCAGGTAAGAAAATGCAGAATGCTGCTGCAGTTCTGTGTATGTTTCTGAACATGAGCTTCAGTCGACCACTTCCTCAGCTGATGTGTGCTAAGTGCGATACAATCTTGCAAAAGCTCCAGACTAGAAATCAAGATTAATTTTCCCATACTTCTGTTGTTTTCTTTAGAGCTCCACTGAAATGTAATGAAGTGTTTCTCAGTACAGCACGCATACATACCAAGAGATGGAGTATCTTGCTAATTTTCTTGTTCACAATCTGTTGAAAAACCTAACATTTATCATTCACTCATACTTTTTTTGGCAGTTGAACACCAAATGAGGAGATTTATTGAGTTTCTTTGTCAGAGCTGTACATAACACAGTAGTATTTTTTGCTTATTTTTCAGTTGTTGTTGAAGTTATTTCATATGTTCTGTTTTCAGTATAAAATGAAATGGTTGTCTCCAGGCTGTGACTTCATAAGACTTGTCTTTTGGTGGTGCCCCTTAAACAGGAGATACCTTTTTGCCTTAGAAAATTGCTGCTTCTGGGTTCTAAGTCTCTTCTGCTGTTACTTGCATGCATGCAATCTACGTACAAACTGGAAGAAAGGCTTGACATTTGGGTCTTTTGCAGTGTGTTTAAATATTAGTTTTGAAATGTACTTCTGTTCACATAGTCTAATTCACATGAGGTCAGTTACAAAAAAAAAAAAAAATCTGTTAACTAATCCTTTTTTTGTGTGTGTAAATAATGTATGTAGTTTTTCATCTGGTCAATACCTAAATGCCTTAATTTTCTACCAGTTCTCAAGGCACTTTTTCAAAAGTCATCTATTCCAGAAATGCAATTTGAAAGTTTTGTTTGGGTGCAATCCCACAGTATGTCTTCTGAAAACTGTAGTTTCTACCCTGTATTTGTGATATGATTTATTGTCAGGTTATGAGGTTTCAAAGTGGATCTCAGAATGGAGAGTGTTGTGAGTGGCTTGTGTTCATGGTGAAAGGCTTTTTGGAACCAATTCTGTTTTGTTTAAGGAAAAAGGCTGGTCAGAAGTAAAGCAATACAAATGGTCTGGTTTCAGGATCAAATGGTCATACTGAAGTAGAGAAGAAGACTAAAGGCTGTGTCAGTAACAGGAATCCACTGAAGAATTTGTAAGCATTTTCAAACATAAGAAAACAAAAACTTGAAGATTGAAGTATTTACTGAATAATTATAGAACAGTCATGAAATGTTGAAGTGCTGTGGCATGCTGTGGTACTGAAAATGTATGAATGTTGTGAGTTTATGGCTAGTAAGTGGTGAAAGAATACAAGTCCAGTTGCATCTTTTCAGCTGGATCGTATTCCTTTCTACTGTTTCACCTAGAAAAGAGTAAAAACATTGTATCCGTATAATTTCTTACTTTCAGAAATATTATGTAGATCTAAAAAGGTCCTTTGGCCCAAAGTTATCACCAGCATACTTTTTATTTGTGTCAAAGTTTCAGTAATATTTTTTTTTTGTCTCACTAACTTGTTCAAAAGCTGACCCAGGGATATATAATCAATAACCGAGTAGTATTTCATATTTCAAGTTTAACCATTGCTTGCTTTGCTGAGTTTTAATATTCTTCTTGAGGTATAAAATTTTATGCTGATTTCATTACGTCATTGATGAGCTAGATATGAGATTTTGGCATAACATAAACAAAATCTCTTGTGAATTCTGTAGCTTCAGATGTGTTATGATTATGTCCTATTTACTCTTTTTTTTGTATTTTATGATAGAGTGGCCTTTCCATCAGATTCCACATGACAAAAAAATCTTGTTTTCTTTCTTCAGCAAGTTTGCAAGCAACAACATTAGGACATAAAGCTCTGGCTCTAATAGAGATGACTAAAACTGGAATAGAAACTAGATCACAATTTCCACACTTAAAAAGGCAGTAAGTCAGTTGTTACCATGGGACAGTGCTGGTTGAACTGTCATAACTATTCCATAGGCATAAATCTTAGACTTGCACCAGATGCTTCACACTGTTCCTGCTGTGCAAAACAGCTGGAAGTTTAGCTTAAAGGGTTTCTTTCTTAGAGAGAAACAATGGGTGGCATAGAGCTGAGATAACCTGAAATTGATGGGAAACTACATCCCAGATACAGCATCACTGTTGTGTCTTTAGAATGCTTATTTGGTCCTGGGATTTGTATCATGATAGTTAAAACTGCAGTTCAAGGCTCAGGAAGCAATCTTACAAGTAGATACAAGGAGTGAAGCTGGTTGGTTTGCTTTTTATGAAATGTGCTTTGCTACAGTAGCTTTAGCCTTGCTCTCTTTTTCAGTTTTCATGGGTATTTTTTTTTGCCCTGGAGATGTGGTTTTGGGATAACATTTTGTCTGGTAGTATAATCAGTTAAGACTTTCCACTCTTTTTTAACTAGCTTTGAGAAATTGTAGTAATATCAAATGCAGATGAATCTGCTTATTTTGTATTCAGTTGGGAAAGATTAATTTGAAAAATAGCAATTACATGGTGCATACTCTTCTAGTTGATGAATTAGTTCTCCAATGGAGATGAATGCATGCAGAATAATTTTTCTGTAGAAGGAATAGATATAGTTAAAACACATTGGAAAATTCTTGGAATGAGGTCCCTGTGAATAAAACTGTTACTAAGCCAAGGCTGTTGATGTTAATATTATTTCAAGCAATAATAATTTTACATTAAAAACATGACAGTTCCCACTAATTTCTCATGTAGTACTTTACTATTTGTTAAGTAACAAAAATTTTACTAGGCCATTTTGAGTATGAAGCTTTTTCTAAGCTTAAGGGTTTAGAAACATATATACTTCAGGATGTCTTCTGCAGAGGGTCTGAGCTGAGTAAAACAGAAATAGCACCATCATGGAGGCTTTGTTTATATCCAGGAGTTTAACCGTTCCTGTAGCTAAAGCAATATAACTGAATGAGCAATGGGGAATGCGTTTATGGGAACAGGAATAAATTGTACTGCTGTAAGCTGTAGTTAGTAATTGCAGTACGGTTGTACAGAGGAACTGCATTGCCAGAAGGAAAAATCACTTCTCTCACTGGAATGATCATATTGTACTTCTATGTGAGGGCCAGGCCTAAATTAACTCCAGGTGCATTTCTGAGTTCTTAAATGACAAAGCTGCTTCAATAAAGGCTTTCTTTAGCTTTGGGAGTATTTGACACTGCGAGGTATTGAACATCTGCATCCTTTCTGAAGTCTGTGCTGTTTAAGGTTTTGTAAGTCATCACAGTCTTTTGTTTGTGGCTTGGCTCTAAATCTTGTTAAAGTCAGTGGGAAAATGCTTGGGTGGCTGGAGGACAAGGAGCCCTTGGAGACCCTTGTTTGCTTGGTGTATCTTGTTCTTTGACAAATCAGGTGTGCAGGCAAGTAGGAAGCAGTTTATCTTGAGAGCAGAAAAATGTGCCGAAGGGTGACCATGTGTGACAATCACAGAGGTGAGCTGAGATAGAAATCCAAGTTTTGTTTTGTTCAGTAGTTTTATTTCCACTTTTGCTTCCATGACCCACACATAACTAAGACAAGATGACAAGCTGAAGCAAAGCACTACCACCTCTCTTCGGGTGAGGTGGGGGGGATTCATTCTCCCTATTGCTGAATTCACTTGGCCCTGGATCAGATCCTGAGTTTGTGCAGTCAGGTTTGAGACTATTTATAACTTGCACTTTCATTAATCTTTAAATTTATTCCACCTCACAAGACAAGCAGTATGTTGTTTGGTTACTAGTTTCTGTTTGGCAGCACCACAGCTGCTGCTGGCAGAGATAACCACATGATGAAGAAAAAGGAAGAGAAAACTCAGTTCCGTTGGGTTTCTGCACACGTACACATCGACTTAGCAGAAGTTAACTTTGAATTCAAATCCAGCTTCAAAGTTACATTAGGTTGCTGACATCCTTACCCAGCTGAGTTTTGAGTACCTGCACTAGTGGAAGTTGTGAAACCCTTCAGCTCCTTCTCTTGTTCTCAATATTAGAACAAACCCATCACCAAAATTCTGGAGCCAGCAAAGAGGTGTGCAAGCAGCCAGTCTAAAAGAGCAAGGTGAAAGTACTTCTTTCAGTAGTATAAGGAAGAACTCATGGTTACAAACGTGTCATGGTTACATTTTTAGAAGATGGGGTTTGGTGAAAACAGGCACGCAGTTAAGTTCTCAGGAATTTTTTTGGGTATTCTTTTTTTTTTCTGCATCAGAGAGCAAAATTCTCTTTACATGACTGAACTGAGATATGACGTTCCCTTATTTTGGAATATTTCCTTATTTAAAGTAGTGATATTTACATGATGACAGCTTAATTAGATTTAAATAACCCAGTCCTTAGGGAAGATACTCTAAGATGAGGGGATACAGATGTTGCCTATTCAAAATGCCTAAAATATAATTAAAACAGAAAAGTTATAAAATATTGAATTTGTACAGTGATGGGTTTTTAATCAGCAGTTGAATGGCAAAATCCGTGGTCAGCTGTAATAAATGCTCCGTCTGCTTCAGTTTATGAAAATGTTTGCAGCTGTTGAAGAAACAGGCATCTTTTTGTCTTAGTCAAACAATACATAAAATATTCTAGAATAGGTGGTGTGCAAAAACAGGTGACAGAGCTGCACATTATAAATCGACTTGCAGAGGCAAGTGTGAGGGACCTACTTTTTCATACTCATTGCCTCTTACAGTTACTGGATTGTGAAACTGGAACTCATTTAATGGAAGCCCTTAAAAGAGAAACATTAAAAATCATGCCTGGCTTCAGTTTCTTGTCTACATGGAATCTGTATCTGTGTCATTTTCAAAGATTGTCTGAACCAATATTCAACAATTTTTCAGCAAGTGCAATACATACCAAAATTCCTTAAGAGGACTGTTATAGCCTGCTTTGGCTTAACTCACTACAGACGTGAACCCACAGCATGTATTGTTTAAATGTGTACGTTGACACAATATATAGGATTTAGAATTGGAAAGGATATGAATTATACAACAGAGACCTTTCAGTGTGCTTCATAGTTGAATGTTTTTAATACAAGATTAGGATGTACACTAAACTTAAAACCAGAAGGACTTGATGGGTAGTTAGGTAACTGAGCAAACCGTCATGCCCACTTGTCCTGCTCTGTGCCACAAGTTTAGTGAAGATCTCACTGGAAAGCAGGGAAAGCAAATGTGAACTGAGCTGCAGAACCAGGATAGTGCTTTTCAGTGACTGTTTTCTGATGAAACAGATTTAGGGAATCCACATAGTGAAGTTGCTCTTCAGTGTGACTGTGGCTCTCTCAAATTTTAATTTGAACACAGCTTGACAAAACAGTAGAGATACTATGTAAAATACAGAGCTCTGAGGGAAGGAAGGAGCCCAAGACATCCAGAGCCTCTGCTGAAACTAACAGAAATATGTAACAATGAGAAAGGCCTCCTGCTGAGTCTTGAGTCAAATATGAAAACCAGATAGAGGAAAAGCTGGGCTTTACTAGTTCTCTGGTTCTGGTGTTCAAAGAGTGACCTTTTTTTAATCAGATGTACATATATTGGTAAATGTAATTCTAAAGGGAATATAATGCAGCCTTGATACTCCTTTTAAGAACACTGAAATCAGGATGTGCCAGTTTAGCAAAGCAAGCTTTCAAAATGAGCATGACGCTTTTTATTTTCAGCTGAGCACTTCAAAAGCCATCAAAATAGATGTTACCTTCTGTTCTGGAAACTGTCAGGAAGCTATAAATAAGCATAAAATAATAAAGGAGCAGGAAAAAATGTTGTGCCAGCAGTTAATGTTGTTGTTTCTAATTTTGTTGGGTTTTTTTTTCTTTTTTACAGTGTGTCCTATTCAGTGCATGTCTCTGAGGATTACCCAGGTACAGTGCAATATTCTTGCCCATGACACATATATACATGTTACCATAATTTGCTATATTCAAATGAGAATATCTGAAAGGGTGTTGATGTCTTCCAGGTGCATCTTGTACTAATCATTTTCCATTAGTTAAGATTACTTTCACAGTCACTTCTCCTTTTCAGGCATCATTTATCAGCTGGGTCAGGGTGGGAACACAGGTTCACGAGTTTACACAGACTGTAGCTTGGGGTGCTGGAGCCAACAGGGATAGGAATGAGAAAGTGCCCAGCTTCTTTTTGGCACGGTAGATGAAGCTTGATCTTTGGAGAGCCTGCGCAGGCTGGCGCAGGGCCAGCAGAGCACTTGTGCCTGAGGCCCTAATGAGGCTGCTGGTGTTCTCTGGGTTAAGCCTGCAGATTCTGCCCTGGTGCCTCCCGGGGTCAGCGGGAGCCAAGTGCTCCTGCACGGCTCCTTGGGAATGTGGGCTCGCAGGTGTTCCCAGCTCCCAGCCCAGCCTCCCTTTCCTACTCTCAGCTGGGTTGGCAAAGGTGCTTGCATAACCACGTGGCCAATCTTGGCAGGGGATGTGATTCACAGGAAACAAGCAGGTAAGAACAAAAGCAAGTTTTCAGGGAGCCTATTTCTCCAATTTCCTTCACAAAGACACTGCACAGATACTTCAGGCAGAACGGGCCATCAGAAACAGAAGACGGAAGCAGGGATGACAAGTACTGTACAAATAAAGGTTTATGGTAGTACTGTTGGACTGCACCACACTGTGCACCTGTGATTATTTAACAGCGTAAGTACTGTGAATGATATGAAACCCTCTGTCCTTTTTTGATCTTTATCTGTAGCTTTTCTGAAATGTTTCTCAAAGAAATATTGTTTCTTTTAGAAGCTTTAAAGAAGTGTGACTTTGATCTTCACTGATAAGCAGCAGATTTTGATCAAAACAGCAGTGTTTGAAACAGATAGAGAAGAAAATCAACAGTGGTGCTAAAAACAATGAATTCTGTGAAAGAATGCTAACAATCTTTATTAGATTTATTTTTTAACCCATAAAAAGTGTGGAGGAGAAGGATATTAGTCTATTCAACATTTAGAAGTAGGAGAAACTGATATTCATAAAATGCACAGTCATACTGGTGATAAATGGATTTACTGAATATGAATACTGTGTTGAGCTGACAATGAACAGAGCGACAAATAGTTGAAAAAAATCTTCACTATATGTTATTTGAACAGTTTCTTCCATTAAATATCACAAAATTTGACCTCTGGGAACCTCTAAAGTGAATATAATGCAGCCTTAGTAAATGGTAAGCTGAAGCACTGAACCAGCAGCAGTTACTTGCACAGCACATGAGAGCTCATTTCCTGGCAAACTCTTCTGTCTGATAGACCTCAGAATTTCCTTGTGGGTGTTATTTGCAGCATGTCCTGATAGCCTGCAAGCCTGAGTGACTTTAGTGTCCCTAAATCCTGATGAATATTCTGTGCCATCACGGCCTATATTTTAAAGGCAGATAGATAGCATATGAGCATTTCACACTGTAGTTAGCTTGGAGCAGAGAGTAAACCAGTACATGTTTACTGATTAAAATCCAGCCCTTCAGGGCTTTAGTAGAACTGATTTCATCCACATCTCAAGCTTTTGCAGGATATATGTGTGCTTTATGATGAAGAGATGTTCAGTGTGTTGGGAATGATAACGACTTTTTTGCCATTTTGCAGCTCTGATCATAAAGCACTTGTTTTGACTTGGTGAGCCTGATCCTTTGTTGCCTGTTTTTGTCCTAAATGTCTAACCT
This sequence comes from Donacobius atricapilla, assembly GCA_013397315.1. Taxonomy (NCBI): domain Eukaryota; kingdom Metazoa; phylum Chordata; class Aves; order Passeriformes; family Mimidae; genus Donacobius; species Donacobius atricapilla. The sequence continues at coordinate 134,227 of WBMY01000206.1, read as the reverse complement.
AACATTACTGCTGACTGTGCCTCCTTTCTCTGACATGTATCTGAGGGAAGATTTCAGGGACATGTCAGGCTGTGATGATGTCAAGTGTGGGAAGCCCTCTGCTGATGTCCTCAGCTGTAAAGTGTTCAAGTAGTGCTGCAAGTTGATAGAGTACAGAGCAGCACATGCTCTCAAATTGATTTTCTCACAGTATAAAACTTTGCAGATTAAGGTTAAAGTCCACTAGTGCATAGCTACAGCAAACTTTTATCCTGTGTAGATTGAGGCTGTAATACAGAGTGGATCAGGTTTGTAAATCCAAGGCAAGGCCATTAGAGTTGATCATCAGAGAAGTTGCTAAGGCATGAAATAAATACATGAAAACAGAAGAGATTATGCCACTGTACAAATGATGTAATTCAGCTAAAATGATACCACCAAAAGTAAATTTTGGCTATGAAAGAAGAGCCTTGGGTAGTATACATACTCCCACAGCCTGCTTTGCTGTAATGTATGCAGCATCACCACTTTGGTACTGACAACAGTGTGTAGCTGTTGCTGAATTACTTCATGAGGCATCAAATACAAGCAGCTGAGTTTTAAATTGTACCTATGGAAACTGTAATGTGACATGACAACTTTCAATAATGGAACGTGTTTGAAAGTTTCATAGTCAAGAGTGAAAGCTAAAAATATGCTCACAAAGGCACACTGAGGATTTAACAGGAATAGTGTTGAGACAATAATGTCTGAAAGTTACGTATCCATTGCTGGAGTTGTGAAAACATAACTGAAAAGTTTAGAGTCAGGTAATAACAGTTTCAGCAAAGTATTGCTGTAACAATTTTCTCATAACATTGACACAACTGGGGAAAATAATTCTTCTAAGGAGCAGTTATAGAATATAACATCAATGAGTAGACTGAAGTCCCACTAATATGAGTGTGTTATGACTCTTGCAGGAACCAGCAGAGCAGCAAGCATTTTGCTAATGAATTTATGTTCAAAATGATTTGTGTTGGCTGACAGAAACTTATAGAAGTGCTGTAGTCTTTTATCCCAGTGATTTGTAGGTTACACACCTTTCTTAGACCTCAATAGATTGCAGCAGATGTGGAGGGAACTGGTTTGGCAACAAGTAGTTTGCTGCATCCCACTGCTAGGTCCAGGCACTATGTCCTCCAGTGAAGAGGAAAGGTGTTCCTAGCTGTCGAATGTTGGAAACAGATTGTTGAAGAAAACAAATCAAAGCCATTATCTTAATTTCAAGTCTCATCATATCAATGGAAGGAAAAAAACCCCAAAACAACAAACCCTAATAGCTGCCAAATAGCAAAGGAAGAAAAACAGCTTGGCAGTGAAAGTTATATTATCCAGCTGCCAAGAAAGAATGACAATGGACATAAAAATATAATTGAAATCTATAAAACCTGTAGCTGAGCAGTCCTTTTTCCATATATGTATGTCCATTCTGTACAGAAGTCTGTTTCTAGTTTTCTGTACAGCAATAAGCTATAGCACAAGGATTTCCTCTCTCCTTTCCATGTATGTGGTGTTAGGTATATTTAGAGCCAAATGATGGCCTCAATTATCTCAGCTCATTAGACTATAGCAGTAACTTACACTCCCAAAACTGGGAAACAGATATGCTTGTGTTGTATGTGCAAGGTGGACCCAGAAATGATGGTGACAACAAGGTGGATAGTGTAAACAGATGCAAGGCTGGGCTTCTTGCAGAGCTCCAGCCATCCTATGGCTATAGCTGACAGCCCCTCCCGCCAACAGACAAAAGTGGGAGAAGGAATGAATGCTGACAGAAGGCACCCCGCTTAGTGCACACAATGCCATGGCTGTAAAACATGGCCCTGTGCCCAGCGTGTAGCTGAGCAGCCACAGTTTGATGTTTTTCTGTGCCCACAGGAGTGCAGGGCTTGGGCATCAGTGGTGCTGGCCTCCTGCAGCATTTCCCACACACAGCCTGTGTGTGTGGAGCCAGCCACAGATCCCTCAGATTGCCTCGCAGCACGGCACAGGAATGGGAGTAGGCGAAGGTGTGGGACAGAGCCAGACCTGGCAGATGTTTGTGAATGTGGCAGAAAGGCTGTTTCTCAGGTGGCAGCCAGGAAAACCTGTCTGTGTGTGCAGTGAGGCTGCTGCCATGCCCAGCCTCGCACACCGTGCAAGGAACGGCCACAGCTTCATGCTCCTTCGTGATAAAGGTGGCTAAGATCTGCTGTGATACAAAGGATGGTATTACTGAACTTTCCTCTCAGTTAATGTTAACACCTGTAACGTTTCACTGGGAGCATTCAAAAACTTTGAGGCTGCAGCAGTATGCTTAAAATTGCTTGTGATTTCATGCACATTGCTGATGTGAGAGCAAAGTGTTCAAAACTGTAATACATAAGTCCTTCTTTCAGTTCTCTTATTTGTTACTTTATCTGTGATTATCTTAATTGTCAGTATTTCTGCTCTAGAGCATAGGTTCCAATTCAGCCCAGATCATTAGAAAACCAAGTATCGTTACTTTCATAAGCAGTTCAGCAATACATGCAAAATTAGCTCCTGCAGATAGTACAGAAAACCCTGCTGTTTCTTGGTTTTTGTTAGTAAACATTTAGTTGGAAAGCAAAAAATGAAACCAAACCAAAAAAACCCCAACAGACACACTCCTCAGTATAATCCCTACATTTTAAAAGAAAATTTGGTAGAGTTACAATACCATACATACCATTGTTTTTGTTAAGTGGGAGGGATTTCTTTTCTCCTTGAATCAGGCAGAAGAAAGGTTATCTATCCACTGATTAGAAGACACTTCAAATAACCTCTATGTGACTAGGCAGAATGTGGCACAGGTATTTTGCATAATTGGCTGTTAACACCCAGCTCTCAGTGCAGCTTTCACTCTGCATATGAGATCTAGCTTGAGTTTTGGTGTCAGACATAGCAAAAAACATAGAGAAAGTATTAATTTTGAAAAAGGTTGTCCACTCTAAGCCTTGTGGGTTGGTTCAGAGCTGTGCTTGGTGTGATTCACAAAAGCCATGACATCAAAGTCCATGGTTTTACTTTATAAAGATTGGGTCTAAATCTCCCATACTTATAATGTTCTTCTTTTTGTTAACAGTTTCGAGGGAAAATAGCCAACCACACCAGGAATGTGATAGTGCTCAGCTTCCCTAAGCATCTGGGGAGTGATTCCTTTTGGTACAAGTCTGGGATAGGAAACATTGGAAGGGGCTGACAAATGGAACTTCACCATGCAAAGTGTTTTTCTTTTGTAGATAACACTTACGTTTCCAGTTCTGATAACGATGAAGATGTGTTAGTTACAACAGAACCAATTCCAGTAATTTTCCACCAAATTGCTACAGGTAATCCTATGTCCGGAGAGTTTTATCTAGTCATAATTTTGGAGGAAAGATAAGATGTTGTCCGCACTTAGAGGGAGATATGATGTTAAAGTGTTCAGCTGTACAGTTTTCTATTTTCTCTGGTCTTGTAAATTGTCCTACATTTCAGATTAGAAGAAATTAAAATGTCTATTTTGGGGATCACCACAATTTGTCCAGAATGTATTTTTTGCTTTTAATGTCTTGCAGCCTGTGCTAGAGCAATTCCCCTTGAATATAGCTAGAGGTGCTTAATACTTTCCAATTATGAGTTTTCATGATCATGTGCTCGAAACTTCACTAAATCTTCACCATTGCAGATAAAACAGTTTATAACTACCACTCCCTCTGGTGAATTATTTCAGGAGATGGTTCAGCTCTTTCACTAAATTCAACCATAGAAAAATGATTTGTTTTTTCCCAATGATTTTGGGGGCCTCTCATTATAAATGATTTCTTTATTTTCAAAAAGTACTTGATACATGAAAGGGTATGCTTGTCAGACATACAGGCACATTTATACAGTATTTAATAAAGGATTGTGTACAATCCATGGAGACATTTTAGATTCTAGCAGAAAAATTCTCTGATTATTTCAGGCTGTAGAAGAAACTGCACAGAGCACTCTTAATTTTGGCAGTCCTTCAGATTGGAACACTTGACTTTGTAATTTTTTAATATTATTATTATAATTCTTTAGGGCATTTTTTCACATAACATAGAATTATTTTAAATTTCACTGGAGGACCAGTATGATCTTCAGTGTCTATCTCATTTATACAGATGTAAATCAAGAGTAATGTTACTGAAGTTATTGCAGTGACATACAAACAAAATCTTGCTGTTATCATCTGAAGTTTGTGATAAATTTTACTTGTAAATATTTTTTTACTTTGAAAAGAAATTCAGCCTGTAATTTCAAAAGAGTAAAAACCTATCTTTTATTTAGAAGGTTTTATTTTCCTGAGGGGTTTGATTTTTCATTCTTTTATAAATTATGTGGAATTAGTGAATGACAAGAAATTGTAAATCACGAATTGGGAAAAATGAATGTCCTAGATGGATCAGCTGAGTTTCAATTCACACTTAAAAAAAGTCTTCTGAGAAGTAGACTGTTGCAGTGTAAACTCTTTGATACATTTCACATCTGTAATTTTTTGTTCTTTATTTCCTCTACTACTGTAACTAAGAATTCCAAGTCTGCCTATGCAAAACTATTTCATTTTTTCCCACACATATGTTCCTTGTTTTCCTTTTTTTTTTTTAAGAATTAAGAAAAACCAGTGATGTCAACTATTGCTTATCAATAAAGTCAAAATTACAGAGGGAGAATGGAGAGGTATGTATTTCTTGTATGCATATTTTAACAGAAATTATTTTAAGAAGCAAAAAAAATAATAGCATATGAATGTTTGCCATAAACTTCCTATCAAAGTGTGCTTATTCAATCTGTGCATGTTTACATGTTTTAAGAGGCAACCGTATTTCTCTGGGTTTCATAAATGGATTAATCAGTGGTTCACTTAGTTGGATTCTCCTTCTATCCTAGGAAATATGTTTTTGGTGTTTCATTTTTTGTTCAACAGTGTTATAGACCCCATAGGCCCTAAATATACTGCTCTCCTGGAAAAGTAGATAGTGATTCCATTACCTTTTTTAATCTGCTCTGGCACATAAGACCTCATCTCAATTACTTCCTACTCACTGCTTCCTCATATAGCCTGCAGCAATCCCACTGCAGACTCTAGACCTCTGCAGGAATCTTCTCACCGTAAGCAGGGTCTGAGTATCAGGGTCTTCCAGGCCCGGTGGTATTTGCCCTGTGCCTCTGGCCGAGCTCTCTGACCAGTCTCACTGAGATGTTAAGAAAGAAGTGGCACTGAGGTGAAATCTATGCTTGGGGCTTGACGGTGTCATGGCCTCAAAGAAGGTGCCACATGGGCTCCTGCCTCCAGCAAGAGATTGAGCATTGCTTGGACTTCAGGTGCTTGACTTAAAGTCTTCCTTTGCTGAGGGTGAGTGCTGAGTTTCTTATCCTGGAAAGGGGCGGTAAGCATGCCTAGATGCTGTATGTATTAGTTTTTTTAGCAAATGAAATGTCATTTGCTATGAAAAACTGCTCTGAAAATACTTTCCTTCTACTGCCTCATCATTGTATTCAGTGCCCTGTGAACATAAGAAAAACAAGTGTGGGAAGACTTTACCCATTTTCTTAAAAGCCTATATAGGTAGCTTCTGTGGGACTGAGTTTGAGCTTGTATTTTGTTTCTAGTTGAATCAGATACTTAAATGTGAAGGTACTAAAAAAGCCCCTTTATAAAAAGTCTCTTAATAACAATGATTTCTGTTGGCTAGACAGTTCAAGGCTGGCAGGATATGATGGGTTTGTCACTGTTCTAATGTGAGAGTTTTGTGTGGAATTTTTTTTCAGTTGATTTCTATTTTGAAACAGACTTCCCTCTGAAGTAATTTTATTACGAAACAAAGAAGACTAAAGTTCCTTTATTTATTTGCAGTGAAGTAGAAGCAGAAATTATTTTTATGCCTTGCCAGAAATTGCCGTGAGATTGGGTAAATACGCTTTTGCACTGTATGTATATATACAGTGAGTAGAGCAAGAATTTAGAGGCAGAGGTAGAAAAATGGGATTACAGTATCTGACCACAGGAATTGGTGATAAGTGTACTGACACTTATGGCTGTGGAATTTAGGGGTAACTGCTACTTTTTTGATTCACATTTCTGATTTCTATTCCATTGTGACATGTTTGTGTACGACATGAATAAGAAAAAAGGGCTTAATCTATTATGTTCAGGTTGAAGTGAAGAATAATGATTCTACCAGGGGTTCTCTAGGGGTTACTAGTCAGCATGGGGCATAGAAATAACATGTGTATTGTGGGAAACAAGAATTGATCTCTCAAGCAATTATATAAGTAAAGGTGCCAGTGGTGGGAAACAGAATATAACATTCCATCTCATGCTGAGTTTCAGCCAGTACCAGGATCAGTTCAGTTTACTTGATGATATTATTCACAAAGCAGCCTGTTTGAAGCAGGTTTTACTTAGGTAAGCACAGGACCTTCTAATCCTTACTTTTCACTGTTTCAGAGCAGAGCTACTCAGAAAATTAAGTTTGAAACTTTCCTGGCACCAGAATGGAACTTCTGTTAAAAATAATAATTAAGCAGCAGAGTGTCAGGTTTTCACAGAAGGAAACATTAGATATTCCATGCATGAACTGGGATTATTTCCTGGAGCTATTAGGGTTTAATTATAAGAATAAAATAAAATTGTCGTAGGTTGCTGACACACCAAAAGATCTATGTCCAGAACCACTCTTGATGGGAAAGTTATGCTTTGTTTAGCAAAAAAGAGTGAAGTATCCCCATAAAGTCTGCTGAATTATCCAGTTCTTTAAAATATCATGCTGTGTTTGTAACCACACAAGTGTTATTTCTCCAACATATATTCAGGTTGTTTTTATGTACCCTGTATTAGGTGCTTTATTCATGTTATATTTTATCATTCTTAAAATGGGTCCTCTGGAAAAAATATACTAAAAGATCTCTTAAGAAAGGATGCTATGAGCTTATTCGTAAAAACATAATTCCTGTAGTTACATTTAGAGCTATACATGCAAGGTCAATATATTACTTTTATCATTGTTAACTTTCCTTTTCCATTAAGGAGTCACGGCACAGCAGCACAGTTGAAGAAGACTCAGAAGGAGATAATGACTCTGAGGAATTTTATTATGGAGGACAGGTAATGCAGGAAATTTTTTGCACAAGTTCCAAGAATGTAATATTATGCTTGGTCTATTACAAGTTTATAGTAATACTTAATTTCTTATGTTTTTTTCAGTGCTAANCCCTTCAGAAGGCTTGCAAATAGAATCTAGTTGCTTACTTCCAGGAAACAGATAACTGACTCTGTAAAGCTTACCCCATTATTAATACAAATGGGAAGTCAGGCTGAATCCATATCTATTTCCTTCTGGAGAATTGCCATTTTTTCTAGTAAAGAGCACTGCATTTTTTGTAGTGAAAATCGTTATTACAAACCAATTTTGGTCTAGGCAATAATCCATTCTTTTTCTGAGCTCTAGAGTAAAATTCACCTTGAAAAACGCTTCATATTTTAGATGATTGTACTGCTCTGTGTCTTTCCTTCTTGTTCCCTCAGGAGAATTAATACTTACATTCTCTTGTGTATTGGGAAAGAAAATCTTTTCGTGCCTTTCTCTTTTGCAATATGCTTCACAGTGCTGGTCAGTTTATTCAGATTTCTCTTATTTTTTAGCCTCAGTGTTGTCCCCAGGAATCATTCCTCACTTATGTTATTAGAACTGTTTTGTTTCGATGAACATTTTAGCGAATTACGGTTGCTGTTTATGAGGGCTGTCCCTTGCCTCAGCCTTGAGGCTGAAGCCATCCGTGCCCTGGGTGCAGAGCCAAGGCTGCAGGAGCAGGCCCGCAGTGCCAGCAGGGTGGGTCGGTGCAGAGAGCGTGGGATGCTGATGAGCAGGACATCGCTGAGCCTCTCCTCGTGTAGAGCCAGCAGTGTGGTGGGGTTAGCACACAATGTTCATGTTGAGGCGCTTTACAGTAAAAAAAAAACCAAAAAACCCACAAACAAACAAACCACCCCATGCCCCTGAAAAGCTATTAAAAGTTATATTGAAACTGGGACTGAAATAATGTGTTTTTGTTGTCTGAAATAGCTAACATGGGGAATTGACTCATGTTGGCTTTAGAAATAACTGCAGGCATTACCTCCCTTCAGCTGCCGACTCCTACAGCCCCATGCTGGGGAGTGCTGGGGAGGACCATACACATAATTCACTGCAAAAAGCAGTGTTTTATTTTAATCTGCCTGAGAGGAAAAAGCTTCTGATCTTGTCCTGTAGCGATGAATCGTGTGTACTTGCTTCATTTTTCAACTCTGAAGAAAGAGCAGTAACCCAAGGTGAAGGAAAAGGCAGAAAACAGCTGGGAGTGTTTCTTTTTTGAACCAGGGCAGATACATTTGGTAAAGGATGCCTGGCAGTGCCCAAATGAATTAATAAATATTAACACTGCCTGTGAGATACAAACAGAGATAGCAGTACATCATTTTGCGAGGCATGAAAGAGCTGTGTAATAGACAAGACTGGTTAGAATTTAAGTGCCTTATATTAAAATGGAAACTAGATTATATTGCATTGTCTTGTCTATGAGGTAATACATTGAACTGAAGGAATAGTAACTGGCAAAAAAAATCATGTCTGTAGTAAAAATGTCAGTTGACTGTTATTGTCTTGAATACAGAATATCCATAAACAAAATACAGCGAACAGGAAAAAAAAAATCACAGAAAGTGTATTTAAAAAGAGGAAAAATGTGTATTTTAAAAGAGGAAAGTGTTTTTAAAAAGAGGAGAATGTCTAATTTAAAATTTCATTTTAAAAAGATTTAAAAAGTCTAATGAAGATATTTGGAGTTAAAAATAATGCTGAGGACTCAGAAAATAAATAGGAAATCAGGTAATGAGTGAAGTCTCTTGAAAGACAAAAAAGAACAATCCTTTTTCAAGCAATATGTAGGATTTGTCAAGACAGCACCAGGTGTATTGGGGAGACAAAAGATTTGACCATATATGTGGGGAACAAGCAAAGCAGGCTGCTTCATTTGAGACAAGTGTCTGCCATGCCCATGGAGAGAGGGGGCAGAAATACTGACTTTAACAAATAGAGGGAAGAGATGCTAGTGTAATTGTGTGCAGTATAGTTGGGAAGGATGGAGGTCAAAGATAATTCTTAGTATTTCTAAGTGGCTACAGCTGGAGAGTCAAGAGAGCTGCTGCTGATGAAACAAGGCCCATGGAAGATGGGAAATGGCATTTGATGGGCAGTGTAAAGAAGATGCAACCTTTTGGTCGTCAATTAAACGTTTGTATTCACTCCCTGGGCACCTGCTTGTAATCCTCCCTAAGGATTTAATGGATAAATACTTTAAAGCAGCTAAGTGGTTCAATAGTCTAAGACCTATTGATTTTCAATGGGATTTAGGTTTGTAAATCACTTAATCTCCTTTTTTAAAGCAACCTTTTGTCAATCTGAATAAGGTCTCAGGTTAAAAATGGAGACTTTCTAAACAGAGACCTTTCAGTCACAGCAAAGTTATCAGATTTTTTAGCTTTTATTTCACTTTTTCTGCAACTCTGTTAATTCTTGCTTTGAATCTCTATCTTCTACACTTGCAAATGAGAACAGGAGATGAAAACAGAAATGCTATTGCCTTTGGCTCTCTCTCTGCATGTCTCTTCTGCTTCAGCTACAAGACATACTTGAAAATGCAGAAATACAAAACTCTGACAGCTTCCTCTGCATACATCACTATGTCTGTGGCACTAATTCAGGGGTGAGAAGTACCATACTGCGGTCTTAAAATTTTCCAGAGCACTGTTTTATTTCCTTTTTGAGTTCATAGCCTCTTACCATGAGAAAATAGATTAGAAAAACATTATGTTCAACAGTGTAGTGTTCTACATAATGTCATAATGTTCCTTTTGTATTTTATTGAAACTTAAGACTAATTTTAAAATCTGGTTTAGGACCAACAAATGTGGCAAGTGTGCCACAGCTACAATTTTTGAAATGATTGCTGTGCTTTCTTTGGAAGCAGGACAGCAATTATTTACGCATCTTTAGAGAATTCTTCTTTGAGTAATGAGCATATAAAAAGGATTGGTTTCCCCCAACCTAAAGTGAAAAAAAATTACAATAACAATTTTCTTCCCTTGCTCTTCTACTTGAAAAATTGTTCTGACATGCCTGCCCAAACAAAGGAAGGATAGTTTTTTAATGACTTTCTGGCCATGAATACTATTAGTATCTCTGAAAAATATATGTCCATGTCATGCTGATGAATTCTGTGCCTTGTACTTAAAGAATTCTAGATCTAAGTCTGATCAAATTACTCTCTGCTGATTTTTAAATATAAAAAGGGGATCATCTGATTATTATTTTAATATTATTGAAATTTAATTAAATTGAAAAGCATGTCTCCCAAGTGTCAGAGCTGAAAGTGTCATAACACTGGTTTCCTACAGATTTGGGTATACAAATGGAAGAAACAGTACTGCAGATGGATGTGGCTCTGCAATAACAAGAATTCTCTGCAGGACTCCTGTATAAGGTTATATAGATGTGTGGGTCTAAAGGGATAAATTACATTCTGCTGCTTTGCTCTCTTATCAAAGCTACAGATGAGATCCTATACTCATTTCTGAATCTGTTCAAATCTAGGGAGTTCATTGACTTCAGTGGAATTACTGACATTCTAATTGTTGTAAAAACATAGATTTACGTTCACACAATCAGCCTCATTTCGCTTGAGAAGAAGGTAATAATAAACAGATGGTAAATGGGTTTTTATCTATGCCTCTTTATGCCCAAAGAGCTATTTTGGACCCTGTAGAAGATAGGAGGATATTAATTATTTTGACTCCATGCAGTCCAACCAAACCAGCTCACAAGTTTTGCTTTCTGGTGTAAGCACAAACATAACTTTTTCCATTTTTCTTATAGAGTTTGAAAAGAACAAAGAGGGTTGGTGTCTAGATGTGTTCTTCTTCATACCTTCTCTGGTGTAATACTTAACATGGGAAAGTGTTCTTTTAATTTTTTTCTTCATCCCATGTTGTTGCCCTGCTGGGCAGAATGCAGCCAGTGAGTAAGCTGAAAATGTAATTTAGATGCTGAGGTTTTGAGTATAAAGAATAGTTCCATGCTTCTCTTGTGCCCAAGCCATTCTGCATCTAGTATACATGCGTATAAACAAGCCATTCTGTGTCTGGTATATATGAATGTAAACAAGAGGGACAAAACCTTCGTGCTGCAGTGGTTGGACTAGGATGACAGGACTGGGAACATCTGGTTCTTATCCTACTTAAGATTTTAAAAATACACAAGTGTCCCACAAAAAACCCTGGGACAAAATAGGACAGATGGATGACTCCTTTGCAGCTTCTCTTCCCACAAACAGGAAGAAACCCCTCAAAACACTTCAAGGCAGAGATGCCTGCTTTGAAAATCTTACTACTTGAGCAGATGAGGTGGCCTCAGGGCTTCAACTTGTCTCTTCCAAGTGTGGCATTAAGGAATCTTAATGCAATGTATTTTACTGAGAGAGCTTTCAAGAGTCTAAATCAAGTGCCAGAAATGAAATACAGAACTCTCAAGATAATTTTCTCTCCCTAACAGGTTAGTTACGATGGAGAACTTCACAAGCACCCACAGCTGGAGGCTGATTTAACAGCAGTGAGAGAGATCTATGGACCTAATGCAGTATCTCTCAGGTATGGCATTGACCTTTCTGTATTGTGGAACCTTTAATGTTTTGGAGTTTGAATTCTGTATGGACCTTCCCTGGCTGCTAAAGCACAACTCTTTTCTGGTGATTTCTGCATGTTGTGTGACAAAAGGAGGGAGCACTGCAAACCAGCATCAGTGCGGGTGTTTTGGGGGTTCTTTTGTGTTTCAGCATGGTTACGAGCAGCTGTGCTGAGAACAGCCCTGTTCTAAAACGTGATTGTCTTTTGCAGTTCTAGTCAGGCGATTGTATTTTGTTGTAAATTACTATCCAACATTTCTTTAAACCCTTGTTAAACTCTTCTTCTGTCATACTCTGTATTTTACCCGGGAGGTGAACAAGTGGAATGATAAGAGATTTAATAAATACTTTCCCTAGGGAACAACTGAAGGAATTGGATTTGTCTAGTCTAGGAGAAAAAGAGAGGAAGAAGACACAATAATAGTTTTTCTTCTTCAGTAAAGCAGTTTGTAGGTAGAATGAGTGATCGAATACTCATTTAGCCACCACCTGACGCAACAGTGCCACTGCTGTGTAGGGTGGGGGCTAAGCCATTCAGTAGGTGGAGAGCTTCCCTGTTTCAAAGCCAGGTTTTCAGTGAGCTGTAGGTCAGAGAGTGCCTGTCATGTCAGTGAGTGTCATGTCATCATGAGAGAGACAGTAAGAAGCTAGGGTTTGATCAGATGTTAGGGAAGTTTTCAAATTGTGGGAATCTAAAGTATCCTACACAGGGAAGTATTGGAATCTTGATCAGATGTGAATTGCTAAGAGGAATTGCACACAATTCTGTTGGGCTTATACAAATGTGCAATTCTGCCATAGTGCATTTCGGTGTAGTGTATGTATTTTAATATGCCTCAGATATTTTATAACTTCATTTTCCATCAGTGTAATCTTAGCAATTCCATAAAAATAACCGGTAGGTAAGATGTAGCAGACCTGTCAGATGTATTGCAAGGAAGATATCAAAGTTGTCATACAAACCCAGTAAGAAGAAGAGAGAGCGTACCTTTAGCTATGGTGTACTGTACCTTTTCAAATTAAATGGAAATTTATTACCTTCAAGAATCTGAGGAATTGAAATCTGAATAGCTGTATATAAGTTTGGGAAATGAATAGATACTTATTTGCTAAACTGATAACTATGAAATTCCTTCAAGCTCCTAAAAAGGAAACATTATATGTAACCTTTCAAAAACTTAAATGCATGTGGTTTATTGAATCAGCTGTTTCACTGGAAACACTGATCCCCTTGAGCTCACTATAGTAGAAACCAGCACCTGTGGCTGCTTTTGGTATGTGTAAAACTTCAGAGCTTTATCCACTCTATTGCAGCTGAAAATATTTACAAATTCTTGGAAATACACCCCACAGCTTTAAGCATTCATTTTCATCCTTCTTGTGCAGCTCCACTTCTCTAAGAAGAGAGAAATTTGTCTGACGGGGTATCTGCTGAGAGGGATATTTCCTAGACTGTGGACCCTCCTTTCAGTAATCTCTTGCTGTCAGGAGTCAGGTTTACATGTAAAAGTGAAGTTTCTGGACCCTCCATGCTGTTCCAC